>JAFIDM010000007.1:46302458-46314462 GCA_023159025.1 Thereuonema tuberculata
TTGGGCCCCCCCCCCCCCCGAAAATATATTCTATATACGCCACTGCTGTAGCAGAAAGGTATCTCCTTACAGTCTCTAATGCTACAACTACATCAGCTCTTGTGGGAATCATCTTGAGCGTAGTATTCATGCGAAAAACACGAGGCCACAGAATTTTTTATACTCACAACAATATTCTGCAATACTATATCGTACGCTGAAAGTTAGTGCCAAATGACAAGGTAACAAGAATGAAGCTGAAACTGAACGAAGACACTGACTGTCGGGACATTCAATTTATCACATGAACGCCATCTTTTTTCTTATTTTACTCTGTTTGGTGGAAACAATTTAAATTGCAGGAAGTTTGATATTACGACAGCGTAAATATAGGGGAGAAAATATAATAATAGGATAATTGAAGGGACCAAGAAAAAATATTGTAAATTCCCATTATTAGTGGGAATGTAAAAGAGGGGTTCGACTGTATTTGTATCTACGACTGTTTGATTTGCCATTGTAGTTCAGCTTTCCAAATGTCCTGAGACACTACTTAAGAGCATTTTGTTTAAGTAACAGAAATCCTAAGTTAAAAATATTAAAAATCTTCTATTTATCCTATCTTGCTTCGGAATGGATAAGCTTCATTTATAAAGAGGAAAAAAATAATGAAAACAACCATTTCAAAAAGCAGTCCACTCCCAGTCTGTCTTCATTTTGTTTGCATAAATAATTTCCAATCTTAAAAATATCTTCAATATGATCACATTCATCCTGTCTTAATCAAACGCAGGGTGTGAGTCCAAAAGTTAACTCCCAGGCATTTCCATTGATAACTCATTCAACGATACAAAAGGGTTATTTTTCAGTCTCCTACTCTATTAAAGTAGAATCTGTCAATGTTTAAGAGGAAGGATCTGGATTGAAATCTATTGTTTGATTGGTAGAAATATCAAAATAGAATTCATTTTTCTGTAAAAATTAAAGAACTCACTGTAGGTCATAGTGTAAGACAAATACTACATCTGCTGGACTTATTATAAGGTGATCTTACTTTTCACAAGTTTGTCATTTAAAAATATTTTAAGACATTAATATTTATTTTGAAATTCCAACAAGTGTGAATGCAATGTGTACGTCAAAAAGTAAGCACTTTAAATAATAATAATTAAAAAATTACTAGCAATGAAAGACATTAGGAAGACTAAAAAAAAAAATATGACAGATAACTAAAAGGTGAATTGTAATGAACACTCACTGTCCATATTTTCAAACTATGACTCAGGTAGATATTCAATAATTATTTTTCTTCTATACCAATGGTAAGCCAAGAATTAATTTAAGAATTGTCTTGCATTTGATTCTAAGTCAAGGTAAGGAGAAATTGAAATAAAACACACTTACTTGCAAAACAGGATAAAAAGGAATAAAAAAGATGGTGATTAACTGATAGTTTCGGAATACTGAGCGAATACCATCATCAGGGACAGCACAAACATACAGGACAACATGAGGTGGAAATACATAGTGGGAGTGAAGGAAGTGAAGGGATTAGGGAGGTTTAGCAATAGTGACGGGGTCTTGCCCGCCTGTGATAGGGTTGTATGCCTGACGCTGGATTATGAAGAAAGATTCAGCTAGAAGTAGGTGCAGTCCCTGATGATGGTAAAAGCTCAGTATTCTGAAACTGTCGATTAATTGCCATCTTTTTTTTATTCCTTTTCATCCTGTTTACAAGTCAATGCGTTTTATTTTCAGTTTTTCTTTGTTTTAATATACGTATTTTAAGCCTCCTCCTCCTCCTAAGCCAAGGGTTCATGAATACATGAAAAATGCTCAGCTTAGAATTGAACAGAAAAGTTACAACAACATTTGTGGATAGTATGAGATGCATTTACTAGGGTTTGTTTACTGCAGAATGAAGATTAATATAAAAGCTTAAAACATACAAAATAAAAACCTGTACTTTTACTTTTAATGCATTCTTAAATTTATATATGTATAGAAGTATAATATACAAGTACTTACTGATGCATCTGCTACACTGGAGTCAGATATAGAACAACGACGGAATATTATATCCTGCAAATCACCCATCAGATCCATACTAATGCGTCGAAATGTCAGGCTTGGACTAGAATCACTGGACTGATCATCTTCAACGTTCTTTGGCTCTTCAACTACTTCAGCAACTTCTAGCAGATTATACTGCCTTGATCTTAAAAAAAATACAATATTAATCTCAATTATATTCTAAAACATCAATCTCAGTTGATAAATAAATTCCACATAAAAAGAAGAAGTTATAGTTTATTCGTTAATATAGTAGTTGTCTTTAACTTATATGTTGTAAATAAACATTAATGCGATATTAGACTTTGTCGCAATTCAAAGATTAGCAAAAAATGTTCTACCTAGAAAAAAAAGAGAGAATTTTGGAGGAAAAAAAATAGTGTTTTAACATATTTGTTAACATTAAAAAGCATCTTATTGTAAAATTCATTAATTCATTATCAAAATTATTTAAATACTCCATTAGAAATGAAAAGAGAAAGGATAATAAGTGAACTTTATTGAAATTGTTTTTATTTAAGTAGTAGAAAGTAACTGTTTTATTTTTTTAATAAGACAAATTGAAAGGGAATTCTTTGTAATAGAATAAAAATTTCAAAATGGAATAGTAAAGAATTACAATGATTTTCTTTATTTTTCTAAAATTGTGGATCTTTACTCTTTAACTTATTCTTCCTGAATTTAATCAACTTACGAGGAGAGGTCACGACTGTATATCGTGAAAATCAATGCCTTTTTGTGAGATGAAAGTACTCAAGGAGTACTTTTAAAATATATAAGGGTTGAGGGGCCAACTCTCAAGTGTTTTCGAGATATTTGACATTGTTTTCATCGATTTTCTTATTTATTAATTTTCTAATTAACTTCCTGTTCGTTTTCTAAACAATTGTTGTTGTGGTGCAGTGGATTAAAGTGCTGGTTTGGAGATCTAAGGATTGTGTGTTCGGTTCTCGTAGGGGACAAATGTGTTTTTTCCCCCTTCTTCTTCATTTTTAATGATTATTATTTATTTATTTTTTGCATCCCCCCTCCATTTGCTTTCTTTTTTCTTTAATATTATATTAAAGAATAGTTTTTTTTTTCCTTGATTATGTTAGGAATATTAGATGGAAAAGTAATATACAATTAGAAATAAATAAATAATATTCTGACTAACTTATTTTTTATTAGAAATATTCTTATTTATTAAATATAAAATAAGACAAATACAAAAATATGCAACTTATGATTTTTTTTTTATCTTGTCTTTTTTCTTTTCTATACTAATGCACTTTTCTTCTGATATTTTGTTAATATTATTAATACTCGATAAAATGTCAAGAGAAAAGCATATTAGTATAGGAAAGAGGGAAGACAAGATTAAAAAAAAATATTTAGTTATATTATTATGTTGTTGGTTCTGTTCGCACCGAAGTGCGTTCTTTGTATCCGAAGGTCTGCGTTCCATGGATCTCCAGTGTTCCCAAGATGGTGAACTCCTAGAAGAATCCATAGAATTTCTAGGGAAAGATAATGAGGTAGTTTCCCGTTGCTTTCCTCAGGAAATCATTAAGGAGTGAATGAAAGAGAAGAAGAAGCAGACACATACAGGAAAGAAATTTTTCACAAACAGCCAAGCTCACGCCGGGATTTTATTAGAAATATTAAATTATATAAAATTAGATATATATAGATGTCTTATTTTATATAATTTAATATTTCTAATAAAAAATAAGTTAAGGAGAATATTATTTATTTATTTTTAATTGTATATTACTTTTCCACCTAATATTCCCAACACAATCAGGAAAAAAAATGAAAAACCTACATTACATTAAAGAAAAAAAAAAGCAAATGGGGGGAAAAATTGAAAAAAAAAAATGAAAAAAATAAAGAAATGAAATAAATATATAATAATATTCATTAATAAAAAACAAAACAAAAAAAAAAACACATGACCTCTACGAGAATCAAACACACAATCCTTATACCAATGCTTTAACCCGCAGCACCACAACAATACCTGCTTAGAAAATGAATAGGAAGTTAATAAGCTAATACTCATTTATCGATGAAAACAAGGTCAAATATCTTGAAAACACTTTGAGAGTTGGCCTCCAATCTATATATATTTTTGAAGTACTCCACGAGTACTTTCGTCTTACAAAAGAGCATTGATTTTCGCGAAATACAGGTCGTGACCTATCCTTGTTAGAGATAATTAAGAAAGTCCCTGAATTCTTAATTTCAAGCAGGCAAAAAAAAAAAAAAAAAACCCTTTATATAGATTTCTTTAAATGACACCGGCTTGTAATAGAATACTGGGACAAATCCTATTACCCAGTTTCAATTCAGTATTTTTTTATTTACAGTAAACTCCTAATTATCCGCGTAATTGGGTGGCGCATCAAGAACAGATAAGCGAATTCTGCAGATAATCCGAAATAGGACGAAAATCAACACAAAAATGCTTTTAACATGTTTTATTTACATTAAAATGGCAATATAAATACAGTTACAGTATGAACAATTATTTTATTTTACTTTATTTTCTTACTTTTTAACAAAGCTAAGCTCCCCACAAGGTCGTTTTTTAAATTGTTTATCTATAATTGTCTTCATTTAACTTTTTTGGCCTCTTTTATTGTTTACCTTATTCTAGATTTAATTTTTTTTTAATTCCGTAATTAATAAATTAATACAGTAAAAAAAAAATGGAAACAGGAGAGGTCCCTGATAATCGGGAGTTTACTGTATTTATTTTGTTAATACACAAAAACCTGCTGAAATGAGTCAAATTACCTACATAAATAGATTAAAAAACATCAAATTTAAAGAGGGAAAAAAATTCTCAAAAATTATATCCTGACAAGTTGTAATGGAAATAAAGGAAGTATGTCATTTTATATTCTAAATTTAATTGATTTTGCAATATGATGATTTGTTGTTTTTATTACAGCAGTGCAATTCAAAAAGCACAGTTTTTCTTTTGTGTTTTTTTTTTTTTTCCAGTTAAGAATTATTTGTATCGTCTTGGCAGCTTTCCTAAATGGAAATTTCACAGATTAAAAAAAATAATGCAAACCTTAATTTTATATTGTGCAAAGATTGAATATTAAAGGAGGAAAAACAAAAGGACAGGGGAATCCAATTTTCAATCATATCTTATGGTTTTTTGAGGTGGTTTCTAAATTTTGAAATAGAAATTTTTGGCTTCTTGGTAGCCTATAGATTTTTTTTTTTAATTCAAATAATGTTTTAAACAATTTGTGAGCTAACTAAAGAACTACCTAATCAGAAAGTTTTATAGTTTGATATGAAAATGCTTTGTCTTCATATAGGAGATACAAAACACTGTCTCAATTTATGAGGAACGATATCTACATTTCCGATGCTGGACAAAATTTCGCAAAAGCTTTCTTGCTCCACAGACATCTCGATACAAAAGGATTTAATAGAATACAAAATTATTGAGGAAATTTGGTTTTAGTTTTCTTTTAATCAAAAACTTATTGAAAATTTCAGATTCAATCTGAAGCAACTTTGTATTTCTTAAACATATTCCCAACCGTAATTATGTAACTAAATATAATAAAGATTTTTAAAGAAGTAAGGGATGGAAAATGAAGCCAATGCGTACTTATCTGTACTGGAGTGAGATAATCTATCCCATTTGAACTGCAGCAAAGAAAGAGAAAGAAAAAGAAAAAAAAAACAAGGCAAAGTTTAGGACAGTCATTAATATAGTTAAAAACATAGCACAGGAAAAACAGAAATACAGAAGAATCTCTTGCAAGGGTAGTTACAGGGTCGGCATTTGTGTTTCCTGGTTGAAAGGTAGAAGGAATACAAGAGAATAAAAATAATTCATGAAATTGCTTTTGAGCACTGTTTATCCTTACTTGGCAAAAAAACTATCATCTTTTGACTGGGACAAAACAGATGAAGCAGGGCTCTGGATGTTACTGGTGCTCTTAATTTTGCTTGAATTCTGTGGAGAAATGTTAATGGGAAGGTTTGATTAATTTTGACACACTATATTTTATTCAAAACTCTTAACCTCTGCGAAAAATTAAAACAAAACAAAAAAAAAAAAGATTTTAAAGAAATTATAAATATTTGATTCACATAAATTTGACAAAAATGTCATTTGCAGTGTTATTTACAATTTGAATTGGTATATTAATCACTTTATTTTTCTTTTCTTTCTTTTTTTTTCCTTTCGGTAATTAACTGTTATTAAAAATTATCAAATATCCAAAAATATCTGATTCTCTATGTTGTTAGTTGTAAGAAAGTAGAACCTTCTAATAAAGGGTAATTCTGAAATGGCCAAACTTGAAAAGCTGATGCAACGTGGCAAAATAAAGAAAAAAGTCCATATGAACTTGGATGCAGAAATGCTTTATTCAGATGTTACAAAATGACTAACATGTACATAGACTATGGGTATAGCCGTTGTTAGATGAGGTGTTCAAAGTGGCCCTCACCAGTAGCAATGCACACCTCACAGCATCGTCGTAAATCCCAACCAAATTCTCGAGACTTTTCTCTGAGGCTATCTGAAAATGCTACACCTCAATGTACAAACATTGAGTAACCACACTGTGAGGATGGGTGTACAACAATTCAGGGTGCCCCTGGCATGTTTGAGCATGTCCGGCAATCCTCACCATGATGGTTTGAGGCGTGTGTTGCTGCTGGTGGAGGCTACTTCGAACACCTCATCTAACAGTGGCTACACCATAACCTATCTACATGTTAATCTTTCTAATAACACCTAAATAAAGCATTTCTGCTCCCATATTCATACAGACTTTTCTTTTTCTTTTTTTACTTTGCAATGTAGAATCATGCCTTAAAGTCTGTCCAATCATTTCAGAATCATCCTGTGTATACATACATTTTTTCTCCCTTGTAAGATATCCAAAATCATCAATATGCTCATTCTGTTTGTGTTGACTTTTGAGCCTCAATGTTGTGCATCTTAAATAGCATCATTTTTGTTTTGTTTTCATCTGTATTTTCATCAATTTCCAAAATTTTGTTGTTTTTTTTTTTCTTTATCCCAAACAATTTTTAGTGTAGAAATTTAGGAACAGAAATATTTCTCATCATTATTTTTCATTTCACTTCCAGTCAATGTCTGTGGCAATGACATACTCCTTTAAGACCTTACTCAACATCTTCTAGATTTTCATCCTTCTACACTTTCTTTGCCAGTTATTTGTAAAATATGCCCCCCCCCCCAACTCTTTGAGTTCATTATATCAGATGTAGTTTACTATCTTCTTCAACTGACAGATATTGATTGATTCATTATTTCTGGTAATTTTCACAAACATTAATCTCATCTATTTCTCTTAGACAAGACAATTTTTTTAGAAGCTGAAAGTGTAAAACAAATAAAAATGTTTGGAAATGTTTAATTTTAATTAGTAAAATTTGGCATCTCTAAATATCCATATTCAGAAGATCTGTAATTTTTCTGCTCAGACAAAACTACTACATAAGCTGGATAAGATTGATATATAAGAGCAAGCATACAGGGGTGCCTATAGATGGTGTTTGAATATCTTAAAGAGAAATGGAAAAAATAATTATTTTTTTAATATTCAGCAAAGTCAGATATTCATTTAAATATATGCAAGAGTAAACGGAATACTACAAAAGCCTTTTGGAAGTGAAATATACGCAGAAGTACTCCTGAAAAAAAAAAGGAGTAATTCTGCAGGATACAATCAACCATTGAACATCTATATAATAACGAAACAAAAATAAATAATAACGAATGAAAAATGCTAAATTAATAATCATACACTGTAGATCAAGGATTAACTTAAACAGCAATAAAAAACACACATGGCTATGGAGACTCAATAAATGAGATATGATATCAATTCCTGACTTTATTAGTATGACACACCAATAAGAACATTCAGATGCTAATATCACAGCGAGACAAATTTATAAATAATCACAACACTAAAAAGTAAATACTGGAGCAATCAGAATCCAAAGGTAAATGATAATTTGAAAGGGAGCATGTTTATGGGAAGGAAACATACATACTTCCATAACACTAAAAAAAGAAAATATCTGAAGCAGCCTTCGAATGAATAACATACAATTCAAAATATCATCAACTTTTATTTTTTAACAACAATTCATTGGCAAATTCAAAAGTAATTTGATAAAAAAAAAATGATAATAATTTTTTCTGTGAATTTAACTAATTTCTTATCTCAAAAATTTTAAAGTTGAAAGAATTACTTCAGTTCATTTTATAACGCTACAGTATTTGTACTCTTTTGCTTGAAAATTAAAGTTCCTCCAAAATGGCAAGGAACTGATTATTGAATGAAGAATAAATCAAATGACAATAAAATGTATTTTTGTTATGTTTACTTCTCAACAACTACAAACATATTCACATAGATATACTGAATTTGTTAAAGTAAAACCAAAGAATACTATATTTGTATGATGAAAAAGTATTCTTTAAATATTTTACTTTAACACATTACTTAATTAAAACATAATTTTGCTTTAGAGGCAAACTGAAATCAAAATGAAAATTTTTAACATTTTAGTATCATCAAGTTTACTCGATATTTGAGAGTGGCCTATCCTAATTAAAAAATAAAAATACATTGTACTGTACAGACATCATAACTTCAAACAAGATATTCAACTGAGCTCAGTTGTGCATTTTCACTATAGACAGAACATGAACTCAGTCAGTCAGTGCAATAGCCACTGATGAAGATTGGTTTCTACGGCATGAGAAAACCCTATTGACAAAAGGCTTGGACAATGACAGTTTTTATGCTCATGCATTTTTACTCTGAAGACAATAATTCTCAAAGGAAAGATCCAAATGATCTTGGGTTCTGGTTAAACTATCATTGTTACGATAAGAAAAAGAACCTATTAAAGAAGACCCAGGTGGTGAAAAAAACAAAAATCCAATCAACCTTGATTTTTACTGTTCCATACTTCTTCTTCAACTGCCTTCTACTTCTTAGCATAATTATTAAATAAGTACCTCATCAACTCTTCATAATATATTTGAAAAATATATTTAATAACCAAACGAATTTTTGGAAGACATTACTTTCTTCCTTCTTCAAGTTTGTTAATGATAACAATAAATCTTGAGGTGATACTTTTCAATTACACTTCCATAGTGGGTACCAAATGCATCCAATAAATAGGCAGACATCAGGACTTCCCAGCACTGTATCGCAATTGACAAACAAGAGGTAAATGTTGTCATCTTAGCAACTTTGATTGTCGACACATTGTCAGAGCAAGACAGATAGGTCATTCTATCACCAAATGGTAACTATCCTAGGGTTTTCAAAGACAATTGTATCAAAAGTCTACCATGAGTATATCATCAACAGATGTACTAGTGCCCAGCGAACAGGCAGTATGCCACTGAGGACGTGGCATTGACTATCCAGGCTCCTACAGACCAACACAAGAGCAATGGCAGTGCAGATCACATCCAGTTTCAATGTTGATGCACAAAACAGTGTCAGTGAGTAAAAGGTAGGTTACGCACTGCATACTCTAGGCTATGGGAGCCGATGCCCTACTGCTCTTCATTGGGCTTTGCACATCGTCTGGTATTGGGAACAATAAAACTGGACCTCTGCAGAATTCCATTATCAGCTGTATCAGTCTGACAGGAGGATAAGGGTGTGGAGTCCAGCAAGAGGCTATTGTCCCGTCCTGCCAGATCAGCTCTCTGATGGTTTGGGAGTCGTCTTACGGGACACATTACATCCCTTAGTGCATCTGGAGAGGTCCTAAAATGCTGCAAGCTATCAGAATGTGCTAGCTGGCTGATCATGTATACCTTTTCATGGCCTTCGTATATCCTGCAGCAAAAGGCATGTTTCACCCATCGGGTCACTACAAACCAGGCATGGCTAAAGGAACACTCATCTGACTTTGGGATCATCCATCGACTTGCAAGGCCCCCTTTCGAACATCTCTGATAGGCCGCTAAGCAAGAAAACAGATCCATGAATCCAACACCAATGCCTAGGATGTAGTTGTGGACAATGGCAGAACAGGGATAGCTGGCACTGACCCCAGCAACCCTCCAGCATCTGGTGGAGTCAATCCCTCAGCGAGTAAAGACTGTTCTTCGCACTAAAGGAGGACTGAAATGCTATTAATTAGATTCTGTAATAAATAAAGCTCTTATCTAGCAGAACTTGGATAATTAAAAAAGCAGTTCTAAAATCCTAAATGCTTTAGTCAGTTAATTTTGATATTAAATTGTTAATTAAAAATAATGCATATGTTTCCATATATATATATATATATATATATATATATATATATATATAGCTAAGCCGGACAGCTATCTGAAATTTAAAAAAACCCAATACAAATTTCAGAAAGCTGTTTCTGTGAGTTTTTGCATCGCTAAACTTGAAATTATGCATCATTCGAGTTTGGCCTTTCGATATATATATATATATATTGTGACAATACTCATATGTCGATTTATTGTAATTTAAAATATTAGAATTTAATATTATTATTATTGTAAAGATAAAAGAAATGTCATTAAGAATAATAATTTCAAAATAATTATTTTGTAAAGGCTAATGGCGAAAGACTTCGTTAGTCATAGTTTTAGCTATTGTCAGTGATTTTATTTTTTTTAATTAAGACTTTAAGTTAGCTTAGTTCAGGATTTAGGAGTAAAATCTTTAATTTAAAATATTAGGATTTAATATTAGGAATTTAAGTATTTTAGGCAATTGAATAATCTTAGCTTAGCTTAAGTTAGATTTAGTTAAGAATTTTAAATTTAAATTTAATTTTCTCTTTGCTTTAAATTAGCTGAGTTTAGTTTTAGTTTGGGAATTTCTGTTCTTAGAATTTCCATGAGATCATCATTCCATATTTGGAATTGTTAAATGTATTGTAATTCCATTGGATAATTATCATTATCACCTCACATGATGTAATCTCCCTTATTTGGGCAGATAAGCTGTTCTGTTATCTCAGTGGACGGGAGAAGCCTGACAACACACTGGCGGCACAGTCATAGTTACTTAACCGCATGTTTCAGGGAGATCTGTCTCTTGCTTCGTTGACCTACGGATACAATGCATCTTTGCTCATCGATCTCCGTTTACGATAGCTTGCAGTCGCATCTCTAGTTCTCGGCAACCGAAGTCATGCCGACACGTTTTGTCAGATTAGGGTGTGTTAACTCAAGTTATTTTAGCTAGACAGGCACCGTGGATAGCCTAAAATTCCCATAGAATATTTGTGAGTGAAATTATCGCAACCAATTTGCAAAAGCAAACTTTGCAAGTTCAGTGTTATTGACAAAGTAAGTGTCCGTTAAATTTATTCAGTGCTACGCAGTTTATTTAGTGTTACGCAGTTTATTCAGTGCTACGCAGTTTATTTAGTGCTATGCAATTTATTAATGCAACACAACCCGTTAAAGGAGAGTTCAATTAAGTGAAGGGAGTTTAATTTTATCAGTGCGAGTTTTTAGTTATTCAGTGCGTTTGTGATTTAATCTCGTGACTTAGGAAGTTATAAGCCATAGCTTCGCCGATAGTTATTACCTTCAAGTTAAGTGATATATTATTTTTAGTGTCAAATAAAATTGTTGAATTTAACCTGCGCTGTGAGTGTGTTTTGCCTCTTACACGGGAACGTGAAGTGTGGCTCCCCCACACCCCGGAATGGACTGAAGCTAGTTAACCCGGCATGTAAGCGACTTTTGAGGGGGTAGAGGAGGATTTTACCAAACGGACTTTCGGTTGGCGCCCAACAACTAACCAAACAACACCCAAAATACTAATCGACCCCTGGTACCATTACATATTTGGCGCCCAACGTGGGGCACGACAAGAACAAGGACCCGATACACAACACGCCCAGGCCCGACAAGAACAAGGACCCGATACACAACACGCCCAGGCCC
>JAFIDM010000007.1:46327855-46382567 GCA_023159025.1 Thereuonema tuberculata
GGAATGACATACTACAAGATGGCACCAGGTTGGACAGAATGCACGTCAAATTCTATGCTTGCACAAAGGTACTGAGGCTATCAAATTCAATATTAATTTTATGTTCCAACATTACTACAATTATTGAATATCTTTCCAAATCCATTATATTCTGCATTGGGATCCATTTTAATCAAAATAATTCAGTCTTTCCGATGTTTTGGTTTTCATTTCATGTGCGTACTTAATTAAAATTTAACACATCCAATAATCAGTATCCAGATTATCCAATATTTATTGGGTGAGTGCAAAAGTTCTACCCGTTTTTGGATATGAAAATTTTCAATGGAATTGCCCTCACACATGACATTGTAATGATGCAAATCGTCTGCCAAACAAACGTGTTGATGCCTCACATATAAATGCATCATGTCTCACAAAGTTAATCATCTCAAAAAAAGTATCAGAGAGTGTAACATGGAAAGCGAGAAGGAGCATATAAGACGTTATTTGTTATACGAGTTCAATAAAAAGAGTATGGCAGCCGCAGCAGATCGCAATTTTTGTCGAGTTTATGGGGAGGATGCAATAGACGAAAGCACATGTCGTCGATGGTTTCGTAAATTTAGGGAAGGAGACAGAAGCTGCCAAGATCAGGCTAGGAGTGGACGGCCATCACACGTTGGAGGACGATATTGACCAAGCCATAAGGAACAGCCCGAAGCCAACCATGCAAGAATTAGCGGAGACCTTCAATGTACACCGGATAAAGGTCGAGAGATGGCTGGTTAAGTTGGGTTTTACGAGAAAGTTGGATCGTTGGGTTCCACGTAACCTGACAGCTAATCAACAGGATGACCGAATCACCACCTGTGTTTCCTTGCTTTCCCGGTACAAAAATGACCCATTCTTGACACGAATTGTGACAGGAGATGAGAAGTGGGTTATGTACCTTAACGTAAAGCGTTGTAGGACTGTGTTTCGCCCTTCCGATCCGCCTGCATCGACTTCGAAAGCTGAATTTCATCCCAAGAAGGTGTTATTGAGTGTGTGGTGGGATGTGCAGGGAATAATTCACTGGGAGGTCTTGCCACTCAACCAAACCATCAATGCTGCCTTCTACTGTCTACAGTTAGACAGGCTGCATTCAAATTTGGTAGCAAAGCAGCCAGGTCTCATTAATCGTCGCAGTGTTATCCTTCATCACAATAAAGCCAGGCCACATGCTGCTGTCAAAACTCGCCAAAAGTTCCTGGGCTTTGGTTGGGAGGTTTTACCCCACCCTCCCTATACTCCTGACTTGGCATCAACTGACTATCACCTATTTCGTGCATTGAACAATTCCTTCAGTCAGAAAATCTTTGATGATCTTGATGCTGTGAAAACTGCCATCCAAGACTTTTTTGACTCGAAACCGTCGGAATTTTACCGCCGTGGTTCATCTCCTACCAGAAAGACGGCAAGAGGTCCTAGATAGCAATGGGGATTATGCACAATAATAGGTACTGTTCATTTTGCATTTATTTGCTCTTCTTTATGGATAATAAAAACAGGTAGAACTTTGCACTCACCCAATATTACAAAATATATAATATAAACAACTTATTTTCACAGTGCCATTATAAAAGAAAATTTTCAGTTTTTACAGTTTACAACAAAACAGGTGTATCCTTATTAGAATTCTTACAAAATATAATATAGCTCTTAGGTTCTACTTTCTCAGTTTTTGTTTTTGAGGAAAAAAAAAAAAACATGATGAAAAAGAATAAAAGAATTGTATGGCATAAAGCTTGTAATGGTACGAGACTTTTTATAAAGAATATTTTAATATTTTTCCCAAAATGTTTTTTTACAAAACAATGTATATGTTTGAAATATAAATATGGGATCCCACTACTTTCTTTCAATAGGCAGAAGAACTCATTTGTTATATAAGTAAAAATACATTAGAAAAGCACTGATATTTAAAAGTTAAAAGAATGTCTTAGGTTAAACATGATTTGCATTCATAGTTATTTAAATAATATTCTTCATCAAACTTTCTGAGAATGTATGAACATTGAAGAACTTCTTGCAAAAGATAGCAAGATCACCAATGGCTTGGTTGTGAAAGAAAAGAAAAACAACTGCAAGGTTAGATTCAAATACTGAAATTTCTTTTTATATTAAATCTTATATATTAAGCTGTCAACATGGTTGCAATTACAGACCTCACTTATTCCCTGCTCTCATGTGGTAATCAAGAATAGTAAATGTATCTAATATATTCATTGTGCGATCACCTAGTATCAGAAAAGACTATCACAACTGCCAGGCAATTCTTGTCCTTTGCATCATTTGGCAAATTGTAGCTAAGTTACAGACACACTGGAAACTCTAAACATTGGAAAGAATAATCATTGTGAATACATACATCAAACACCTACTTCTTACAATGAAAGGCAAGTCATATATTTAAAAAAAAAATCTTATTTTATCACATAAAAAAAAAACAACCTTCCTTTAGCAAATTACACTCTAAAAAGTAAAAATTGAAAGAAAACAAAAGAAATCTAGGAACAATCAAACAAGATCCACTGTTGCAAAATGCAAAATTCTCATTAGAAAACATTCCAAAGGCAAACAAAAAAGCTAAAGGCTAAGATTGACAATCAACAAAAGGAACTGAAAACAGACTAAACTAAGATTCAACAGTTAAGTGCTGAGATTCAAATGGCAGCAAAGGCACAAATGCCTATACAGAACCTCACAAGCATAATAAAATAAACACTTTATCAGGATTTATGAAGATAGCAGACTGAAAATGAACTATTGCAAAAAAACAATAATTTATGGGGGCAAGAACCTAGTGATTCTTCTCATACTGAGAGTACATTACACTGCACAAAGGAACTATAACAATGAAGCCATTATTTTAAATGAAGGCTGACATGAGGTTGACCGACCTGTAAATGAATTCTCACAGTACTCTCTGCATAGAAAACTGAACAGTAATCCAAACTAACTCCATACAGCCATAGTTTGGCATTTTTCTTCTTGTTTTATGATATTTATCTATCATAAAAACAAGTTGAAAAATAGCAAATTAAAAATAGGAAATTCAAGAGAGAGTATATCATCCAACCTAACAAGTGTCGTATGAAGGATTTGCACAGCAGGAAAAGATGCTTCCAGAACATCGGACTTATGATCCACAAGAGAAGAACAGCCAAATCCTAGGCCTCAATGAATGTTAAAGATCTAAACCTGCAGTTTTATGTTAACCAGTCAGCAAACATCTGCTTTTGAAAGTGACCAAACAAACTTTCAAAAAAAAAAAAAAAAGTTTTGTTTATTTCTTTGCAAGCATTTCAGTGTGAGATTTAAACATGGAGGGTCGACAGATTAAGTTGCACTAGGAACAAGATAACCAAACATGAACAAGTTATGGAAATAAGATAAAACTGAAAAGAAATCCATATAGAAGACAGAAAGAAAAACAAGCATCTAAGCCAGCCTAGATTCAAAAGTGTTTATTGACAATTATAACTAAGCAGCTATGCCTGAATGGTAGCAACATCACTGTGAGAAAATGCTAGAAACAGTTTAAAAAAGAAAGTCTCAGAGGAAATCGCAGTACCGTTAAGAAAAAAATAAAGACATACGTTACTTGGTTTCTGTACATAAAAGAATGGAATATGAAAAGGTATAACGCTGCATCACTAACAGGACATTTAAATAGGGAGCATTAAAGCTACAGAAGAAGCACAAGGGAAGAAATAGAAACCTCTTGCCACCAAACAAGCAAGTCTGAGAGAAACAGGTGAACCATTAAAAGTAAATAAAGATAAATAAATAAAGTAAATAAATTCACTAATCTAAAAAGATTCCGTTGCTTCTCAATAAAACGCAGGAGTACATTATTCAATTAATAGGATATACTATGTAAATAATCTTGAAAGGTAAACTAGAAAGCTGGTCAGATAACTTCAAAGGATGAAGAAAAAAGTAAGAAATGGCTTTTCCAAAACCTTCAACAACAAGATTGAATGTTGAGCACTCTGCTAGATATTGCTCAAAGTTTAGATGAAACTTAGAAGACCTATTTCTAGAATAATTTGTTCTTTAATAAGAAACATAGTTCGTTGGTAATAGTCAAACATAAGTTAAAAGATATTCTAAGATATATTTGGTAAGAAACTCAGAAATTCATGGAGGTAAATAATGTAAAAAGTACAGGAAATAATGAAAGCAGCATTTATCAAGTGTTTCTGACACTAGGTGACACACTGAAAAACTTGGAAATAAGTAATGAATGTAATTGTATCTTAATATATAAGACTTTCCATAATAAGAAATTATTTTAAAATTCAAAATAATGAAATTAGTACAGAAGCAACTTATTTATATTCATGCTAAAACAAAAAGTTAATAAATAAATAAGCTGAAAAAAGTTATAGATGCTATCTAAAGTAAAAAAAAAAATACTTAATGCAAAACCGGAAACATAGATCCCATCACCAAGAAGCATAAAAGATCACAGAAAGCAAAATGTTTATTCAGAACCAACAAACATAGGAAAGAAGTCAACAAGTTTTAATTGGAACATTGTTTTTTTCCAGGCTCTTACATCACTCTTGACCTTTAGTAGTGTTATTATAATAATTCAATGTTAATTCAAATTCTCAACCCATTGTAACATTTTTAAACGAAAACTTTTACACACAATTTTTAATATTAAAGGGAGTAGACAATGAAATTTGTTATAACGAGGAAATCAAGAAATGGATTAAAAGGATTATTTTTACATTAAACATTGTTAGTAATAGATATTGAAACTTACCCTGAACTTTGAGATAACGCTTTTTCTCAATTTCTGTTTAGTAAAAAGTATTAAAAATAATTCAACCACCCTATTAAACCAAAGAATGAAAATACAGTTTTGCAACTAAACCTAATTTTCAACAGCTTCTTTGTCTAAATTAATCCTCTGTATGAAGCGATGACAAAATGTTATATTAAAACAAAAGACTGTTTCTCATTAACATTAAATTAGATACATTAAACTGCAAAAAACTTAGGAAAAGATGTTGATATTGCTTATTCTTCTTTCTTATCTAATGGTGACCATTAAGCAAAAGCTAAACAACAAATTCACTGAACTGTCTTACAAAACTTCAATATCATGAATTTCTTTAAAGTTAAACAAAGAAATGTTAATATCACAACATTATTTGTTACTCATCTTTTTTCAATAACCTTAATCTTATCAGTCCCTTCACAGCAGACGAAGTTTAGACAAAGATATTTTTAATGAAATAATACTGACTGTAAATAAGTAATTGATATTTTAATATTTGCTTTAAGAAAACACAACCCTACACCATTTTAAGTCCATTGAATTTCGAAGTGAACATACCTTGATTCCATGGAATGTAACTGGTCTGGCTCGCATATTTAACGTTGGACTCGATGGAGCACTTCGAGGATGGCGTGATTTTAAATTAGACACATGTCCAACAGGATGCCCATCAACAATATTTGCATCCTGCAAATAGAACAAATTCAATGAAACTTATATGAACATGCACATCTTATTTCAGTAAAAATAAAAGCATAATTAGTAAACGTCAATTTCTTAACAAACATTATCTATACGGACACAATCGTAGAAAATTTTCAGGAGGAAAGGAATCTACTTGCAGTGTAAAAAAGAAATGATTAAAAGACCAAAAACACCATAACATAAACAGAAAATACTTTACAAAATTAAGCATGTTACATGTTTCGAGGGTACCCTCATCATCAGATAATGAAAGACACATCAGGCCTTATAAAGGTCCTGAGAAATATGAATAACAAACATAGGAGCATCGTAAACTTTAAACTACATATGTAACAATAATAGTAAAACATTACAATAATAATATTAATGTAGGTCATACTCTAATGCATTCAGTATTGAAACCTCATTATTATAACTATCGATTCATAGAATTTTCTCAAATAATCAACCTGTTCTTGCGCGTAAACAATGGGTTTATTTGTCAGAATTTTATGCCCCTTATCTCTTTGATGAATAACAGTAAGATAATTCAGATTTCTTTTGTCTATTGCCCTATCATGTTCCTTCATTCGGGTACGTGTTCTTCTTTTAGTCTCTCCCACATACCTACATTCTTTACCCCCATTTTCGCAACCTATACCATAAACAACGTAAAATTTATCCAAATTATCCACTTTCTCTTTATTGACATTAAATAGTCTGCCCAATGTATTATTAGCTTTATATGCAATCTTTATATTGTCCTTGCCAAGTGTAGGCGCTAATCTATTATTCAAATCCTCATATGGTAAAGAAATGTACCTATCAGCTGTTTTATCTTTCTTATTAATATTCACAAACCTACGACACCTTGCATCCCGTAAAACCTTATTAATAGTTTTATTAATTAAACTCATGGGATATCTATTATTACTATATATTACTGTTCTGGCGGAGATTGTGATGCACCATATTGAAAAGCAATTATGGGATTGTGATATTATTAGTAGTAACATCAAATATATGTGTCATTATGTCGATGATACATTTGTGATTATTAATAAAAATAAGGCAAATGAAGGTAATGTAAAAAAGAAATTTACAAAATCGTACATCACACTATACAATCACAAAAGCTAATTTATTTCACAGAAAATATTCATGCTGCTTGTAACTCTGACTCGCGGCTATACATCAACAATGATGGTCAAGCTAAACATCCATGGCTCGAAAATCATGCTGTGTATTTGGTGGGGACCAGCCCGGCGTGGTGTATTATGAGCTGCTGCAACCGGGTGAAACCATTACAGGAGCTCACTACCGAATACAACTAATGCGTTTGAGCCGAGCATTGAAGGAAAAACAGCCGGATTATGAGCAGAGACACGACAAAGAGATTATGCTGCACGACAATGCTCGGCCACATGTTGCTCAGGTTGTGAAAACCTACTTGGAAACACTGAAATGGGACGTCCTACCCCACCCGCCGTATTAACCAGATATCGCCCCTTCCGACTACCACCTATTCCAATCGATGACACATGGCCTGGCTGAGCAGCACTTCCGCTCTTACGCAGAAGCCATAAACTAGGTCGATTCGTGGATCGACTCAAAAGATGAGCAGTTTTTTTGACATGGAATCCGTATGCTGCCAGAAAGATGGGAAAAAGTTGTGGATAGCGATGGACAATATTTTGAAGAATAATTATGTAACTATTTTCCCACAATGACGGCTCAAATTTTGAAAAAAAAAAAAAAACCGGCGCTTTTCTATTTGTACTCTTGATACAAAATTTTTTAGCGAGGAGCACAGATTAAACCCAATAATAATGTCACTAAATGAACCATCATGATACATTAGGTTGAATTTCAAGTCTTAGCAAATGCCAGTCTTCAATCTAGTATCAGCAATCATGGTATCCTTGTAACTAAAGTGGACGCAATAGATAGTGTTACAATTCCATCCACCAATAAACAAATGACATCAAACATTGTTTGCTGTCAATAGTTGACATACTACTATTTACAATTATTGTGCTAATATATGGTACATTACTCTGCATCACCATTTAAAGAAGATGGCACACCTGATTTTCACTGTAATTTGCACCCGAGTCATTCAGTTGCCATATTTTCCCATTCCCATCAATACCATATAAGCAGTTAACCATGCTTGCATTTAACCTTCTACGTACATAGAATCTCCCCGAGATCCACTACTCCACCTCTGTCAAATTCAGAAACTAGCACATATGAGTTTCAATGTCTATGCTTAGCCTGATCTTTCACTAGCAATTCTGTACAATTCTAAAATTAGCATTTCACCTATTGCATGATGATTGATCAGGTTACTTTGATGTTGGCCTAGGCATTGCACAGCTCAAAAACAAAATACACTTCCATTCTGCTATTGTAGTTACTTCTTCCATCTTTGTTAGTGTAGCAAGGTGCGGGTGTATTGGCTCAAAGTTTCCTGACAATATGCACTTTCAATTAGTAATTTATTCAAATTCGAAGTAACAATAGGACCATCAGACTATTTTCAAATGAACTCTTTGTTTGTTATAAATTTTTTCTTATTCTAAAATAACCACTCGTTGATATATATTAATTCAATGTAATTTCATATGATCTTTGTTATTAATGGATTGCAAATGAATTGCTTGGTTTATGTATTGTTTATTCAAAAATCTTGTCCAGTTCATACAGTTATTTAGCTTGAAGAAGCAGACCGACAGAAATGTCTGCAAAATAGATTTTTTGGAGTTGTTATGAATAGGAGGAATAATAAAAGACTTTTCTTATTCTGCAAAACTGTACAAATTATACAAATTTCTTTTTCTTCTTGTACTTAGATCCAATTTTGTAAATCAAATTTATCAAATCACCTGACTGATCTACAAAACTATTAAAAAAAAAATCTTCACTACAACTTCAACTAAAGTTACCTTTGGTTGCATATCTTGAAATTTTGAGCGCATTTCCTTATATGCTTTTTTACTTTTATCCTTGACCTGTAAATAAATAAATAAATAAATAAATAATTTTAAATCATAAGAAAAAATGTTATTACTTTTCATTCAAGTTGAATCTCTCTTGATATATTGAGAATTCAGAGTACAATTAAGGAAGAAATCTGTGTACATTTCTTAACGGCTATGACCTTTGATCATCACTTATCTGAAAACAAAGTTATGTGCTCTATTTATGTGCACCCACAACTATATTAATTAAATCAAGCTCTTTTTAGTGTAATCTCTTTCTGATTCAAAAGAAGAATTAGTAATTTTGTTTGACTAAGGTTCTGTCCCTGATAGCTCAACATCAATCACTCAATTAGAAGAAGGGGGAAGAGAATTCTATTTCTGATAGAAATTTTAACTGATACAAGGGGCTTATTTGATCAGACTCCAGGAAACTCTCTCATATCCACTACGATTTCAATAAAACAGGGATTCTTCTATTTTCATTTTCTGAGCCAAGATTTTATGTATGCAATCATACTCCACCATGCCATGTCACTTAATCATCTCAGTCTTTTTCTCTCTACTGGCTTCATGCAATTTTTTCAAGACTTGCACAGCATTTCAATTTGGTTGATACAATTTAATAACTGCACACACCTTAAGTTTGGAATAAGTTTGACTTATTTTTTAAAAAAAAATCAGTTCTGCCTGTCCATTTGTATATACAAAACAACTTGACTGCCACTAGACCAGAGGAGGGGGGGGGGGTTCTCTGTCAGTAACCCCATCTTCAAAAATTGAGCAATGGCGTGAGGGCTCCTTGTGTTCATGCTTTCTGAAAATCCATATTGAAGCAGAAATGAACCTCACTTGCATCCTAGAGAGCAGAGTGAATAATTTCACTCTGCTCCCAATGCTAGCAAAGAAGCGAGCAAAATGGCAGTCACAGATAGCAAATAAACTGATATTCATAGATAAGTAGACAGCATAAAAGGGCAGAGAAGTAGACAGCATAAAAGGGCAGAGAAGTGTCAAGGCATAAGAGCTTTATCAGCTGAAACAAATGATCTTTCTGGCATTTTTTCTTAAGAGTTTATATGGAAAATCGTTGAAAGCACATTGGTGCCTCAAAAGCAAAAAAGAACAATAAAAAACTCGCCAATGAAAAATTAGTGAGAAAATTCGTGTGCTGGCAGTTCGCTGGCCGCAATGAATTATTAATAAACAACAATAAGTGAGACCAAATTGTTTACCAAGTGCCAGCCTGGAACAGCTGTTTCAAGCTCTTTGGCGATCATCAGCCAGGAGCAGTCACCAGTAAACAACAAGGTCTCAGTACTGAGGCTAATATGAATGATCATCGGAACCACAGTGGTGCCTCAAAAGAAAGGTAATTTCGTAAACAATCTGGTCTCACCCATTGTTGTTTATTAATAATTCAATGCGCAGATTGAATTTTTTTATGCTTTAAAAGAATTCACTGCGGCTGGCGAACTAACAATGAATAATTTTTCATTGGTGAGTTTTTTATTGTTCATTTTTTCTTTTAAGGCGCCACTGCACTTCTGCCGATTAATCATATTAACCTCAGTACTGAGACCTAGTTGTTTGCTGGTGACAGCTCCTGGCTGATGATTGCCAAAGAGCGTGAAACAGCTGTTCCAGGATGTCACTTGGTAAACAATTTGGTCTCACCCATTGTAGTTTATATGGAAGTTTATTTTGCTTTTTATTTACATCATTAAGTTAAAACAGTGACAAATGGTTAATCGCAATCATTTGCGCCACCACATTGCCAATTCCCAGTTTCGATCATGAGCACACATCTCTTGAGCAATCTTTGTTCATGGTACACTCACTTTTTGAAGAACGCCTAAGCAAAGCCTGCCTTTCTCCATTGCTTGGAAGCACAGGATATCCATACAATGAACCATCGTTGCAGTGTCATCTTAGGGAGCTAAGCAAAACATTTCACTGCTCCTGTTCTGAATAACAATAAGCAAAATGATGGGCACAGACAGCAAATACAATGATATCAACAGCAAACTGAACAGTGTACAAAGAATGGAGGGGTGTCGTGGCATAAAAACTTTATAAATTGGATCAAATGCTTCTTTTCCATTTTGTCCTAAAATAAAGATGCTTATTTTTGCTTTTGTTTTTATCGAGGAAGGAAAGGTATTCAGATAACACAGCATACTGCAGCCTATTTCGCTGTCATTTTACCAATGACATAAATGGTCATCTGCACTTACTGTTTGCATATAGCAAGAAATGGATAAAAAAAGCAGACTTCACTTGTGATATTAAAAATTCAAGATATTTGGCAGATATTGAAATCACTGGAATTTAATGGGATCAAGTCTAAAATACGTAGATAGAATATATGGATAAAGATTAAGGGCATTTCCATCTGTTTGTTGCACAACTTCAGAAACAGTTATCAATATGGCAGTAATAATATAAGAAAAGAAATATTTTCAAATAAAAATCAATTGACATTTTTAAATGTTTTTTTTAATTATTTATAACTCAAAATAATTAATGCAATATTTAATTATAAATTTTAAATTTTCCATAAATCTTTTTTTTTAATGTTAAGTCCAGATAGAATTTGTCTCCATCTAGTGACTGCTTTTGGAACTTCACTACTTCCTTCAAAGTGACACAAATGGAGAAACCGCCTAATAAATATTGTAGTTTACCTTGCATATTTACTTGATGAAAACCTGCTACAAGTTTTATTTAAACAATGCCTGCATTATTACTCAGAAATTTTACAGAAATTTCAAGAAAAAGTAAAAAAGATTTATTTATGCTTCATTTCAAAATAAATGTTGTTTCTTAAACGGAAACAAAAAAATATAAAAAAAAAATTAGTGTGCTTGTTGAAAGAGTGCAGCAGACTGAAAAAGATTGAGAAGCACTGTTTTATCTCATGCATGTTTTCCTTCCTTGAGAGATAGGTCTCAATCTCGTACATTTTTCAGATATTCTCGTCTCCCTTTCCTTGGTTGTCCCCACCCTGCACTATCCACATATACTGTTTCAAGCGTTTCACCAAATCACCATTATTATCTACAATTATTTTCACTGTATTACTTTTTTCAACTTTTTTATCACTAATTTCTTTTAGATGAAGCTGTTTTATTTATTCATTTTTGTAATTTTGAACATATGAGATAAATAATGCAAAAGATTCATCAGCAAAAATAAAGCTTGTGCAAAAAGCAAGTGCAAAAAATTAAAAACATTTTTACAAAAGAAAAGTGAAGAAATAAACTTACAGATTTATACGCATGCCTCATTGCAGGATTAGCCTAACAAAAACAAAATTAAATACAAAGTGCACTTGAAAATTTGTGTATTAGTTCTTAAAAAAAAAAAAAAAGTAATCAAAATCTGTATGATTTTGGAAAATGTCAAAGTTATTTGGGACCTGGCATCTATTTAACTACATTTTAATTTAACTCGAGAAGAACAGGCTTCGAAAAACCTAAACTAGATTTTGAGATAAATATTTCAATTTTCCATTACTTCAAAACTAATAGTGACATATCTCTATACTTAATGATATCTATCAGATCCTCCAATAAGTGATGTCTGAATTCAGCTGATTTTCTCTATTAAATTTCTGGACATTACTTATGGGATGACCTGATATAAGTCACTAGTCTAACATTTTTAAAAAAAAAAGTAACAATATAAAGAGTATCAGAGTTAAGGTGTCAGGACATCCAACACCAACAAATACTGGTTAGAGGAAAGCTGACTTCCTTAAATGCACAATGCGGCAAAAGTGCAACATTTTAACAAGAACAGTTTTTTACCTGCAAACCAAAAGACTTTCAAATTTACAGGGACTCCCAGGAGGAAACACCAAAATCTGGGAGATCATAGTATCAGTCATTCTAAAAAAGAGTTTATATGAGCCTGTGTCCTATTGTGAAGAGTTACTGAGATAAAGCTATTTGAATTTGCTGCATAATAATGTCTTTGCTACTGTACTGCACCACTGTCTGAAGCACGTATAGCGTCAGTTGGTTGTTTTGACTGTCATTAGTGATAACATACGAGTGTTGCTAAAAATGCTGCACAACTTCACAAATATTGAATATGTAAAAATGCTTTGTTTACAGCTTCTGCGATGACAGTTCCACTGAGGCTACAGTTTCATATATGCATTTCTGGATCATAGTGTCTTAACCAAGATTTTTAATCCATTGTGTGATGTGGTTTTCCAACAACATGTGAAGGAATAGGAAAAGTCTTGAATTGATACAACATAGCCCTACCACTTGCACAAGAAGATTTTCCACACATCTCTGTGCTTCTTAAACACGAGTATGGTGAACATCTAATGACAATGGCTAGTACCAATTTCACCCACAATCTGTGCAAAATCTTCATCCAGAGGACAGTGCATTGTGTCTAGAATTTTGTTGTTAGTCACATCCTAATCATCACTTACTAAGAAACTTATTATTAATCTTTAGATACTTTAATTTCTTCCTTGGCAAATACAGGATGGCAGGAAAAGATGGCAACTGAAAGTAGACAGTTCACAATAGGATGACAACAATACACTCCCACGAGAATTAATGTGTGACATAATCATGAGATCAAATGCATGTATTAGTTTTGAAGACAACGGTGTTAACAATGGAAGAAAAAATTTTTTTGAATTGAAATGCATTTTGTTCACATAGAACTGGCAGGAATAATTGCCCAAGCCTGCGTTTCATATCCAAGCAAATTCAGCGTGAATTTCACTGGAGGGCTTCTACAAACAAAGTCATTTTGGGATGTATCGAGAAGTTGAGATGTACTGGTAGTGTACTGTAGCAATGTAAGGGACATTTTTGACGATTCCAATCAGTAAACATCAATGAAAATCAGGGAAATGTCCTGTCTCCACAAAGAAGCCAACGATGGACTGCACTCAAGTTAAGAATCACTCACTGAAGTCTACAAGTGATGTTGAAGGAACTCCATGCATTCTCTTTTGTCATTCAGGTTGGTCAACGACGAACAATGACAGACTACGAAGCTAGACATCTGTACTACTGTGCACAATTTTTTAGTCACACAGTACAAGAACCCAGCATTCATTGACAATGTTGGTTTACAGATGAAGTGCATTTTCATTTGTCTGATTATGTGAAAAGGCAGACGAACCGATTCCTTGGATTTTGTAAACCTGATATTTGTGCAGAAGATCCCTAACCAAAGTGAAAAGATTATTGTGTTGTGCGTTGTGTCAGGTCATGGAATCATTGGTCTATACTTTGACTAGGAGAAGGGGTGACTGTCAGAAGAGAGATGATCTTAACCCCCTTCGTTGCCAATCGATGGTGATTTTGCAATGCATGGAATCTGCGTTTCCGTAACCAGGTTCCCAACAGGACAGTGCGACTTGTTACATGGCGACAGCGACAAAGTATTTCCTGGAAGGTCATTTACCCGGAAGATTAGTATCTCGTTTCACAGACTTTCCATACCCCTAACATTCCACAAACCTCACAAAACTGGATGCGTACATCTGGGGAATATTGAAGGAGTGGGTCTTTCATACTGTAAAACACTTCTCACTACCATAGAAAGAGTTGAAGAACAGCATCATGCACAACATCAGAATCTGCATCACACAACCTATCTTGCTGTGACTTCTAATCTGTAGCAATGTTACAAACTTTGTCTGGAGAGACAGGGTGCTCATGTAGAGCACGTTATTGTACATTAAAAATGCCGCTTGAAGCATTACAACCATGTTATGTTTCTGTACTATTAAGTTGTATCTCAATCACACCTTTATTCACTTACCATCTTTTTTCAGTCATCCAGTACTTCTAAATCTGGTCACTAATTCATGCAAGTGTGTGTTACAATGTAATCACATGAGGTACCTCTTCCAAATTCCAAGAAAAAGTTATTGTTAAGTTCAAAAAGCATTTTCTAAGATTCCTCAAAAATAAAAAAAATTATCATCTTTACTCTACCCGATTCCTCTGAGCAAATTATAAAATAATACTTTTCAATCATATTGGGTTGTTTCATAATTATTGGTTGATTCTGACAAGAGTAACTTACAGAGCCAGTTAAAAAGAACGCTTTATAGTAGGAACTACCAAATACCCCTGGAAAGTGAATGGGTTCAGTCCACATGTTAAAAAAGTTATTTTAGTCAAATCAAATTAGTTTGTGATGTGATGGAACAATGTGAAGCGAGATTAGTGATTTTGCACAAATTCAAACTTGGAAGTAATGTGTCCGAAATGGTTGCCAATGTCAATAAAACTTGTGATGTCGGCATGACGAGTGATAGAACTGTCCATAGACTGTTTTCAAAGTTCCGTACTGGTGATGTTGACATAAGCCAGAAGTCAGTCATCCGATTGTGTGTGACACAGTACAGTTAAGGCAGAAACTGGAAGAAAAAACAACGTCCACCTTATGTGAGCGTAGTGCCGCACTTTCCGTATCACCAACGACAGTTTCCAGACACCTGGCAGCTGTGGACAAGGTTAAAAAACTGGAGACCTTGGTTCCACACAAACTCACCAAATACCAGCAGATACAGCGCCTGGAAACATGCATTAGCCTCCAAAGACGTGAGGCTAGCATTTTCTTTTCTTTTTTTATTTGCCTCAATGCTTATAGCCTTTTGTCTTCTTGATGATACCCCCCCCCTTAAGGCAACGGGGCTGTCAAAATTGCAATCACTGCAAACTTCTGTAAACATTTTTGTAAGCAATAAATTTATTATTTAATAAAAAATTGCTTCCATTAATATTACTCACTGATGAAGCAATTTTCACCTATAATGGAATCAAAAACATACACAATTTTCATCAATGATCTCACAAAAACCTACATGGTACTGTGGAACAAAATTTTGACTACATACCTCTATTAATGTATGATGAGGTATAGCTGATGACTTGTTGATTGGTTCCATTATTTTACAAGATATTTTGACAGGACAAAATTACCTAGAATTTCTCCAAAATGGATTACCAGAAATACTAGAGGATGCTTCTTTGGCTACATTGAGTGCTATATACTTCAGAATGATGAAGCCTCTCCTTATTATATCCGACTTAAAAATGCAACATCTCAATGACAACTTCCCTAATTAGTGGATCGGCTGTATCGTATTAACTGGCCACCAAGCTCTCCAGAGCTAACACAATTATTTAGTTATTTATTGAGGTTAGATAAAAAAATGAAAGTGTGCAGAAGAAGAGTGAATTACATGAGATGAACTACTCGATCACACAATGAACATTAGTGACCACATAAAGCATCATCAAGATGTGCTTATGATGTCTCAGTTACACGAGTTGGAAAGTGCATTGATATTGTCAATGGAATTTCTAAAAATTTATTGTAAACTGTAATAAATTCACTTGAACAATGAACTTTAGAAGTCATACATATCTTTTTCTTATCAATATTTTTGCTTCTGTAAGTAGTGCTTTCTGAGAAACAGTTCAGAATTGAACACTTGTTCCTATAAATCTTTTTTTCTTAGAAGGACTGATATTTTATGACATCTAAGAATATTGATGTTTCCTCCTGCAAAACCCTACCTATACTTTCTGAAAGGAAATAAAAAAACAAGTTCAAATATATAAATAAAAATGTCTCTCCAAAAAAATGAGAGAAAAAGGAGTTTCTGTAGTGTGCTGGATGAAGTGACTTGAACTGGCCTCTTCCTTTATCTTGTGGCGGTGATTAACAAACCAAGGATGCACTGAGCTGCTTGCACCAGCAGAAATAAGACATATAAGGATGATCTACTAACATAATACTATTGGTCATAAGAAGTGTTAATTTTATAGACAAACTAAAAGAAAAAAAAATTATCTCAAATTTAATCATTCTAATATAAAAATTATGTCAATTAATTAAAATTTTTATTTTGAAAAATTTCATTTATTTTAAATAAATGGCATTGTAATATATTAGACATATACTGCTATTTAACATTTGCTGTAATTAATTATTTAACTACAGAAATTTAAAATAAAAATTTTGAAAAAAGAATTCATTGTTTTAAGTTAATGTAAAAATTAACCCAATTTTCTTCATCTATAAAACTCAACACATTTTCATTTTGTTAACCACTGCCGGCAGAAGCAACCAACTCAGATTACTTTAACCCAGCATGACCATCAGCACAATGCACAGTATAAAAGCTCTTTTTTTATCTCTTTATTATTTTGAAAGCAATTTATCTGTATATTTGGCACTTGTCTTTTTATGTCCTTTCAGAAAATTATACGTTAAAAGATTCTGGTTCATGTTTAAAAAACTGTTCTTAATTTAGTTATCATAAAAAAGGACTTGGGTCTCAATGGTTGTCCAAGTAACAGGCAAATATTGACTTGTTAAGAAACAGGGTCTACTTTTACACGAGATATACGGAAATCCTAGATTTTTTGGCCAAAAATAGGGGTAGACTTTTACATGAGATTGACTTGACTTATCTTTAACTTGAGTATATGCAGTATTATCAGATACATTACATTATTCATCCTTTAGCCAACTTGGATCTGGGTCTCACAAAAAGTACCTCATATATATAAAAAAATGCCGGTTATAAATATTTTTCTTGAATCAGGATGTATAAAAGTTTACAAGATATTTAAATCATTAATTTGTTGTTCCTTTTGTATATTTGTAACTATAATGGCAAACCATTATGAATAATTAAATATGTAGATCAGGCATTTTTCAAGAAAAATACATGATTCTTAGAAAAAGAGACTTGTTAGTTAGAAAACTATCTAAGGATGATTATATCATGTTAGGCATAACTAAAGAAAGCAGTTATTAAAATTTATTGTTGGATTAATAATTAAGTCAATTATTGGATTTACTAATAAAAATCTTCAATCAGACATTTTTATGTTTTGAATTTGGCATATAGACAAACTAGACTGTGCTAATTAAACAGTATTTATCAGCTATGCATTATATGAAATGATTTAAATCATTAATACAAATTTTACTCACAAATTTCAAATTTCACAAATTTCTCATACACATTTATGGAATTTTTTACTAAGAATTCACTGTTTGTTTGTTTGTTTTTAAAAAGGCTGAGAAATGCAAACCTTGTTTAATGATCAAATACAATTAATGGTCAAAATACAGTATAACAGCAAATTGTATTTTTACAAACTATAATTGCACTTTACCTCAATAAATGAAAAATACAATTATTAAATTATTTATTTTTATCTAATTAAATGAAGTTATTATTTTTTATCCGAATATTTATTTTGAAGAACTGTTAAAAGATTAGATTTTATTCTTAGCAATCTCCCACATATCTAAAACCTTCATTATTCCAAACTAGCATTCTGTTTGAAGGGCTGCTTGAAAGGAATGCATCAGTCAAATCACAAGCAACTAAAAAAATGTTATTTATTAATTGCTGCTACAATTGTGCTGATTTAAGATTTTTTGTGCAAAAATTAAGAACTGCAATAATGTTAAAAAAAATTATCTGCCAAAGCCAAAAGATATATTTATTTATATAAATAAACACACACACAAATACACATTCAGTGATCACTTTACTAAGTACCAGTGACCATCTCTAGGTGCTTGTGCACAGGTTCTTGAAGCAAACAATCGAAATGCTGCCAGAAGATAGCAGCAACTTTCCTTCCCACCCCCTTTCTTCGCCCCCCCCCAAAAACAAAGCAGTAAACACTGGGACCCTACTTTTGTCCCTTCCAGTGTTCTTTTAGTTACAATAACTGCTAGGTGCATGTGTGGTTGCTGATAGTCATTCAACATCTTTGCTTCCACAATACATTTTGTAGTAGTTTCCACAAGGTGATCCAGGAAGGACACTGGGTCATTCTGATGAAACAGCATCACACTGCTGTTGAATACTGGATAGCAAATTTACGCTGCAAATTGCCTATTTCATCTAATTCCAAAGCTAATTTACCAGGTTTCCGGAACAATCCTGAGACAATACAATATTTGCACTATACTGCATTCGCTGACAGTGAGAATGATATGTCAATTTAATCTGTGTCAGCAGCTTCAGATAGCAAATAAAATTTATCAAACCAGGCAATGGTTTTTCAAACTTCAACCATTCAGAGATGGCATTCACTGCCCAATTCTTTGTTTGTTCTTACTTTTACCTAACAGGAGTGAAGTTGGTATGGTCATCAGCGGCTTTAAATAGCTACGGCAAAGACTGATAAATTGAAAATTTGGATATGCAATTTTGAATGATCTATCAGAATCTGTAAATAGCAACCTTACCAGTCCTTCTACCTCTCTCGTTAATACCTATTTTTAGCAATCTCTTATTATCACTGTTTATCATACTATTCTCGGTAACAATCACATCTAATATCTGTGTAGAAAGGGCAGCTCTTTCTCATAAAGTGGAACTGATAGTTATGTCAAAGTCAAAGTCATATTAATCATTCATTTTATATCAGCATTCGTCTATAGATGCAATATGCCACCAACAGAGTTAAGTATTTAGTAAAGTGATCATTTACTGCATCTACTAAATAATAAAAAAAAAAAGGTCATGCAGCAATAAAACCAAATTAAGAATAATGAAGGTATTCATCTTACCTTATTCTTGACACTTTTTAATAGAGCTCCTCCCTCTTTCTAAATTAACAATTAAAATGAAGATAAATAAATGAATATCTAATTTTTACCTAAAAAAATAAATAAATTAAGAACAATATTTCTGCAATACAGATTAAAAGGAATGGGCGGTTATACTACAAAATATTAAGTAACTTATTGAAAGCAAACCCTATACCTATTTCTTAAGAAAGCCCTTTATACAGATACCTCACCAAGTTTCTACATTATACAGGGTGTTTCAAAAATACACGGCATAATTTCAGGTATGTATTTCCCACATGTAGACAATCAAAATAGTTCATTACAACATATGTCCGGAAATGCTTCATTTCCGAGTTATGGCCTTCACAACATTGAAAATCACCGGAACGTTTTTCGTTCCGCCGGTCGTTGCCATTACAGAAGATGTTCAAAATGACCACCTCCTGCTTGAATACAGACCTCACATCGATGTCTCAATGACCTGCGAACACGATCCCACACTCCAGGAATGTTGCGTATGTCCTCAGAACGTGCCACAATTCGATTCCGAAGGGATTCCAAATCAGGCACCGGAGACGAATAAACCAATGATTTTAAATGGCCCCACAAGTAGAAATCGAGAGGGTTCAGATCAGGTGAGCGTGGAGGCCAAGCAATTGGGCCACCTCTACCTATCCATCGATCAGGAAACGTTCGATCCAAGTACCGGCGAGCCGTACGACTGAAGTGTGCAGGAGCGCCGTCATGCAAGAAGTGAGCGTGCTGACGATCGATCAGTGGAGTGTCGTCATAAACATGAGGTATGGTGTTTTCCAGGAAGTTTGTGTACGCCTGCCCCGTAAGTCTGTTTACAAGTACATGGGGTCCAACTAATCGATCACCAATGATACCGGCCCACATGTTGAGGGAGAACCGCACCTGGTGATGCGATACAACAATTGCATTTGGGTTTTTATACGCCCATACATGCTGATTGTGGAAATTTGTTATGCCATCTCGTGTGAACTGTGCTTCATCTGTAAATACGAAAAACGTTCCGGTGATTTTCAATGTTGTGAAGGCCATAACTCGGAAATGAAGCATTTCCGGACATATGTTGTAATGAACTATTTTGATTGTCTACATGTGGGAAATACATACCTGAAATTATGCCGTGTATTTTTGAAACACCCTGTATATAAAGACAAATGTAATAAGGGACATGTAGCAAACACTATTTTGCCTTTTTGTTTCAAAGCATTTCTTCTTGATGAAAGATGGAGAGAAGGATTATCACACTATTAATAGACAAAACACGGATGTATGTTTGTCATCAAAGTAAAGAGAGCGGGGAGAGTCGGAGAGATACTATTTTAAAGTGTATTTTTAATTAGTTGATTTAATTAATGTTGGTGAAATAATTCCTATGCCCCTGTAAGGCATTGTGGGGCACTCTTCATTCGCTCAATTTGGAGGAGCCTATTATTTTAGGGCAGGAGGTTAACTTTTGTCACCGAAAGTGCCAGGAAAGCATGTGGATATTAAAAAATCAAGAATCATATAACGATGGTCTTTCACGTGCATGTTGATATTAAAAAATCAAGAATCGTATAACGATGATCTTTCACGGTATTTCAAAAATGTGGCATTTGTTTTACTTCCGTGAATATTTCACTGGTTGCAACTAGTAAGATATTATATCAAGAGATGAAAGTTAGTAGTGATTTATGGATCAAGAAGTAAAACTGCTAATATCAAATACATTCATTCTGAGAATGATGCAGAAGTTGAACTGTATAGAATTCCTCTTTGTGAAATGGAGATAAAATCTAAAATTTTTATTTCCATTCATTAAAGATTCCTTAACACTTGTTTAAGAAGAGGAATGATTTAAAATATGATTTTTTTTTAATATCTAAATAGTTCTGAAATTATTCAAATCATAATGTAACAAAACAAAATTGACTATGGCACGTAGATAGGTATGATAAATTTAAATATTCATGTGCAAACTTTAAATTACAATTAAATAAAATAAGCTAAGAAAGAGTGATTTAAACTGAGATTGTTAATTGTAATATTAGCTATATAATTAATTGTGAAAAGAAATATGACGAAGGACCAAGTACAGTAATTCAAAAAGTAATCTTAGTAAGTTTTTTACAAGATTGCGACTCTTAGGTATAATCAGGATGTGCTCGGTTAATTTTCATTTGCATGACCAGCAACATTGCCAGAAAAGTAATAATAATAATAATAATAATTATATTAAACACTTTTAAAAGATAACTTCAAAACTCTGGATATCAAGAAAATGTATTTTATTGTTTAGTTTCTTGAAATATTAATTTATAATGACAATTTGTCATGACAAAACTACTGCTATAAAAGTATAAGAACATATATATAAAAGTGAGCATATATAAAAATGTTATTACACTGGTGAGCAAAAAAAAAAAATCAACTCAACGGCAGTATTTGCATTTGCTGTTAATTATGTCAGGGAGGAATGTATGTGTAGCAGACAATTATAACATCAACTGAAATTAGCTTTCAAATGGTACGATCAAAGTCAATATCCAACAATACTGCAACATGATATCAGGCCTATTCTCAACAATGCTGCCAAATGCTTGCAATGTCATGCACGCATTCAATGCCTATAAAATGACTGTGTTCATCAGTCATATTTCAGAAATTGACAAGTGCACATCTCCTTTATTTAAGTTGCAGTATTCACTCACAAAAAGGACACCATGCCTGAAGCAGCAGCTCGAGTTGTTGCCTTGTTGGAAGAGGAACACACTCAGCTCCCTGTCATTTGGCAATTAAACATGAGTGAGTCTGCCGTATCGCGAGTATAGCGGAGGTATCGGGTGACTAGTACCTTCAATCAGAGACTGGGTTCAGGCAGACAGTGGTCCACATCGCAGAGAGACGATCGCTTCATTGTCCTAACTTCACTCCGAAATCGTCACCTTACCGAAATTAACATCCAACAAGAACTATAATGAGCATAGGGTGGGGTGGGAGCAGATATCAGTGAGTGGACAGTCAGAAGACATTGAAGAATGGTGGCCTGACACCGAAGAGGCCTGCTGTGGACTGGTCTCCACGCAGCCCAGACTTAAATCCCATCGAGTACATGTGGGATGAGCTGAAGAGAAAGGGTCAAGCCAGAAGTCCCGCTCCTAGCACCATTACTGAACTCCAGACAGCCACGGTGCAAAAGTTAATACAGTCGATGACAAATCTATTTGGAAGCCATTATTAGAGTTAGGGGTCGTAACACCAATACTAATTAGTATAAATTTTGTTTCTTTTTACAGTATTTTGGCTTTTCTTTTCAAGCAAACCTTTTACATTTAATTGATTCATTTTCAACATGTTTGCCTGCTTTCTGTTCTAGGTCCTATAGTAAAGAAAATTTTGTTGTATACTAATTCCTTGTGATACCATTGGAAAGTGTACTTTATAAGCTTTCAAATGATTTCTGAAATAATAGACAGCAAATGAAAAGAGAAATATTGAGTCACTTTTTTTGTTCACCAGTGTATTATAAATCAGTAATAATCTCGACCAACAGTATTTTCAGTCTATATTTCTTCAAGAGTAAATGAAAATTAAAAAAAGAAAAATGAATCAATTTACTTACTTTCATGTTTATCATCCATTCTTTGTACTGGTTTCTTAACTTGGCACTGGTTTTCTCAGCATAAACATTTACTTCCAATTCAAAATCATCACTGAAACCTTCACCTGAATTTAACATATCCAGTCTCTCTTCAATGAACTAAAAACAGAAAATTCAATTATAATAAATTCTAAAAAGCAAATACAATAACTACATTTTATAATAAAAGAAGTAAATACATGCAAATTTCATAGCAGTTTTAATTTTAACTGCAATTATAATTATCTTTCTCAAATACATTTTAGAATCCACATTTGAACTTTCATATGTCAGAAATCCAAATGCAAGATATACTGAAGCTCGGTTATAACGCGGTTGTTAATATCGCAAATTCGGATATAACGCGATTTGGTCTTGGACCCCTTCTATTTTGGAAAAGGTGTAAAATTGCAAAATTTACCATTTTTTTGCCTAAAATCAAATCAAAGGTGTAAATTAATATTCTTGTTTCCTTATTATTTACAGTAATTGAGACTCTATACCCACTCTAATGTCATAAAAATGCGTCAAATACAATATATTTTTAAAAAAATACCAGAATCGCGGACTTTTTCGTTTAACCAAAATAAATATCGAGATCTATTTTTCTGCCACTGACAATCAGTAAAGAGGCCCGTATAATCTAATAGGCGTATGAATACCTATACCTAGTTCCAATCCACGTGACTCGTTGTTTGTACAAGATGCCAAGATGACGGCGCCAAATCGATTTTGGCTAATATAACCCATCAAAGTGTTGAAAAGGTAATAATTTATGTATTTATAAATATAAAATTCTCTCACATAGCTCTGAATGATGTAGGTAATAGCGAAATGATCATTTTAAATCGATTTTGAATTGTGTGGGCGATAATAGGGTGCGATATACGAAATTTGACGTCGCGAAGTAACAAAAGTTCGGTTATATCGCGATCTTCGAAATCTTGGATCTGAAAGATCGCATTATAACCGAGTTTCATTGTATTTGTAAATTTTTAAGAATTGCCACAATGTGTGAATGCTACTTGATTGTGACTTAGAATTTCATTATGCTATATTTTTTAAATATTTTTTTTTTAAAAAAAAAGATAAAAATTAAGAAAATATATTAAAATGGAGAATATAATTAAAAACGAAGATTAAGCTAATTTCTGAGTTATGAAAGTAATACTGTCTACATTTGCCTCTGGGTAAAAAACCCAGAGATTTTCCCTTGAGATTTTCAATCAACAACAACTTCCTAAACTTATGAATCTTAATATAATGCTTCAATACGAAAAAGAGGAGGAAAATGGTGAAAATTAATGTGTTTTTTTTTGGGAGGAGAATAATCGAAAAGTGACATTAAATGACAAGGAATCCTCAGGGGGACTCAAAAATTGGTCAAACACAAATCATTACTTTATATATAAGATATAGACTGATAGAATATTAAAAAGATATAGAATTATTACAAAAACCAGTTTTGCCTCATTATAAAACATCTTTTTCTTACAGTTGGGGGAGGAAGAAGTTTTCAGAGTCAGAACAGTCTGATTTTCAAATGTCTACATTATTTCAAGGCCTTCTGCTTTATCCCATCTAAAGTTTTCTGTAAAAATGTTCTTTCAGAAAACATTCCCGATTATTAGACCACTGTATCAAAACATTCATGCTTATATTATTAAATAAAGAGAATCAGATTCATGGGTTTCAGATAATTATCAACACTTTAAAAACATCCCTTGTAATAATTTCAATAACTTAAGTAAGCAAATTAAAAGATTTATCGGATGTTGTTTTTCAATTGGCATTATAATAAGTGGGTCTTAGCCTTTTCAACAACTCTCAACCATTCAGACCTTTTACAAGCAAGTTATCCATAACCTCTTATTCCCATTACTTTCAAATCATCTTCAGCATCATCAAGCCATCTTGTACAAGACCTTTCTCATTCTTCTAACTGCTGGCTTCCATCATTATTATGATGGCAATTCTGTTATCATTCATCCTAATGACTTGCCCAAGCCATGCTATTCTTTGACTCTTCACAAATCTCATGTCTGCATTGAGGGTGAGAATCAAGCTCAAAGTTCATTCTAATCCTCCAGGATCCATCTATGTTTTGTACAGGCCCAAAGATTTTGCACAAAATGTTTTGATCAAACATCAGTAATATTTCTTCATCTTTACTTGTTAATGCCCAGATTTTGCATCCATAATTTACAACAAGCATTACAACTTTGGTAGATTCTCAAATTCAAATTTCTACTCAAAATCCTTCATAAACGTCCCATAAGCTAAATATCCAGTGCTTTTAGTGTACTGTATCCATCTATTTCTTTCAGATCTGTCAATTCTTTTCGTTTCTATTTACTAATAATGTTTTTGTTTTTTTAATCAAATGAACAAAATTTTTGTATTTTGCAGTGTCTAAATACAACACTCCTAACCTTTTCTCTAAAACCCTCAGCTTGCTACAATCGCAATAAGCATCTAATATAAATTGTAAATGATTCAAATGTTAAATCTGAAAGAAGAGATAAAAAGGGACAAGTAAATTTAACATTTTTAAAAGTTTAGAGATGTTAAACCCAAATTATGTAATTTATAAAAAACTATATCTAAATATTAGAAAACTCCATCTACGGATAAATTTCATTTTATTAATGGTGATATTTCGCGGAGAATACCATCTTCCCGCTTTTTCAAACCGTTTTAAATAACAAAGATTAACTTCCATTACATTCACTGGTTTGCACGATACAGACATATTATATTACAATAATTAAAGACATTTTTATAAAATCAATTGTTAATGATTTAACACAACCTATATTTACTAACAATGTATTATAATTATTTTCATAAACATTTTAACACAGCCAATTGTTGCTAACAAGGAATTGGTTCACTGAAATTTCTCTCTCTGATTTTTTGTCATGTCCTGGAAATACGACAGTGTGTTCGGGTTAACCATGTACCCTTTGTCTTTATTTATGCATTGTATTTTATGACACATGCTTCGATTAGGTACCTAGTATGTTTGTTTTGAATTTTGTAGAGAATTGTGACTTTCGGGTCGGGGTTGTGGTTGTTTGTGATGCATGATCTAATTTTATTTCTTTTTTAATGCAATGACAAATAAAAAGGATATGATTAGTGGCCAAAAGCATCTTTTATCTGTTGAAATAATCTGATATTAAAAAGTTTCAAAACTATATTGTACTTTAATCAAAACTAAGACTGAAAGGATATGAAATTAAAAAAGATAAATATTACCTCTTAGAGCTAAAAGTTTTTATCAATAATATGCCCATATATTATCAATAAGAGCACTATCAAATTTTTAATAAAAATTTAAGAGTAAACAGTGCAAAGATGACATTCACCTGCTGGAAGATCTGCAAATGCAACATTTTTTCCAGAAAAGGCTGCATGCTTGGTGACCGTGTCTGAATGAAAGCTTCAGCATTAAATGTAATCTTTTCTCCTGGTTTTAATTTCAAGGCATCACGGTAACCTCCTATCAGTTGAACAAGACAATATAAGAACACTCGAGCAATTCTATCACCCAACATGGAATTAGAATTCTTTAGACGCCTTTTAAGTGATGATAACTGTAAGAGAACAAATGAATTATAATTATTAATATTTGAATTTATTATAAATTGAAATGAAAAAAAAATACATGTATTAAAATTTAGTAAATTTTTAAAGAATTATATATAATAAAAACGTTATTCTGTCTGTCATTGTGTCATAAGACTTTCAGTTTTTCCAATTTTGTGACCAAACTATAAGAGATAGATTGGTTATGTAAATGGATAAAATGTAGGTCTTTTTAAGACAAACAAAATGCTACAAAAATCTTTCGAAAAAAGTTTTTGGTTTCCAAGATGTCGCCTTTTAAAAGGTCAAATTTTGACTTCTTCTCAATTTAAATGAAAAGTATAAAAGTTGGAAGAGAACATTATATTGAGAAAATTTTGGTAACTGAAAGTTCTATCGAACAATATATCGCTCGTTCACAAACGTTTCTGCATTTGCAAGATACATGTAAAAATGGGATTTTTCGCTTTAAATTTTTGGTGTGTGGTGCCAATCCGTAATACATCTGAGTTATCTGGAGAAGCCACAATGGGCTGGGAAGTCGTATATTCTCCGACGATCTCAACATTAATTTGCTAAATAAATAAAGTTTGTTTGTTTAATGCTACATATGCAAGGGTTCCGGAGCGAAGCGACAGAATCCAGCTAATTACAAAATAGAAAGCAAAATCACTTCTGAAATTTATAATTAACATTTTACTTAAAACATTATCTGAGAATCATGTTTTCTCCTTGTCTCTGCAAACTGTTTGCACTGACAAGAAAAATACATGATTCTCAAATGACAAACTAATATCCAAAGTAACCACCCTTGTTGCCAATTTGGGTTGGATTTGTTGGTTCAATATTTGTTAAAACACAACAATTAATGACCCTTGAGCCCTTAAAGAGATGGACAACAGATGATGAGAAAGCCAGAAGCAATAACATACCATAATTTTTACATTTCACATTCAACAACTACATTTCTGTTACTGCATAATTATCAATCAACAACAGTCAATTAAAAACGATGAAGTTGGGAAAGAAATTCATTCAGTTTCTGAGTAATTCAACAGCAATTTTTTTGCTGAAAAATGAGATTACTAGTAATGCTACCTAGAATGTATAATCTTAAATAAAGAAATTAACAAGCAATTTCTCACAATCAGCCATATATTTTGAGAAGGCCAAAGGTAAAACAAACTCTAATTCAGAATAGAAATCCTGGAAAGAATTCAGATAAGCAAATTTTAAGAAGAGATCAAAGGCTCTAAAGCCATATTAACAGGAGGGTACAATCTTCTTAATTGGTATTATCATAAATGATGAAACATAGATCAATCTTTTTAATAAAAATAAAAACCATCAGTGGGAAAATTTGGTCTAATGGTTATTCGTAGTATGCTACTCTTGAATTTCCTTCAAGTGGTTAAAGAAAAGGTCTATAATAGCACCAATTCATGCAATGACACTTTCATCTGTCTCTATAAGGCTTTCATCTTCCACAGACTGAAGGAATAAGACATACTTTGCGCATATAGTAAATACTCTAACTATTATGCTGATTAAAAAACAGGAAATTTTGAATCATGCTTTTCGTGTGGACTTGCTACCTACATTTTCTATCTATGAGACTTTTCTTACAGTATTATTTTTATGTTTGAACGTTTCCACTGCAGTAAGGAATACGCAGTCTGCTACTGGTTATAAAGACAGCAGACAATATTCTCTGCAAAGCCATTTTACATATGGAGGCAATAAATTCAAGTACATAAATATAATAAGAATTATACAACATTCTTTTAGTCCACACTTCATATTTTTATATGATCTTTGGGAGTTTGGAATTAATTTTTGTAACAAACAAAAATAATAATAGAGCAGCTTTAATTTACAGTAAGTTATTTAAGAAACTACAATAATTTGAGTAAGGTCATTGAGCTTTGGTTGTCTTAAATTTTCACTTTGTTATTTTCCAGATGAATTAATTCATCCAAAGCCAACATTAAAGGAGAACTTTAATTCAAGAAGTAAAGAGTGATGTAAAAGAAACTAGCTTTTATCTTGCTTTTCCAGGAAATTAATATTTTGGTTAAAACTCACTGAAATTAAAAAAATAAATAAATAAAAAATGAATAATATAAATTTCAATTTGCAGTAAGTAAACTTTATCTTTAAGAAAAAAAAAACAACTCAGAACTTACAATTTCTGGTGGAAGGGAATGTAGATCATCAAATGGAGTTTCCACCTTATTTTGATCCGCATACATAATTACAACTTCTCCCATGTCGCTTTTTCTGACTTTCTAAATTAAATGAAAAAAAAATAATAATAAATAAACTCATATTTAAAATCCATAATATAAATTTAAATGTAACTTAAAAGTTCAATCAGGTAAAGTTCAAAAATAATTTGGGGGAAATCTCCTCAGTACAACATAATCTTAAAGCCATTTAGGGATATCAGACAGTTGCTTCAAGGTTTTGACCTTCGTTAGCTAAGACAATTGAGAAACTTGAATAGTCCTTCTAAAAGTCAGTCAAAACTAAACTGACAATTTCTTGAAAGCTGAAATATACCCTAGCTTACAATTTTACATTCTAATTTGACTAAAAATGTCAAATTAAAAGGAAATATAATTTAGATTTAAAATATGTATTATTTCAAATTGAAATTGCATTAATATAAATTGCAATTAAGTAAAAAAAAATAATAATTAATTTTACTTATTAAGTAGCAGTTTTATCAACAATACAAGAGTTCCTGAGATGTTGGTTAAAAAATAGACAACAAAATTTATAGGATTACAAGAAATGGTGAAGGGACTCTTCAGATTATATCCTATTATCATCAATTGTATATACAGATGCAGGTACAATATTCATGAAGGAACTCTGGAAGTGGTCAGGCACCAGAATTAGATGCAAAAGGTTGAGAATTCCATTAGTTAAACAATAAAGGAATCAAATAAATGGATGTGTCTAAATTAAGGAAACCTTTAATTGGTCTAATGAAACATTGCTATTTTTCAGTTGACAAATTCCTGTATTTTTACAAATAAAAGTCATTTCACATAGACAATATACAAACATCAGTGGTCTGTCTCATAAAAAAACAAGGTAGGGATAGTGATTAGTAAACCAATCACAGTGCTTCGCAATGGCTTCTGAGTCACCTTTACTTTAGAATAGACTGTGCTGGGGTGGTCTAGAAAATACTCGCGCGAGTCTGTTTGTGACCCCATGCTATCTTACCCACCCCTATTTACATGGAATAATCGTCATTCTTAACTCAAACATTATTAATACACTGAATTCCTAATAATGATTTAAAAAAAAAAACAACTTAAGTTGATGAAGGGATCGAACCCACGACCTTCGCGTTATTAGCACGACGCTCTAACCAACTGAGCTAACAGGTCACCTACAACATTCAACATTCAGGCCACCTACAACTGAGCTAACAGAAGCTGTTGCAAAGCACTGTGGGATATGTGTCCACAGACAGAAAAACCGGGAATATAAGGTGTCTTTCAGAAGCCTAAAAATGACTTTTGGTCCAATAAATGAGACCAAATGTTTGAGAACAATCTCGTTTTATTTCCTATTCCAAGATGAAAGTAACTGCTGTAATAAATATTCCATAACAACAACGAAAACTGATACAGGATAGGGCAAAAAATAAATAAATAAATAAATAAATAAATAATCCATTGATGTAGAAATCCACTAAATTTAATACAACAGCAAAAATGGATCACATTAATACAACAGTAAATGGGATCTAAACAACAGGCTAAGCATATTTAGTAAGGAGCGCTAACAATTATTAGGATTCACAGATTCTTAATTCTTAAAAGTATCTCTGAGCCCTCTGTCAATTGAACCTAACAACCAACATAGATAGACATCCTGTTAAGAATAATTATATAATGCCTTCATTTTTGTCTATAACAGTTAAAAATGCTTACCTCCAGTAATGAAGACTGAACTCCTATAAGGAAAGGCATTGGGGCACTGAAATAAGGATCAATAAAGTTTCACTGTAGTTTTACTGAAGTATTTGATTATACATTTATTATGATGCTTTTTTTTTTAATTAAAAATAACATTAAATTTCATTACACTGTAAATTGATTTTAAACACTATGTTCATTTATAAAATGATTTGTAGAAAAAAAAAATTCAAAATAATTTGTGATGGGGTAAATCAATGAAACAAAAGAAATTAACAATAATTTTATAAAACATTATCTCTTGAAATTTATCACCTTAAATTACCTAATAATATTATTTATTTAAGGAATAAAAAGGAATTAAAAGAAAATACCACAGATACTAAAACAATAATTAAATAAAAGTTAAAAATCCAATGTTTCTGATTTGTCTGAAATGCACATATTGTCAACAGAGAAAAAATATAGTCTGGCATGTTTGTTTGTTTCAACTCATATTTATTTATATATACAGTGAAGTCTCACTTATACGAAACATTCAGTTATATGAAGAATTTCTCATTCACCGGTGAAACCCCCATAGTCCTATATGCAATTCACTTATACGAATAATTTTTGGTTCTCCTTCATATTCGTATAAGTGAGACTTTACTGTATATTTTTTTAATCACTGTCACCATTTTTATTTTTTTGTTCATTTTTAAACATTAACCTATTAATTAAATCTAAATTACTGAAGTAAAATTTCTAATTTATAAATATCAACAAAGAAGTGAATAGCTTCTAATTTTTTTTTTTTATTTGAAACTCACCTAATGTAGTCAACAAGATGAAGAGGTAAAATGGGGATGAATATATGTTGCCTATAAATAAATTACATATACATTACTATTCAACAAATAATGCAATAATAAAGGAAAATTTTTCTTGTTTCCATCCTTAATTTTGATTAAAGAAAATCATTATAAAACATATTTACCAACTCATAGGGTAAATAAGAGCGTTAGCAGCCTGAACACAAGCACTTAATCGACTTAATTTCTGGGAAGTAATGATAATTCGCCGTTCATTTAACATGCTACAAGAAAGACAAAAAATACAAATGAGAAAACCTTCAAGCATGGCTTAACATTTAAGTGGTTAAATCAGTGAAGAAATGGAAGCTAAGTATTTAAGATTATTAACAAGATGAAATTTGGTAAAAATTAAGTTAATGGCATATTTGGAAAATTAAAATTCCCCTATCTTACAAATTATCGTATATGCTCCAATAGAGGCCCCCGGCGTTTATTTGCAAAACTAGCCTCGGCTACCGGCGCTTAATAGAGACCGGCTGCTATTAGAGGCCGGCCATTATTAACAAAAACCTTCAGAACGCAATATTTTTACATACCGGCTAATATTACAAACAGTTACTTTATTTGAATTTCACACCCTACATAAGACTGTTAAAAGATAAATGGCAATGTCTTTCTGTACCTTTCGCTGCTATTCGTCGCCCGAATCCGCAATGACGGGCGGCCGCCTCACCGGAAGTTTCTTTCGCGTATTCCACCGCCAAATCTTAAAGGCAATGTCAAATCACCGTTTCGGCAGCATTTTGTAAGGCAATGTACCGTAAGGTATTACGCATGACTATGAAGATACGGACGCCTACACTAGTACCAGTAGGTAAATATGAAAGACCCGGCTACTGTTATGTTATGTTATGTAATGAATGTGGGTGGCAGAGAAGCCAAGCACTGCGACCGGAGGTCTATTGTATTATCCCACAGAAATAAGGACAGACGGAGAGAAAGACTGAGAAAGTATGGTGGGAGAAGTGCAGGGGAAACGGGAGAACCCCGAGAAAACCTGCCCAGCGCAGATCGTCCACCATCACGAAACCCACATGAGAACCGAACCTCGGTACTCAGAGGTGAGAGGCCGATGTCATAGCGACTACGCCAACCGCGCGGCCTCGTCTACTGTTAAAAACCAGCTACTATTTGGCCGTGTCCTCTCTGCAGCCCGGCGCTTATTAGAGACCAGCGACAATAAGAGACTCGGCGTTTATTGGAGCATATAAGATATAAAACAAATGCTTCCAAGTTAAAAGGAGATCTATTTCATAAGGCAGGATTGAATATTTTAATGGGATAAATAAAACAATCAATAAAAGCTTAGATAAGTAAAATTTATGATTCCATTTACAAATGAAAACTTTTACTGAAATTGATTCACTATTTTTCACACAGGGACAGAATAATGTAAAACTACAAATTTCTGTTGGTTAAGCTCCTACATTATTTATTTTGTCACAACTAAAATAAGCTGACTAATTTAAGTAAAATTTTCTTATATCTGTCTGCAAATGGCAAATTGGCTTAATTATTTCTTTTTCTGGATTACTTCTACAATCACATGGATTATTATTTTTCTTGTTATTTTAATTCATCAGGGAATGGTTAAATCTTATGGTAATCTTATCTGAATGAAAATATTTCTGATACATGAACCAATAATCTCATACAACACACTTTAATAATTAAAATATGAAAACCAAAAACAAAATTGAGACTGGAAAAAATGTGATGATTCGCATACAAGTCCTGACAACTTAAAAGGTTGTTGTTTTTTCCTTTTCAGATTGATTCATTTTACATGAAGTAGTAGTTTTAAGAAAATATACTGTATATTAATAATGATTATGCATAAAATTAACTTTTACTTTCAAATAAGTTATTTTTCTGGTATTTAATGCATTCAAACCCAAAATACTTAATACAATTTTTTATTAAAAAAATTGGCTTCTCCAACACCATTGATCGTAAATGACAATTTACAATAGTTACAAAAAATAAAAAAAAAAGGATAATAAATACCTTGCAAATAATATCATCATATTCTGAGAATCAACTGCATTGAAGTATTCACTCATATTACGCTACAAACAATAAAAAAGAAAGAAAGAAAAGTTAATTTAAAAACTGACATTTTTTTTATTGTATTATATTGGGCAGAAGTTTGAAAAATGTCAGAAAAACATAAAGATCATTTGAGAACTTCGGAAAAGCGCTTTTGGCGAAGATCAGTAAAGATATCAATATTAGAAAGAGTAAGAAACAAAAAGGTAACAAGTCCAGAGTGACAAAAGTGGAACAAATAGAAAGGAGACAATTAATGCAGTACCCAAGGTTACAAGAGAGCATTGGCCTGGATACCACAGGAAGGGCGGAAAAGGTTGGAATGATTCAGTTGAACAAATTACTTGAGAGTGGAAATTACCTGAGAAGAAATGAAGGAATAGAGAAGAATGGAAGAAAAGATTGGGCACTTGAAGACCTAATGTAGGTTACCCAAGAAAGAAGAAACAACACATTGTTATCTATGTAGCTATGAGTCACTACAGCAGAGTCACTAGTAGGCTAATTAGGTAAAATCTGACAAGAACTATGTTGTCAAATCTAAGCTAACATGTATTTGATTGTTACTTGTGAAATCAAATGAAAACGATTCACGAAATTATTGGTAGGGAAAAATCAAAAATTAATATTCAAGCAAATCCTAGATACAGAAAAGAAATTTGTTTTACACTTTACAATTCATGAGATATTATTGCCGATTTACTAAATAAGGTTCACTTGATGACAGAAGAGTACATTCATTTAGACCACCTCAGAAATCCAACAACAACAGTCAAGACATCATGACAGAACTGCAACTCACATTAATCTCAGAAATACTTTGATACTAAGTCTGCCTGAAGTCAGTCATATTCTAGAGCTGATGATCTAATTTCCTGTTGAAGTTTTGAAGAGCAATCTCTAAGTATCAGAATAATGTGATCTGAAATATCTGGAATAATGCTACATCCTCTATGGCTTTTCACTAATTTATCTACCATTTTTTTTCCACATAATTTCTTCTTGGAAATCTATTCATTGTAGCTCAGAATTTCCTTCAAACCTTTCAAAACCTGTCTGGACCAAGGTGTCGCACTCATCAGATAAATCAAAACAGTTAAAAAGTTCTCTCAAAAACCATTCATTAACATATTCTACAGCACTTCTTTACATAGGAGGAACTTTTCAGATAGACTGCATTAAAAGCTTATGGAGGGTCACTGAAATGCTTTCTGATTCTTCAGATGGTGTTGTTGCATTCACTGTGAATAAAGGTGTTGTGTGTTCTTGGAGCTGCATAAGCAGCCAGGAGCTGATGGCAATTTTAGTCCCCTCAACCCCCTAAATTGGTTTTATTGACCTAAGATATTGTATTGTTTCATGTTTGTTTGTTTGTTTGCTTTTTCTTTTTTTTTTTGTAAAATCTTAATAATACATTTTTTATTCTGAAAATGCATTTGACTTTAAGGTAATATTCATGACAATTTAACTAGGATATGAATGTATGATTGAGAAGTGGATTTTTTAATATTATAATGAAGTAACACAATAAATCTTTTTTTTTTTTTTAATTTACAAACACTCTGAAAAGTTGAATCATACAATTAGAATATTATAAGAAAAATATATAATTAAAAGAACTAATATTGAAGATTCTAAAAATATTTCTTGGTAATTTTGTTTCAAAATATTTTATAATATTTGTTTTTAATGTGTGCCTAAATTTCATAGATAGCCTAAATAATATTTTAATGTAATATTTTAATTAAACTTATCATTTATTCATTCCCTTCCTATAACATTGTTGAATATCATTTATAGTTGCATAAAGAAGCCACCTTTTGAAAGAAAAAAACAAAACAAAAACATACTTTCTACTGCATCTGGAGTTTGAATGAATTCTTCATATTTGGAGATGTGAGAAGAATAAAAAGAATCATTTTATTTATTTGTTTCATTTATTCTGTTGGTCGAAATTCATCTTCTAAAAACGATGTCACTTTTACTTTTTGGAGGACTGATCACATATTAAGCCAATTGAATTTCTGTTTCTGTTTGTTCTTACAACAAAAATATTTCCGCCTCACTGAAGGAATCCACTGAGATTAAAAAGCTAGTGAGATAAAGCTTATCACCCTCTTTGCCTTCGGTGAAGACGATACAACTGAAGTGGCTTAATCACAGGCCCTTCAACGGCTGTTACAACACCAACATTTTTGTCGCCGGGAGGAAGACTACAAGTCCACTTATCCAAAAACCTCAAGTAGCTCCAAGGACACACCACCTTAAGATGGTTTTTCACTCATAATTTGCAATACTCCTCAATCAGAAAATGCACTAGAGCAAATCTATACTGTTGAAGATTGTTGTATTTTCATTTTCTTAAAAAAGAAAAGGAAAAATGGAGGAGGAGGTTGGTTTTCATCTTCATGATAATCAAATTTCAATGATGGCAATTTAAAAATACACTGGAGAAAAAATAATTGTATCTATCCTAAGTACAACTTGAAACTATCTGAGTGACTATATGGGGAGTTTTCAACAGCTGATCTGAAAATTATGCAAATACAGTTTTATCCATTTTATGGAGGATCGCTTACTATCTATTTTTTTTTTTTTTTTTTTTTTTTGTAAACTGAAGAACTACTATAATAAATCTAAAAAATTTCCTAATTCTAAATTTATTTAAGTTTGACAATTTCCTTATTTTGCTCAATAACTTTCATAATTTCTTGAGAGTAGAAATCATTTTAATTCAATTTTAGAATTCAGATGATATTAAATTAAAATACATCTATAATTCTTTTAAGAGATAAAATACTTGCCATGAATTTTATCGGTTCAACTGAAAATTTAGACCAATATGTCTTCTTTTTATTGTAGCTTCCTATGTATTATTTGTTCAAATAAAAGTGGAAAACTATCTATGCAACTACAATTTAACACTACACAATACTCCTAAAATATCTTCTTTAATAACAACAACGATATTTCATTTTCTTTAACAGTAAACTTCTTCAAATTCAATAACTGAAGACAAGAAATCTCTTTCTTCTTCCTCAACTGAATTCTTTAAGTTCAGGAAGAAGAAAGAGATTTCTTGTCCTCAGTTATTCAACCTAAAGAAGTTAAAGAAAATGAAATATCGTTGTTGTTATTAAAGAAGACATTTTAGGGGTATTGTGTATCTCATGATTAAATGAAGAGTATAGATTTAGGAACTAAACAAGTGTATTTAAGGTGCCCAAGATTTCTTATCTTAAGAAGTATTAAAACTAGCTTCTAAGGCTTTAAGGATTTAAAATACTTACATTTTCAGGAATACTTGGAAGTGTAGTGTGGTCAGAACACGGGAAGCTATATTCCTAAAAAAAAGTAAAATAATCAAAGTAATAAATTAAACTGCAGGAAATAGCATTTGATCTAGTTAGAAAATGCACTAGTCACAAGCCTCACTGAATTGCAGTTTATTGGGTACAATACTCTTCTTCACATAAATAATTAGGTGACCTAATAAAATGGTAACTCATTATACAGGGTTATTCTAAATGATGGACCCAATTTCATTATTTAATGAAGTATAAATTGGACATGAAAAATTGATATACTAATAGAAAGAGGAAGTTTCAAAGTTTTGTTAATACAGGTTATAAATGTTCAATGTATCCTCCCTTTGCTGCACAGCAAACATCTAAGTGGTAGCCAGTGGATTGGTCGCATGGGAAATCAAGACCTAGCTCTACACTTCTGGCCACCGAGATCTCCTGATCTCACGCCATGTGACTTTTTCTTGTGGTATGTTAAAGAGGCTGTTTATGTCTCACCTTTACCAAAAACTCTGGCCGATCTGCGGAACCGTGTTACTGCTGCGGTGAACTCAGTAACACAAGACATGCTTATTTGTGTGTGGGACGAGTTTGGCTACCGCTTAGATGTTTGCTGTCCATTGGGTCCATCATTTAGAATAACCCTGTATATTAAGTCCACTTCTTCTATCAAAATTTAAATAGAAATGTTAGCTTTACGTTTTAAAATCAAATTATGTTGTAAAAATCATAATCATCATTACATAACTATAAAGGACATAACGATAGGCCCCTGCCACCCAAAATAAAAGGGATAGCCTTAAACCCCAGTTATCCTGTCACAAGTTGAAGGTATCTGACTGTTAAAAGGTCCCTTATTGTTAGCTATTCAAAGGAATCCATATTTTTCAATATGCCATTAAAACAACTGTTTCCAGAAAGATAACTTTCCTTGAACCAATTAGTAGCATTACCAAAATTGCATATTTTATTTTTACTATTTAAAAGAAGTTATTTAAATGAAAACTATATTATAAATAATGTGAATTCTTATTGGAAGGTGAGTCCAAAGATGCAACATAAGAAAGATACTAAAATGAAATGATAAGATTTATCTAATCTAGATGCACAAGGTTCAATTTACAAAAGTTCAAACTCCTCAGCAATTCATAAAGAATATGAAAATTGGATATAATTTATCTTTACTGAATAGGTTTTAGATGTGCTATGCAAAGCCAAAAAAAGATTCGTTAAATTAATTTACTGGGATAATGGAGTCCCACTACATGCAACCAGACAAGCAACTGTCATGTTGAATGAGACTTTCCTCAATCAATGGAAAGGATGGGTGGATTGGTACCGTGGTCTCCTCTGTCACCTGACCTATCACAATTATTCCATGTGGGGTTGTGTGAAATCAAGAGTGTACATGAATGGCAAGCCAGAAATACAAGAACAATTAGTATAGGCAATATCTGATACTGCTGATGTTCTGTGGATACAATCACTGAAAGCATACATCCCAGCATGTTTGCAGCAGAGAGGTGAAAGGTTTAGTGATTTCAATATAATTGCATTTCAGGTCAATAAATCAACAGATTATTAAACAGAAGCCAAACTGAGCTATGATTTATATTATACTTTTAACATAGAATAACCACCCAAACACGCTGGTGAAGTTTGTCGTTTTCATGAAAGTACGTGCTGTATGTACAGTATATGTTTTCAGATTAAAAGGTGGTGCAAAATTACCTGCCATAATCAACCCTATGTTTTTGAGTATCTCCAAATTAAGAACTGTTATTCTACTGAAAGGTGAAAGGACAGTTTTTCTGTTCTGCTTTTTATGAAAGCACCAGCTAGATGCTGCTGCAGTAAGATAGTAAATCCATGCTTTTTTTTCTGTTTTCACAAAACAAGCAATGAATGATCATAGCTTTTTGAATAGGCTAGATTTCAAGGATTTTTTTTTTTTTTTTTTTTTTACAAAGAAAATCATATTGCGATTGATTAGCTTAAAGGTAGCCATGACTGGTTGTACAAGATAGTAAGATGGAAATGTGATCTCTCCAATTTCACATAATTCAAAACTTGAAAGTATATTATTTTACAAGTGAAATTTCATTCTGAAGAAATAAATACAACTGAACAGACTTTAATTTCCTTCTTTATGCTGGATTTTTGTAATGTGAGAGTTCATTCTCCAGAGATAATTTACACATGTTCATTGTTAAGTAGGTGTTGGGAAGGTCCAATGTAATTTGTTTATTGTTCATAATTCATTCTCCAATTGGAATTTATATTATGGAGAGATTGTTCTAAAAATATCTCATTTTACAGATTTAACCCATCCTACAGGAAACCTCCAAAATTTCTCCTCATACGATACACTGCTGAACAACATCCACAACTGACATCATAACCCACTGTCAATGTATTCCCACATTAAAAAAAAAAAAAAAAGAACTATTTAAATATTAATACAAACGTTTTTGCCTCCATCGTATGATAAATAAAGAATGGATCCTGGCTCAGGAACTTCAGCATTATACAAGGCCTCCAGAAACAATCTCAAATCTCCAGACTAGAAGGAAAAATAAAATCATAAATTCAAACAGCAAAATGTAACACTAATTCAAACTCTTGCCAACTGAAATTAATTGTAGGTAAATTGAAATCTAAATTTTAGACATAAATTACAGTGAGATCTTAAAAAAAAAAAATAACTCATTATGTAATATAATGTAATTTTCCTTTTACTAGGCAGAGAGGAAATTATGGCCATCTCTTCTTTCTCTCTCTTACTTCTTAATTATGTTTTAATGTCTTAAGTATTCTACAAAAACTCCCTCTCTCAAACAATATTGTTCCACTGAATTTCAAACTATTGTGAATACTTAATAACGAAATGGTAGCAAATATTATGTTAAAAGCATTGCACAAGCAAACGCTGAATCTGTTTTGAACAGGAATGTAAAGAACAGGTGATCAAACAGATATCAAATCCTTGGAAGCAACATGAGAATTACAAAAAATTTACTGTTTCAGAATTTAAAACAATGAGAAAGCAAGTATATTATTGTTACTTAAGCCAGTGGAAATAATAGAAACTTACAAAATACAAACTTTATTTTAACAAACTTAAAAAATACTAATATAAATATTCTAAATAAGAAAGATTTTTTTTGTTAAAAAAACTTCAAAATTCTATATAAAATGTTTTAAAACCTAATATTAAAAAAAAATAGTCAGTTAAGTCATTTGGAATTGAAATTTTAATGAATGATCAAAAAATTGTAGGCAATATAAACAGTTACCTCTTTTCGATGCGTAATCTCTATAATCCGATTCAATAGCTCGTAAAATGTTTCGTGCCATGGTAACGAACTAACAAATTATAAGACAAATTTTAATAAATGCAAAATATTCCAAACATGAATAAATTATGTATTTTCTTGGAAAGTGTGAGGAAAATAAAATTATTTCTTAAAAACATTTTTTTCTCTCCAGATAAAATAATTCTAAAGGAAAATTGACTATTTTATTAATATCTGTTAATGATAACATCAAATATAATATAAAATAAATGTGAGAAATAAGAGTTACCTCAATAAGCATATTGCTGTGGGAGAATCTGGAGTATGACGACAATACCCAAAGGTCCATTTGCTGTCAGCACTCGTCAACACAAAGGAAAACACTTGGACAACATTACTAACAGATAGAATAATAGAGAAATTAATAAAATCATGAGTTTCAGATTTTTTTTAGTTTTTCTAATTTAGTTCAGATCTTTAGAATATAAAATAAGTTTTTATCAATTATCTAAAATCACATTAATCTTAATGTTAGGCTTCTTCAAATATTTTCTACATTTCTATCAAGAAAAAGAAACAAGTGACACAGCATCAGATAGTTACAAATATACCCATAACACTAAGTACTTCATGCTTCAAACAAAAATTTATATATTTTATCAAAGGAATATGAAAATGACTCTTCTAATGAAATAGTAAAAAAAAAAAGTTTTTCTCTATAGAATTATATTAAAAAAAATTCTATATTCTTAACATTAAATGATACGACTGATAATTTTTAAAGTAATGTTGATAGTAATTTTTTACTTTCTATGTCCCACTTTGCTGCCCTGGCTGTTGACATTTTCCTATTTCAATACATCCAGGAAAGGGTTAAATGAAGGATTTGGGCATAAAACTTGGTAACTAACGTTTGAAGAAAACTTGATTTCTTTTAATGTATAATGCAATATTTCCATTTTTCAGTTGTTTTTCACAAACTGATTTCAGGAAAAAATGATGATTTATCATGAACTCCTTCAGAAAACCAATTTTGAAATCTGACGAAAATTGCAGATTTTACATTAAATGTTACAGAATATAACAATCAATTCAAATGCCAGTTAACCATGTTTTACATTTGATTCCCTCGAATATGAAAGATAAAGAATGTGACTACTTTAAAAAAAAACATGATTCCTAAACAATACATTGTAAGAACTAGGCCATCGCTCGTGTACACGCGCTTGTTTTTCTATATCACATAGATTTGGTTAAGTAAGAATATTGTATTTAAAATATTGCAACGTTTCGGCAATTATAGTTTTAATTGTCATTTTTGAATTACAAATAAATAGACGGATTAGAAATAAATAAACAATCTTGAGATTCAAAAAACAGGTTGAATCCTTCATTATTTAATGGGGCGAATGGGAAGGACACATAAGTCAAAAAAACAAAATAAAGTGAGTTGTAGTCCCGGTGGCCTAATGTATAAGACGTCTGACTTCGGATCAGAAGGTTGCAGGTTCGATTCCCGTCGTTTCACTGTAAAAATTACTTATATTTTCCGTTCTCACAGGAAATTGCGCCGGACAGATTTTAGTAATATAGATTAAGAACAAAAATAGGGATCTCAAACCAAATTTTGAATTCCTCATTAATTTTTAGTTTCTGTAAATTGTTTTAACAAGTATTTGTGTCCTGAGTTATAGTTTCTTCTAATGGGTAGTGAACTAATGAAATATATTTGAATATAACTGAGATCTTTGAAAATCCATTTTTTCAAAATAACCTGTTTCCAATGACAATTACTAGATATAACTTCAAACAATTCAGAATATTAATAAAATCTTTGAGAAACTCATTTCTGTTTATCTATTCTCAACATCCTTAAATGGTCCTATCTAACAGCAAAAGAGGAAACCTCGAACTTTCCACTGCTATTTTGTAAACACAAGGAGAAATCAAACAAACAAGATTAGGTGTAAATTAAAAAATAAAAATAATTTACTACAATTATTTATTATATTTTTAATTTAACAAAGATAAGAAGAAATCTGTAAATACTTACGTGGTTATTTTACAAGGATAGCAGAAATGAGGAACAAGCTTCAGAACTTCCTAAAAAAAAGATGTAATTAAAATTAAAACTAAATAAAAACACAAAGTGAAGTAGTTGTAAACATAATAAAAAGCTAATAAACTTTCTACAAGCATAAAATACTACAAATTTATATTGCTACAAAGCAAAGATAAGGTTCATCTGTGCAAAAAGTAATCAATAACTAGAGGACAGCTCCAGAAAAACTAAGTAAGAGGCCACACGGTTGGCGTTGTCACTAAGACATTGGCCTCTCACCTCTGAGTACCGGGATTCGGTTCTCATGTGGGTTTCGTGATGGTGGACGATCAGCGCTGGGCAGGTTTTCTCGGGGTTCTCCTGCTTCCCCTGCACTTCTTCCACTATACTTTCTCAGTCTTTCTCTCCATCTGTCCCATTGATGTGGGATAGCACAATAGACCTACAGAGGTTGCAGTGCTTAACTTCCCTGCCACCCACAATCAATCAATAGGCAAAAATGAGAAGTCAAGTCAAAAGTTTTGAAATGTATCGTCTTCTTGATATCTTATCGATGGCTTAGCGCAAAAGTAGTGAATATCCAGTAAAATACAAAATTAGTTTTTTGTGGCGAATAGGTGTCTTGAAGAGCCTTCTTGTAGGGCAAAACTAGCAAATCCTTCAAAATGGCATATTTCCTGTGATTTTAGGACGTAAACTAGTGAAAAAGTACCCTTTTTTAAAAACTTAAAAGGCAATAGAAGCGAATGTGCATATTCGCTACTTTTACCGTTTCATCTCTGCTGACTGAACACTTTTCTGTGATAAAACTAGCGAATGTGCCTGTATTCGCTAGTTTGTCCCTAGATGACGCCACGTGGTCATTGTCACTTTCTCACCTTGGATAAATTGTTAATTGAAAAATGTTAGCTTAAAATTACACTATCAAAAATTATCTAAGATTATTCTAATCAATTTCTAGTTTAAAATGTCACAAATTGCATGTTTCTAACTGCTTTTGTTCCAAAGTTACTGAACAATGAAGTTTAAAAGCGATTTACCGCTTTGGTTTGGCCAAAATGCAAAGAACGGTATCCGCTCCGATTTCCGATCCGATACCGTACGGATATTAGCTGATACTGATGCTAGTATTAATCAATCCCTAGCAATGAACATAGCAAATAGTGTAGTTCGCTAGTTTGGTCAAGCATTTAAGGAGGTTGTGATGAATTTTAATAAGGACAGAAGTGGCGAATCTGCACATTCGCTACTTCTTCCTTAGCTATCTCAATGGCACTAACTTTCTGTAAGATCCAAACTATCGAATCGACCAAAACTGCTTGAAAAATACAACAATCAAATTTTTAACCCCATGCCATTGTAGTATACCCCAATGACAATATCTGTACCGAATATGAGACTTCCAGGAATTGTTCCTGAGTTTTGAGGGACATTTCCCACTAAATTAGCTTTTTCTCAAAACTTGCATCTTGGATATTCGCTACTTTTGCGCTAAGCCATCGTTATATACCATTTATATAATAACTGAATAATGCAATGTAGTTGCTATAATTGTTATTTTTTTAATATATTCTCCTTCAATTTCAACAGCTTTTCACCAGGAAGAGATAAGATCATAAATCTCATTCCTTTCCCTCCTTGGATCCAAAACCTCTTTCAGTGGATGGAGATCTAAGATAACAATAACTGAACTGGGCTAAAAGAAGAAAAAAATAAATAGGCTGGAAGAATCCACTTAAGTTTTCCACATTTTTAACCATCTGTTATGCTTCAAAGAACCAGGGTGCACATGATTTTGAATAGCCTACAGCTCTAACAATCTAGTTCACACTTTCCTCTGACTTAAGATTTCTGCTTATGGAATCCACTGAACCTCTTGGGTAAGTTCACAGCACTGCAAGAATAATTGCTCTTGCTGGATGACCAGTGCAAGATATATCTTTCAACTCCAAAAATGCATAAGATTCTTTTTTAACAGTATGTGAATGATCATTTCTGATCCACATATAATTGTTCAATAATACCCCATTGTTTAACATTTTCAGGTCATTGCCCATAGGTTCTGCGGGAGGTTACTGATTCCCTAAATTTACATTGCTCAGCAGTTCTCCAAGTGCAAGTTTCCAATTACTTTGCTTCCCTTTTGAAGGCGTTTATCCTAGCAGCAACCACGCACGACTGCGTATATACTATTGTAGTCTTAAAATATAATAACAGATGGATTTGTTGTCGGTAATATCTCACGAAATCCCAGCGGAAGTCACAGTGCCACCATGTGTTTTGGAAGCCTTTGTATTGAGTTTTCAAAGCATTTGGAAATGGCTAGATTTTTATATTATTTATAATTATAACAATAGAAAACAATTGTTATGTTGTTTAGTAATATTTTTTTCTGTTTTGTCATATTCTGTAATTTTTTCTTATAGAGATATCGTGTAAAACTTTTTTTTGGGCCTCAATTTTTACCCTTCTTTGAAACTAAATTTCTTGTTTATTATAATACTCACAATAAAATCTAATATACCATTTTGAAGACAAAGATAAGCTCTTTAACACTGATCCAAAGTCAATTTCCAATTATATTTGTTTTCATGATAAATGCACTCTAAAAATGTGAGAAAAATAGCCCAACCTGTGGGTAAAAGCAGAGAGCAAAGGGTGCGACCTGAAAGTGTTAAACATAAATTACTTCAATAATCAATTTTTGAAGACCAGCTGTTTGTCAACAGAAATGGATTTTTACCTGGAACTACAATAGGAAATAGGACATTTCAAAATAACCACAGAGTAAGTTTCTCACCTTTATGGCAAAACCCTCACAATTATTCTATTAACTCAAGAACATCCTTATTTTTCACAAATCTGTGCACAGAATAAATTAGATAAATAAATAAATAAACTGCTTATTAAGTAGGCTATGTATGATAACATGCTTGCTTAGGACCTCCAGATGTTTTTCTTTAGAACGAATGGATAACTAACGAATCTCAACCTGTCCTCCAGCATCTAAAATTCAATTTGTCAATTCCAAAACATCACAGTTCTTAAGGTTCAACGTTTCTTTCATATTTACTTTCCTTGAAGTTTGCAGAATAATACGTTCATTTTACTATGATGTAGGAAAAACAAAAATAAAAAATTGATGACTTACTACACTAAATAAACAAAATGTGAGGAGCCTTAACCCTGAAAACTAGTTGGTCATCTTTGTCTATTTGGATTTTTCTGAATTTAAATCAACATATGATTTTCATGACAAGAGGTACATGGTAAATTTTCCAGAAATCGAAACACAAAATATAAATGTGATATCATTTAATCCCAGTGGTGATCGAATGAAGATCAGCTTCTCACTTAAATCAACTCATTATTATAATATTTTCCAGTTACGTAGAGAGTTTTTTTATTTTATATTCATAGAAACAACACTGAAAAAGTAAAAAGGATACTTTTTTTTTTTTTTTTTACTATATTACATTCTAAAACAAAAGATTCTCTGATTTACTCTTAATTAGAATGAAACGATTAATTTTAATTTAATTTTTCACGAATTATTAAATGAGGAAATAAATACCTACCTCTTCAGTGAAAGAATCAGGAAATTTTTGAAGTACCCAAGGCACTAAAAGTATAAAAATAAACAAATAGTATTAATTTTGGGGAAATGATTATTTAAACTAAAAAAAAAAAATTTCATATATTAGACATTAAATTAAATAAAGGTTAAATACATGGATATTTAAAACTAGTCAAGTGATTTTTTTTCTTTTTTAAATTAAAACTGCTTTACAAAAAAAAAAGGATACAATCATCAATTGTTGCATTCCTTATTTGCTCAGATGATAACAAAACTGGCCACAGGGAAGGATATTGCATAGAAAAGTCAAAATGACAGTTGGTCTTATGTGTCCTGAAGTATTGCACACCAAAGTTTGATCATTTTCTTCAGTCAAAACGGTGTGAATGCAACAGAAATTCACTGGAACATACGCAGACATTGGGGGAAATGCCCGATTTCTGCATGTTTGTTTCTGATGTGTGTGGGGGGGGGAGGGGGGGTGCCCAGAGTCAGAATGTTTTTTATCTTTCTGCAACGATTGATGCCAAGACGAAAAACTTTCTGCGGGTGCGGGTGTTTTTTTCGTTTATGTCCCACAAAAAACGTTCATTCTATACCAGGGGTGGGCAGACTTTTGTAAGGTAAGGGCTACCTCAAGTATACTCCAAGTAGCGCGGTCACCTTAAGACTAAAAAAAAAAAAAAGCAGAACGTCAAAATCCACGACCGCGATCAACTCCTCTTCCACACTCCTGTTCTATATGATATCTTTCTGCAGCCCTCATTTTCATTCTGCGACAATGTCGCGCTGTCGCTTGATATTCTGCTTTGGGAGGGGTATTTTAGAAAATAAAAAAGCAAGTAGGCTTTCAAATCTTTTTTTTTTCTTACTTTTAAGTTCTACAGCACAACTTCTGCTATCTAAATTTAAATGCTATGTTTTGAGTTTAAATAAAGATGTCTTTTGTGTTCCAAACTTGTGTTCTTTGAGAATTTTCCAAGATTTTCTTAATTACATCAATCAGGATTAAGATTGAGTCAGGGGTCTCTGCATGAAATCTCTCATAATCCCCAAAGCATTTCCTGTTTTAAGTTTTTCCTCAACAAGACAAACATTTCACAAGATAACACACACACCTAAACAAAAATGAAATTATAAAGCTGTATGAAAAAAAAAATTATCATTAAAAAAAAAAAAAAAAAAAATCTGAAAAAACCAATAAACCATTTTATTAAAGTGGTTCACTCTTATTAGGTAATGAAAAAAAAAAGTACCAAATTATTTCATTTCTGGTTAATAATAGTCTTAAAATATATTTCATAATGAAGAATATTAATTCCTTCCTCTCTTTGTTTTTTTTTTTTACATCTTAAAAGAGGAAATTCATTATAGATATACCATTTTACAAGTTTATTTTCAAGGTAATGCTCTGAAGAAAATGATAATTCAATAAATACAGTATCAAATGTTGTTAATATCCTATATAAATGGTGAATCTATGTCAGTGAAAAAGGAAAATAAGATAGCCTTGCAGATTTTACTTCTAGATCTATTTCGACTAGCCTAACATGATGGTTAAAATACAAATTCACAAGTAGCATTATAGAGAATTTTTTTTTCATTTACCCACAGTGAGGTTCATGTAAGAAAGAAGCCTTCCACTACATCTGATACACTATAGGGCCAAAAGTATCCGAACATCCCTCTGGAGAAGTGGATGTGGCTGTTATATTAAGTTATTATTATATTATATTACATTGTATTAATATATAGCATATTAAGATCTACAACTGAGCTTCATTTCCGTTAAAGGAGTAATGCAAATATTATTCTGTGTAAAGGAACTAATAATGTGAAAGAATTGATACTTAAGCCTGCTGACTTTTAGCTCCATAAATGATTATGACTTCATATTGGCAATACAGTAGAGCATTGACTATTCGAATACCAATCAACTGAAACATCGATTAACCAAAGGCGTTTCAGTAGACAAAAATTTAAAAAAGGTCTGAAGCAAAAGGCAATTTTGGACTTCTTTCCTAAACTGTAGGCCTCTACAATCTAATAAATTACCTTATTTTATATCGGTCCTTGGACTTCGTTGCGTTGTTTTTGTCCTTACGCTAGTTAGCAATGTTTAAAATACAATACAGTGTTACCTCCGAATAACGGACAGTCACAGGACTCGAAGTTTCGTCCGTTATTGGGAGGTGTCCGCTATTGGGGAGGAGTATATTTGTTTAAAATTTTTTTAGCTTATAGCATGTCATTTAATGAAATTACGTACAATCTTAATTAAATTTTTATAATTATCATTGCGCTATGAGGAAATATGAACAATTGCAAACTATTTACTATATTCCTTTTTAAATGAGCGCTAATTCGTTTGTCATACTTAAAATAATGACAAAATTAATTACAATACATAGAAAGTTTGACCGACTTCTCTGGTTTTTTCTTGAAGCAAAACACCGCTTATAGAAATGTTCTTTGCACGAGCAAAACGGAACCATTTTATCACTACTTCGTCGATTTTGCTTGTTTCAGTTTTACGAATCTTCAAATTCTTCGATTTTCGTTTGAATTCACCATCCACATTTTCCTAATCTCATCTTTGTTCTTCAAAAGTTCACTTATCTCAGTTTTTCCAACTTTAAAACGTTCAGCAAGACAACGCACACTCAGCTTTTGTTTTTCAGCATCTTTCAAGAACATCAATTTTTTCTTTCAGTGCCAATCTCTTTCTTTTTGACGCCATTTTAATTCGCACTAAATTTAATCAACACGTTTATAAGATACCTTTACGAGGTATTGATATTTACAAAGCAACTACAGTGAAAAAAAAGGGCCTCAGATTTGTGCATTGAATCATTGGACAACGATACAATGTATCAATGTATGGGACACCGATGTAAATACAACCACTATGTGTTTGTCGAAATGTTAATCGAAAAAAAAAAATTACAGTTAAGATAACTGTCCGCTATTCAGAGTGTCCGCTATTCGGAGTGGATAACATGGAATGTCCTATTTTAAGGGACTGGGACTCGCAATAATGTCCGCTAATTAGAGATGTACGCTATTCAGGGTGTCCGTTAAAGGAGGTAACACTGTATAAGGTTTTGTGTTTAATATGTATCACCGTTTCTGAATTTCATATTGCTCCTATGACACTGGTACAATTTTTTCGTAAATGATCGACTATCCAAAATATCAGTTATCTGAACACCCTCCCCCCCCCCCGTGCTGCATTGTTTCAGATAATCAATGCTCTACTGTATTTTTAAAATGTCCATCTACTTTCTTGATAGTTATTTTAGCTTAATAAAGCTCAAATCCTTCCGTTTTTACCTTCTGTATTTTTATATTCTGCATTTACAATTTTCTTTTATTTTTCCCAAAATATTTAAATTTTAAAAATTGCACCCATTTCTGTAATTAATTAAGTACATAGTACACCATTTTATACTGTGCTATTTCATTAAGATCGTCCGTAGCCCTTCCAGTGCAAAATACAAGAGTTATAAAACAGTTTAGTGTTGAAATGTATATATAGTCTACAGTAATGTTGTTTGTACGAATCTCATTTTCATCATCATGTTCTATGAGCTTGAACTCTCAGAATATCTAAAATAAAATAGTGGAAGATACTTCAGTTTATCTATCGTACTCAATATTTTGCAGATGTACAAGACTTAATAGATAAAAACAGCAATATCACCATCACTCAACCTTTGATCACTATAATGATAAAACACTTTATATTCCTGATTGATTAATTAACCAAAAGAAGGGCAACATATAATTTAAAAAAAAAAAAAAAAAGTAAATAAATAAATTTAGAGCAAGAAAAAACAAAAACAAAACAAAAAAAAATATTTACCGTTAGGTTTTTTGGCAACAGCAATAACTAAAAATATTGTATGAAATCAATTAAAAATTATTAAACAAAAAAATAAGCAATAAATAAATAAAAAGCTTGCAAAATGTTATTTATTTTAAATAAAATATAATTCAGATTGTTCAAACAAAACCAGGACAAAACCCTTCATGCATACAAATAGATCTGCTGAAGAATATTCAATATTTGCTGTTACATCAGCGAAGTGTGGAAGAGAATGTGATATTCATCATACCAAGCCTGTTACCTAAGCATAACTATATATAGTATTTTAAAGGGGTTTTTTTTTTTTTCCGAAATAAAAAAAAAATAAAATGCTGTTTATCACTACTGTGAAGCGCTGACATATCTGTGAAATTTATATTCACATTTCCTTATGTTAAATAACTGCTAAATGTGATACAAAATTTTCCTAAAAAGAATAGGCATCCATTCCAATAGACAGATATTTGAAAAAAATCTAACTAAAATAGTAGTTAAAGGGCCTTGAATTGAGCAACAATAAATTTGGCTCCATTAGCAAAAGAATGTGAGAAAGAAGGTCTCCGTTATCCTTTTAAGTGGACTAAAACATTACAAAAGATGTTAATGGGGTTTTTTTTCTTACACAAAAGCTCTAATTTTCACCAAATTTCATAATATCTGTCATTATGTGACTCCTTTAACATGCTAGTCAACAAGAATATCAACAATGGCATGAATCTGTACTCCATAGGAACTACAACAATTTCAGTCTTCTGATTAGTAATCAGGAGACTAATACTCCCTTTTTGTCTGTCCCTCTGTGGACAGGACAAGTATCATTAAAATCTCATTAGCAAAAATCGCAACAATTGCGCCTTTTGCATTCGCAACAAGCACATTTATAATAATAAGGAAAATTAAAGCAATATTAATTATATTTATTTATCAGAAGACATTGCGCAGCACTGTGATTGGTTTACTAATCGCTATCCCTACCTTGTTTACATCTCTAAACAGCTGTATTCTCAACTTAAATGTTGACACTGAGACATCTCTCAGTTAAAATAATCTTTTCTTATAGCAGAAAAGCCTTTTTTTTCTTCCATAATTAAATTGTTTAACTGGTAAAAAAGAGAGAGAGCGGACTCCATTCCTGCAGAACCAAGATGATTTCATTTGACTGAGCCAATACTTCAATGCATGCAAAGATTAAGTTTAATTTGAACAAACCAAAACATATTTTTAGTTGTTAACCAATAAAAGCTTAGCAAAAACAATATTATTAAGCATAATTTATTCATAGCTGAACTGAAAGGCTAAAAGAAACTATATTTGCAATAATGTGTGTTATCTGTAAAATAATACAATAAAATAAGGGAACTTGGAATCCTGCAATTATATGAATTTGAAACATTATGAAACAGAGCCATTCCTATGGAATGCAGTGCTAAAATTAATTTTTGATAATATCAACCATATCAGTGGTGTAATATCAACCGTATTATTGGAAAAACAAACTAATAATCTACATATATTTAAATCTACACAGGCTATTTATTTTAATTTGTTAGCAAAAATAAGCTTGGTTTGAGCCTCCACCTCCTTCCACATGATGCCTATTTAACAGTGTCATCTAGATGTAAAAACAATGACACCCTCTACCTATTCACTTTACTCCTCAATTTTGATTCCATGAAAGACATTATCCATTCAGAATTTCAAGAAATTTAGCGAGAGACAAAGTGAAAATACTTAGGACATAACTAAAGGAAACCATAGATATTCTTTGAGTAATATAGGTTTAAGTTTATCAAAGTATTTTTTATTTTTTTTAACTTTCATGTGACTGGCTACTTCGTTATTTTTTATTTATGTTTTAAATTGATAGCATCCCATCTATTATTGAGTTTAGCTATCAGTAATGAGTACTCACAAAAACAAATGATGTCTTCTTTAACAATACTAATTCATCATCATCATGATGTGCGATCTTCGTATATACGAAGTTACGCGGTCTACGGAACCTAGTAACCCCCGAAGGGCGAACCCCTAGGAGAAGCCGTAGATATACTAGGGAACAGATACTGGGGGTGGTTTCCCGTTGCCTTCCCCCAGGATGCCATTAAGGAATGACGTCAGACCGAAGAGAAAGTGAAGAAGAGGCTGGACAACACAGGAAAGGAAATTGAAACAGCCATGCCCCTGCCGGGATTCGAACCCAGGAACTGGCGCATTGGACGCCACGGCTGGCCGCCGCCAAGACCGCACGACCACGCCAGCACGGCCAATACTAATTAAAGACTGGATTTCAATTAAAAAAAAGAATTTACAAAGTCTTCAGCAAAAAGTAGGTGAACAATGTAAAATAAAAGTGTGTTGAAACAGATTTTGTTGTATTGCTTCTTGCAAAATTTAAAAAACAGTAAATTATTGCACAAAAAAAATATTCTTACAAGCACTAATAAAAACTGTTCTTTTAGAAAGTATTCATAACTTTTAAGAATTTTTCATTAAGCAAGTCTGGCCTACAATAATTAGCCCAGGACAAAACTCAAAAGCATTGATTATTATTATTTGAAAGATAGTCTTTCCACTATCATCAATGCTTCAATAACAAAGTGTCTTTGAAACTCCACCATTCTTATATTCCCGCACTGTATTTAATTGTACAAATACTGTGGAATCAAATAATTACGATCACCCACCTAATAACAGGTTGTACCTCCTTTTGCACAACCTGTATGCAGTTATATGTAGAGGCATGGATTTGACAAGATTCTGGAAAGTACCTCGAGATACAGCATGTCAATTTATCATAAATACCTCTCATATCTGGCTGCAGTCCAGTGGTGCAGCCCAGAGGTGAATTCCTCTGTCCACATGATCTCAAAGGTATTCAATTCAGGTAAACAAGGAAGCAGATGTCTTAAGTTACATCCTCTCCTGAAGCTGAAACTCTACATTTTCCTGCACTAAATCAATCTGACAGTTTCTCTGAAGCCTTCAGGGTATTTTCGTGCATTCTTAAGTAGATGTTTTAAGTTGTATCCTTTCCTGAAGCTGTAGCCCTACATTTTCCTGCACTAATCTATGTGACAGTTTTCCTAAAGCCTTGCCAATATTGTACAAATTCATATTTTGTATACTCTATTTTTACTTAAGCAACCTCAAGCTTTCCAATCATTAGTTATCAATTGATAAGAAACTGATTAACCCAAAATGCTCAATACCAAACCAAACTGTAAACAAGAAACTAAAGTGCTCTCTTTGACAAGAGTATGTTAATTTAAATACAATACATGCAATCTCAATTTTTTATTAGATTGTGAATTTATTCTGTTTTTTAGTAGGGTCTTTTCTGTCATCAAGTTGTGTTTTGTTTATTTTTTTATTTTATCAATTTAAAGCTTACCTTCATCAGACTTTTGTGGAGCAACAACTTCAAGGAAGCAATCAAAAATCTTGTCTGGATTCAGTCTAAAATTAAAGAAAAAAATGACTTATATTAAATGTATTTTTTAAAAATAAATCTTATTTTAGTTCAATGTTATATTTAAATGAAAACATGTTTCTTTTATTTTTAGTTTGAAAGTTTTGATGTAAACTAACATTTTGACTTAAACAATTTGATTAATAAAAAAAAAAAAAAAAATATTGTAAATCTTCTCTTTTCTTTTGTTAACAGAATTTACAAAATATTTTCGAAGTCTAACAAAATAATACTTAGTGTGTTTGTCCTAAAAAAAGTAAAAACATCTTCTTTCATGTACATGTATATAGGGCAATCCCCTATATAAAAAAAAGTTAAAAAAAAGTTTCATTTTCTAATACAAAAAAATCAGAAATGAAAAAAAAAATTAATAGGATTTATAAGCTCATTTTTTTTTCTTTTTTTTTTGATAAATTATTAGGAATTAGGAATAATTAATCCATCTAGTAATGCATACTACTTCCATACTACAACCATATTTATTTATTTTTTTAAACTCACGTAAGTATTTAATAAGAGAGTAATAAGATATTTTCCAGAAAAGGTGATAACAGCAAATACATATAAGATTTTTTTTTTTACGAAGTTTTTCAGAATTTGCTTCTGAAATTTACGTCAATATTTTGTGGAATCAGTTATGATTAATAGTATGTTTGTGATTAAAACAAAAAAATCATTTTTATACAAAATAAAAATCTAGTCCTTCAAATTCAACATATTATCTCTTTTTTTTTCTTCTTCTTCTTTTATTTCTAATTTTTGAAACAAACTTGATAATAATATCCTTTAGAGCACATCCCTTCCGCAGATGTTCTCTGTATTAATATAGTCTAATGTATTCAGAAAATATAATTCTTTGATAAAGTAGTTTCTATTATATGTTACATTCAAATTAAAAAAAAAAAAAAAACTATTAATTTCCTTTCATATTTTAATTAGTCAGCCTATGAGGGATAAGGAAAAGATTTCCTATAGTTTTGCAGAATATTTAAAACAATAGAAAATAGCTTATAATAACTATTTTATCAACGACTGATGAACATACAACTTTTGAACAAGAATTAAAAAAAAAAAACTATGTGAAACAACTCTCAAAGATAATTCATTATATTTAACTCTACACTTCCCTAAATGGTGAGACTAATTTAAATTGAAGTTTAATTTAAGTTTTCTTTCTGTAAATTTCAAACATTCTTCCATCATTTTCTGTTTAATGATCTATGGATTTATTACTTCATATAACTTGATTTACATGGACAATCCATTACATTAGTGGCAACAGTCTCATTATTAATGAACGAATGTTCATAGTTAACTTTCTATTCAGAGGTAGGGGAATGCATAAACACCTGTTTTTAATCTACTATTATATAACATTCTTTCATTTGATTTGAAGCCTTCCTTTCTGAGAAAATTTGTCCTCAGTAACATATGGACTACAGTTTTTACCATGCTTAATTTTAAAATGCATATTTACTAAGTAAAAATTATGAAATATTTATAAAAATTTCTGTTTTCTATGTTATTTGATGTCTAGAAGTTAGTAGAGATTAGAACATTTTAACTATCTACAAATCTAAATATTTATTACAGATCCACTCTCTGATAATATCTAATTATCCTAAATAATAACAACAACACTAAATATATCAGTATTATCTCTTAATAAATGTTAATTACAAGATTTCACAATAACTTCATGTTAAGTTTAAGTGGCTTAAAAATTTGATAAATGTTCTGGCAAAAACACATAACATGTTACTCAAGAAAATCTAACTCTCTCATAAGAGAGCTTCACTTGCTTTTATGATAAGTAAATCTTGTTTAAATATTTATTTCTTAGAATTTTTTAATCATGTGTCTAGGAAAAAAAAAAAAAGAAGGTTGCCCACTATTCTATTTTCTAGATTTAGTTTACGTTTGAGGATGGGCAGGTAGAGGAAAGCACTGATCTCA
>JAFIDM010000007.1:46382967-46418332 GCA_023159025.1 Thereuonema tuberculata
AGATTCTTCAGTTCGAGAAAGATCATTCTTTTTTATTTGGAACCGATCCAACCAACTGCCCAAAATACCATATTCTTTACGACTGTCCATGACTGCAATTACTTTTAAAGTGACATTTTTAGATATGTAAACCTTAGGTGAACAGAAAACCTCACTATTTCTTTCAACTAAAATAACATATTATAAATATGTTAATTCATACAAAATAAATATAACAAGACTTAGGCAAATTTTCTCGTTATCAGAAGTTTTTCGAATCATTTTCTTATAGAAAACTGAGAATGAAAGCTGTCGGCATTGGTTTTCGAGATCTCAAAGGGTGCAAAATGTTTTAATTTACTTCGAATTTGTTCCATCAGGAAACTTGATTGTCACTCGAAACCTTCAAAACATATTTTGATAACTGGAATCATTGTAAATGACGTTCGTTCAACTTCGCGAAATCGTAACAACTGTCTCTTTACTTAATCTCCTCCAATAATGCGATTTAATGCAAATCACAAACTGTTTTTGATTTAATCATAACTTGTTTTTCTTTTCAAAAGTGATGAGTCTTGCTCCGCCAATTTCAACATTGGATTCGCCTTCCGATTCCTTATCGAAAGGTTGGAAATTCACCCCTTTAACTTACCTTATTCTGGATCCCATTTTGTAAATATGTAGAATCTTGTCAATAAAATAAAAGTCGACATTTCTTTGTAACTATCTTGTAATTCTAAATGTTTTAGACATGTGGATATTGAATCACACTTCGACAACTCCACCAATGGGTGGCAGCCATCTTGAATAATTCGTAAGTTCGGTCAATTCCGGAACTTCGGTTTATTGGCCAACTTTCACTGTTTTATTCATTTCCGAATTTTTCCCCCCATTGGTTAATTCCTATTTCTTTTAAGAACTTTTAATTACTATTTTCGCTGATTATATTAAAAAAAAAAATATTTAATAGCAAATGCGGTCCTGACGCCGCCATCGGTCTGCTAAAGTTATTAATGAACCCAGAAAATTGTTAAATTTTTTATGTTGGGAATTTACTGGACATTAGGGAAATGGTCCAGTGGATGTTCAGTTTTTAAGATAAGGTTCAGTTTTCCGAATTAATATTCAGATGTCATTCATGTGTATCTTTTTTCTTGAATTTCTCCTTGCTGTCTACAAAGTAGAAGTATTATAGCAAAGAACATATAATAATATTTGTATGAGATCCCAAATATACGAAAACATAAAGCAGCAATATTTAAACAACTGACTGTTTCTGTTTAAATCATTTATTTTAACTCTGAAATAATATTAAAAAAAATTGACGTTCAATCAGATAAATCTTAAGATTGAAGGTGTAATGAGAGGTTAAAAGAAAGATGATGACCTCAAAAATCCCAATTACACACACAATCAAATGCATCTTATCACATTAATTCTAATTAATTTTAATTGAATCATTAAATAATAATAATAATAAAGAAAGAAAGAAAAAATTGAAGAGGGTATTGCCAGGGGCGGTCTAAAGGTTTTTTCTCCCTCCACAGCTATTTCTCCACTTGTTTCATTCTCGTCTCAGGTTAGAAATTTTCAAAATGCAGGTAGATCTAACTGTTGCAATATAATACGGCCCACTATGCTCTGCTCAGATTTACTGAAATAGGATGTATTTCTTCTGGTCTATTCTTTGCGCTATTGCCAATCCTAACATTTTTAGTTAAACGAACTTTAGTTACTAGTAATCTAATTTCCAATAAGTACAAGGAAATAAAACCTAACGTAAATAAAGACCTCTTAGGCCAATAAGTTGTAATTCTTATTCTAATCTTAATTATTAAAATATTTCCTTTTAACCAATAACAATAGAAAAACTCAACCACAGAAATAAAAGAGTTTAAGAGGATCAGTTAACAAGGTTTCTTTCTTTTCACCTTCCCCAGTTTTTACTTATTTTTTTTTTATAATATTTCATCAAATTATTTAATAATTATCATTATTTTAATGATATTTTAAAAATTATTCACTATGAATAGCATACATAGGCATGGTCATTCGTCGGCATCAATAATTAAAATCTGAGGAAAATGCAAGAGAACATTAGTTTCTAAGTTTCAGGCTGTCAAGCATCAGAGTGAACACTATAATGCAGTGTTGCTCAATCATTTTCGCTTTACAGCACACCAAGCCTTATTTCTAAAATCCCACAGCACATCCAACTTTTTCAATATGGTTATCCAGCTACAGATTGCTATAGATTCAAACTGCTTTTATTGCTGTCACAGAATCCTTTCAAAAACATCTAAGATTTACAAAATAACAGTCTGTTTTTAAATAAAAGATACCAGAAATATTTTTTAAACCGATTTGAATGAGAATTAATGCTTAATTGTTAGAATGAAACAGAATGTAATTCAGAATACCTAAAACTACATAACTTCTTATTTTCTTGAAAACATCTTCTTTAATTTAGCTATGCTGTTTCTTTCTTGTACTTTATGAATCACCCGGTATATATTATTCAGCTGCATGAATGGATTGCAAAGAAATCTTACATTCAGTTACTTTTGCAAGACAAAAGATTGTTTGAAAAGTAATTTTAATTAAAAGGAAAATGATTCAGAAATTAATTTGGCAATGAACAATCTGATGGGAATGGCAGCATAATAAGGCAACTTGATTCTTAAGCTTGATTCCTGTGGGAACCCCTGCTAAAAATCATGATTCTGATCAGTCTAATTTCTATTCAAATTGACAGTAAATAAAAGCAAAATAAATAATTTATTTTTAATTGTTACATTAAAAATAATAATTCTTTTAAGATTATTATTGAGCAATTATAATCAATGTTTCTTTAACTTTAAAGAGATAATATTATATCATTTGCATGAATTTCATTTACAAATAGATGTAATATGTTGAAGTTGATTCTGATTTAAAACAAATGTCAAATGTTTCAGCTCTTTAAGAAAGGGATCACAAAAAAAAAAGTACAAAGCACAGAAAGTGTTATTATCTCTTTTCAGTCTGATAACACTTAAATTACAGATCAGTACAACATTATTATCTGAGTCTTTTTGTTTTCATTTCTTTTTAATTGGATAACAGTCAATCACACTGTTATTTTTTGTTCATTATCTGATACTAATCTATCTCGGTAATCTTCTGTAAATTACAGAATGTTCATGTTGTGTAATTATGTATTCAACCATTATAGTACATATATTTTGTTTTGCTTCATTGTTGAATGATGCATTATTAATTGATGAAATTTATTGTAATGAAAACACCCATCAAAATGCCAATTAGTCGTAGATGTCATTAAATATGGTTGTTTTTATTTACTATTACAGGAATGGGATAATTATCTTGACTTGTAACAACAATGGAAATCTTATCTCTCAAATTTCAGTTTTGTTCATTATGTTCATATTTTATTAAAAGAAACCTTAAAATTAATTAACTTATTTTTGTGAAAAGTAGTAATTAAGTAAGATAGGGTAATTTTATTAAAGAAAATAATTGTAAATTTGAAAGTTATCCTATCATTTAAGATTATTCCTGTATGTATTCTGAGAAATGCTCAATTTTAAGTTTAGAAATCTGAATTAAATATGCTTTTATGGATATTCGTGGCCTGCCCAGGAGGGAGGGATGGTGGTTAACCCCCTCCCCCACTGCGTTTAAAAAAAAAGAAATGAAGGAAGGAAGGAAATAACCATTGCAGGTTTTATTCCTGCATGATTTGGCTTTTGATACCACAATATTCAAACCCGCTCCCTCATTTGAAATTCCGAGACACACCATTCACGATACTAAACAAAATTCAGTTATTGCTAAATTAATTGTCTGTTTTCAATAGTTTAATTTTATTATCAGGCTAAAAAAATGATATGTAAGTTTATAAAATTTTGTTCAATAGTTTTTAAACAAATTCATATTGATATTTTAAACCGTAAATAGTAATGACATAAAGGGAATTTTTTTGTTGACTAGGTATTTGCTTTTCTTTTGTTTTGTTTACTTGGAATTTAAAGGGAAAATGTTCTTTTCATGCTAAAAATTGGCTGCATTATAATAATATTCAAAAAGAAAGTTTTAAATATAGTTTCACACTACCACCATTTCTCTCTCCTTTTTTTATTCATGATTGAGAGAAATGAAAATAAAAAAAAAAAAAAAAAAAGATCAGTAATTTAAAATATACAAATAATAATAATAATAACTATGTAAGTTAGCCAATTCAATTATTTTTATTGTTTTTGTTTTTCATTGTATATAATAATGTTTGTATATACTGTAGCTTAATATGAATTATGTTCTTTCAAAACAGGTTGACCCATATTCCATCCTTAGCAAAAGAGAAGGCCTAGGGAAGAATGAGGTTGCAGTCCCTTCTGGCAGATGGTGATATTTTTTTGCTTACTTTTCCTGTGCAATATTAGCCTTATAAATATGTATGATGACTTCAGAGCAGACGTGTAAGAGAAAGACAGTCAAATACACCAACATTTCGTAATGAAAGCAATGCTTCCCATTTTAATTTTTTTTGTTCAGTAAAATCTAGATACACAAAATAAATGTGTGTAGGATTTATAATACTTATATCTTCCCTTAGTTCCTTTGAAAATATGATAAAGAGGAAGATGTTTTTTCCTTTGCAAGTTTTAAAAGTATCTCAATTCAATCAAGTTTGTTGTGCAGCTTCAAATTCAACTGATGAAAGGACAGTATCTCAAAATAAAAATAACAATGAAGCAACAAGTTCTTATCTTCAGTTACGTGAAGAATATATACAAAAGACCAAATTATGGGAGTCGCTGCTTGATTTATCACAATTAACAGAAGATGAAAAGGAAATATATTTTTTACATAAAGAAGCTTGTGAGGTAGTATTGTAATTTAATTCTTTGCATCATTAACTTGTATTGAAATTTAATTTACAAAATTACGGGAATAATCTTGCATTGAAGTTTGCAATTGTTAATTATACATTAAAAACTAAGAATATATTTTAAGAATATTAACTCATGATTTACAGTGGCAAAATCACTATAGCTAAATAAATTCTTAAAATTAATATTCAAGGAGATCCAAATATTACTTTCTTAATTAAATGTATTTGAAATTTTTAAATTAATATTGATATATTCAGAAATTAGAGACTTCCAGTGGCGGCTCATAGCTAAAATTAGTGGGGGTGCTGCTCCAGAAAATTTTTAGCAATTTTTAAATTGTTACAGTTCAAGCTTGATCTATTCATTTAAAAATGAAATCTATTCTTCTTGTTTTAATTTGCGCGAAAAGATCGCGGAGTAAAAAAAAAAAAAAAACTACCTTCCACCAGCACGCCAGGGTTGGCACTGCGGGAGCGACAGTGCTTTCTCCTTCACAGCCTCGCGTGCAACTTCCTATGTGCGCATGCGCACAACAGTCAAACACTACGCCGCTGGAACTGTGAAGAGCACAGTTCCATACAAAGATTTTTGCATCTTTTTTATAAACTGTGGGATGGTTACTGACATTAAGCTTAAGGATTATATATTGTACAAGTAATAAGAAAGAATTAAAGAAAAAAGGACTCGTTATATTAAATGTTATCGATAATACCAAGTGGAAATAGGGGGTGCTGCAGTTCCACAGTGCCTATACACGAGCCGCCACTGGAGACTTCAGAATGTCTTGACTACTGTTACTTTGATGTAAATATTCACTTAAATAATAAAATCCTTTTGCAATGAAATAATTTCTCTATCTGTTCGTACTTATTGCATGTGAATGTTTCATAACAATAGAACACTCTTCAGGTGTCTTTTTTAGCAACAATAGGTGTGTGTAATTTTCAGAGCATCACTTGGTTCTGAAAAATAATCAAAATTTTAATCTCAGCAGCAGAAATAATTAATGTTTTAATTAACTAATAAATATTTTAATTTCATAAATATTTCTATGTATTTTTTTTATTAATAAATTTAACCATAAATCATAAATGAGAATCTTATCAAGTATCAGAAAAATTGTTCAAGTCATTATAGCATGATGTAAATACAAAAATGAGGATTTCATTTTAATTAGTTAATAAATATCTGTGTGTCTTAATTTATTTATTTATTCAATAAGTTTACTTTTAAGTTTGCCCATAGTTAAAAAATATTAAACCAAGTTTCAAGAAAATCAATCCAAGCAATTTAGTAAGATGTTTGTACAAATAAGAAATGCATAAACAAGAAATTTTTAATTTGAATAGTAAAATTTCACAACTAAAATTATAACACCAAGTATTTTTACAGAATCTCAAAATCATAGGAGAAAGCTGAATGTTTGAAAATTGTTCGGCAAAAACAAAATCAAGTTAATCCGTAATATCTTTTTTTTTTTTTTAGGTCTAGATTTTGTTGAAACTATTTTTGATAATTACTTGCTTCTTAATTTTTTGAACTGCATTTTTTATTTATTAATTGAGAAAATCAATTATTGCAGGATTTTAAATTCACTTACAAAGATCCCAGAACAGGTTTTAAAGTCTTCACAAGATACAGGCATTTTCTACGGGGGAAATGTTGTGGAAGTGGTTGTAGGCATGTAAGTTTTAATATCCGTATTTATGTATTGTTAGTATAGATCATCTTTATATGCTTAGTTCTGAGTTACTGCAGTAGATAATTAACACATCCTTAGATAAAACCATAGAAAATGATTACTAATGTAGTGAGTAATATTGCTTTTATTATCCAGGGAATATTCATATGCCTTGAGAGAAAAATATCCTGAGACTAATGCCATCTTGTTCAATAATTTTTCTGTTGCCTTCAGGCAACCATATTTAATTTGAATGTATTTTGGTGAAGCCAGTAGTAAGCCAACAGAAAAGCCTATAAAAAATATTTCTTCATTTCATCATTACTAAATTATATTTAACTTTGGCAATATATTTATTTTATTTTTATTTTTATTTTTTTTTTGTAAAAGAAAAATTTACAATTTTGAACATTTAACTTCTATTATGTTTTTTTGTTTTTAAAAAGTATTTTGTTTTAGTGTCCATTTGAGCATGCTGCTGTTGATGAAGCAAGAAAATCAGAGAAGATCTTTAATTCTGCATTTTATGTACCGTTGTCAGAGTGTAATAAAATAAAAGAATAAATAGAAAAATCTGACTTCAATCCTATAAATTAAAAGACCGTAAGTTATGTATTTTTTTTTTTTTTTTAAACAATCAAATTGTTACCAGTATTACCAGTGCTCTATCTAAATAATTTTTCCTTTAACAACGGAAAAAAATAAAAATATTAAAGTATTTATCAATAATTTAAAATATCATAATTTTATGGCATATTCAAATGCATATGAAAAATTCTTCTCCCGAGATGAACCAGGTGAGGATGGTGTAGTACTCTGAGCTATCAGACAGGGACTGCACGTCCATCTTCTAGGAAGTGAATGGAGATGTCGGATCCACAATGCCTTTAAATAGCACTGTATCAGAGCTCTCTGCAGTATGTTAGTCGGAGCGGCTTCCCGTCACAACTGAAGCTCTTTGCTTGGTCTGCCATGGAGACCCATGTGTCACTAAGAAAAATTCCATTGACTCTATTGAGATTGTTTTTATTGTCTCTTGATTACAACAGCTTAAGACATTAACCTGTCAAGTAATGGTTACCTTTGGCAACAATGGTGGTGTTGGAGAAGTTAGGTTGATGTTTTTAATCGACAGTGATCTTCTGGCCTGGATTACTTTTGGCCTAAACTGATTATAGCACTTCAATCATATCGATAAGGAACTAACCATGAAAACAATACATTAGAGCAAAGCATTTTAAATAATATGTTTTATTAATGATGTAATTATATAAAGTCAAAAATACAGAATATCTGTATTAAATGTCAACACTGATATACAAGATTGAACTGTTTACATAATATATATAAAATATATTTTAAAAAGACATTAGCACTTTAATAAAGATTACATATATACAAGCCAATTTAATTTTAGAACACAAAATCATAAAAGAAAAAAATCTTTATCATATATTTTAACTACAATAATAATGACATGCAATGAGCTGATACTGCAAATGTTAAATATGTTCCTCGTGATTTTCTCTGAACCCTCTTAGATTTAGCTTAGACCGATCCAAACATATTTGTTCCCTTACCATAGATATTTCTTCCATGCCATATTATGATGCTTTATAGAATAATAAAGTCAGCTTACTTTCTTTGTCAGTTTACCAATATCTTTTATAAACTTTGCTTTTGTTTATTTTCCACATTATTCACTGGCATATTCTTTATATATATCGAGGGTCTCAAGCCAAAAGGTTCTATATGCATTTTGCTAAATTTTTATCCATACAACTTTCCAGCACAGAGAATGCTGAAAGAAGTAAAAGAAGTAAAAATTGAACCTTTTGGAACAATCAGCTGACAAGCTAGAACTAGTTTTTCAAACAAAACCTTCTGGCACACGACAGAAGTCGCCAAAATAAACCTTTTAGCACACAGAACTAAATTTTTTCAAAAGTGCACATAGAACCTTTTGGCTTGGGACCCTCGATATATATTCTCTCTTCATATTTTCTTAAAAATTTCTTATCTTCAGATAAGGTCATTCTTGTTTTTCAAATGAAAGCCTTCCTTCTTGAAAGCTTAAAGCATCTTTAAAGGATTAGCATGTGCTGACTTAAAGTGCAAAACATAAATTTTTTATTTCATTCATTTTTAACGTGCAGATTTAATTATTATTAGCAGCCATCAAAGCACACTATAAAATGTTAAAAACATTTAAAAAAGCTTACCGATAAGATGTTTCGAGGCTCTTTTGTAGCGAGACCTCTTTCTCAATTAAAATCCATACAGAGCACTTTGATGAATCAACGGTGGATGAAAGGTGCTCCGGACGAATATTAATTGAGAAAGAGGTCTCGCTGCAAATGAGCCTCGAAACGTCTTATCAGTAAGCTTTTTACATGCTTTTAATATTTTATAGTATGCATTGATGGTTGCTAATAATAAAACTTTTATCTTCAACAATTTGAAATCTCAATCACAGCCTTCTTACAGATCATATCATTGGTCATTCAAGTCCTGTTCTTGTACCACTGCTTCTTTTGTTCTGTTCATTAAATAACTGACCCTATTCATCCAGTTCTGGAACATATACATTCACTCAGTTCTTTCATTCATCTTGTTTACTTTTAGATAGAACAGCTTTAGTCTTATCAGCTGGTTCTCTGCATCTGATGTTGATCTATTTTCATTGATATCAATTAGAAAATTCAGAACTAAGTTACTACTATTACCATTTCTAGGTCCATCTATTTTATACACCTGCAGTGTTGCATTCCATCTATATAGTTAAAGAGCTTGTGCATTCACAATTATTAGACTCTCCTTCAACATTTCACATTGCCTCTGGATTCTCGATGTTTTAAGAGAAATGTACAAGACCACATTTTCTTCCAAATAACAATTTGATTTCTTTAGCTTATTTTTTTTTTTCATTTCCATTATCTTTCCTGCTGAGGTTCATTAGGATCTTCTCTGTTTGTGAACCTTATGCTTCCATGGAAAAAGCAATGTTCCTCGCAAACTCCTATGCAGTTTCTGGATGTTCATATTAAGATAATTACCCACAGATGCTTTCTACAACCATTAAACAACCTCTAGTTGAAAATACTATATTTCCTTCTTCATTTGTTCCCATTCACTGATCAGCTAACTACTTTTGGACCAATTACCATTGCAGAAATCCTACCACTTAGCAGCAGCATTCGTAGACTAGGTCTACTGTATTAATTTCTGATATATTATTTCTCTGTGCATAAATGAATTACTCTGTTAAATGTTTCTTATTGAGTTTTCTAAATTAAATCAGTGATTCCAATATTATTTCTTTGCCATTCATTCTTTGAATAAGTATTCAACAGGGATTCAGAGATTGAAACACTAAGTGGAGAAAATTATATAATTTGGAGAGTCGGCTCATTGAAAAATAATTTATGACCATAGATAGTTTTTCTAAATTATCTTTAGAAGAGATTCTATCATTTTATTTGAGTTTGATTTTTAATTTCATATTTACAGAATTTTTAATATATATATAACTTTTATATTAACCATTGACTTCTATTAAATGAATTCATTAAAGCCGGCAACCTTATATACTTTCTGTATACAATTTCATTTTTTTATATATATATTAAACTGTTTGAAATTTGACAGTTACTATTTAATAATAAAAACTGAAGTAAAATATATTTAACATATATGTAAATTTCTGACTAGAAAAAAAAAAAAAAGAGAATATACATTTCTTTGCAAACGTTAATAGAAACTGCTAGAAAAGGAAAATGGAATGCTTAAAAGCTTTTTGACGTCATATGTTATATAATAAGGTTTTATAAAAATAAATTATAAATTAAAAACAAATTAGCAAAATTTAATAAACTCCAGTTTGCTGAATTAGCTGCTATAAATAATTAGATACAAATCTTTAGATAAAATCTTCACTTACCAAAAAATAATCTTAAACTTTTCACAATAAGCATTGTACTTCCACTATTGTTTAAAAAACTAGCCATAAGAGATATTTTTTTAATATGATAACTAATAAATTCTTTGATATAAAAGTCTGGAATGAATTATTTGGAAGAGAAGCTTAACTTATCAAATGGTAGACATCGTTGAATTGATTTTTTACATTCAAGTAATAAAATATCAACATATCAAATTTCCATATATTTAAAACTAAATAAATTAAAAATGAAGTAGTTTACTTCAAAGCAGCAATCTCTTTTTACTGCTAACATTTTTGCATTGAATTTACATGTAGTCCTTAAAATATTCTACATCTAAACACATTTTTAGCATTTGTTTGCTCAAATTTACATTTAAACTTTCACATCAATCTTCAGTTTTTTTTGTGTGTGTTTTTTATTTAAATCTATTGAGTATCGTATCCTATTTCGATAATTAGAAATATGATGAATAATTATTGATCGTTCTCTCATTAAAAAATAATAATAAAAAAAATGTTTCATTGTCCATTTTAAAAACATAACATTCTATTTAAATATTTAGAGTGTCTAAATAACGTAAAATAAAAAAAAAAAGAAAGAAAAATTTCTAAATCTGATTTTTTTTTTGACAAAAAATAATAGATTCGAGAACAAAAGTACTCGTAGCTTGAAACTATTCATTGAATATTTACAGTAATATGAAGAAACCAACAATGAAATTATACAGTAAAACATAGCTTATAATCAGAATTTTAACATAACAAAAGTCTCTCTACTTTTTAACAGTTGAAATTGATAAGAAAAGCCTGATCTGCACATCTAAATACATTCAGCGAAAATGAAACACTTGTATTCATATCAAATGTTTATTAGAGTCGAGCAGTTTTTTGATTTAACTGAATTCTCAAAGCTTTTTGACTTACAGTTAACAAGTGATGAAGTGAAATAAATGCTTAAGCAATATCATCAATTATTCTGACAATTCATCTTTTGATTACTTGGAATTAAAAAAAAAAAATAGAATAAAATATTTTATCTTTAAATATATGAAGTTCCACAAAATCAAATTTTGTGAAATGGCATTCAATTACTTATATACTGCCCTAATAACTGTGTATTCTTTTAAAAAGATTTTTCTGAAGTATTTTGTTCAATGTGAATTTTATGAAAACAATCGATGCTATTCAATAAAAAGAACTGAAACAAAATAATCATTTAATATTTGGATAATGCTGGGAAATTTTCTAATTTATAAAATCTACTGATGAAATTAATTGAGAGTTTGAAGAGTAAGCTTGTAATATAATGCAATATAATAAAACCACAATAATAAATTAATTTTGTGGAATATAAAAATTCATTATCATTAAATTGAAAGTAGGTTTCTATTTTCTAGATTATGTTCTAAACAGATGTTTTTACTCATTAATAAATATTTTTTTTAAGTTATAGTCACATTTGAACAAAAAATACGAATTGTAATAAGTCAATCTGAGACACAATATTATGGGCATTAAAATTGAACAATGAATCAAAATTATAGATATAATTACTTTACAAAAAAAATAAAAATAAATAAATACAGAAAAGAAAATATTTTTGAATAAAATTAATAATATAAAATGTAACTTTTCCAAATATGTATGTATGGCTTGAGCATTGGCAAAGCATTTTTAGATTGCATGGAATAACTTCGTCACAACTGATGTTAACAATCAATATCGGAAAGAAAAAAAAATCTTACATTTGGCACAATAAAAGAAACTTTTGTCATGATCAATATACTCAAACAACAAAAAAAGAAATACTGGCCATAAAAGTATTTGAAAATGATAGCTATTTTATGTTGTTAAGCTTCCTGGTTTATCAAAAAAAAAATATCAGTTTATTTAATGTTAACATTTCCTCTCACTTTCAGTGGGGGTTCCTAAATATTGTTATCTGATTATATTCATTTTATTGATATGAAGGGTACTCAGATTTAGATAAGGTAAAAAAATAACTATTGGTAGATTTCAACTGAACATGTGACGTCGACATTTCACAAATTCCACCACATTCATAACTGAACAGGCGGTCAGAAGAAATACTTGTAGGTCTGTAGGTCTGTATATCAGTGAAAATACAGGAGAAATTATCAAAGCAGCAAATGATAAAAAAAATTGAGGAAAAATAAAAGATAACAATAATTTAGCTTGAAAATGAAATGATAGACTATGGTGAATAATAGCAAAACTATTCATGTTAGTTCTACTATTTTCAGAAATAGAATCATATACTACCAATAATGTAAAATATATGAATCAAATCAATGCTTCAATTCCAAAAAGTGTCAGAAATAAGAATTTTAAGAAAAACATGTTTTTATTGTTATCAATAAAGCTTGGAATGAAAAAAACAGAATTCTTCCTCACAAAACAAAACAAAAAAAATGCAGTAGAATAACAAAATCCTCCAGAGAATCACCTCAATATCCAGCTTCATTTGAAATCCCAATAGCTTCTTAGTTTCTTTTGTCTCATCACTGTAATCACTTATTCATAATCCTTAATAAAAATCCCTATTAAATCACAAGCCAATCACTTTTTTGGCTTTGATAATAATATTATTAAAGGTCAAGAATCTTCTTTTTTTTTTTAATCCCAGCCATTACTGCCAGTCAGTCAATTACTATATTACCTCGTATCTTAAATTTTAGATGTCTTATTTGTTGAAAACAGTTTTCAAAGAAAAGCTTTTTACTTTTCTTTAAAATATGTACATAATAGAGTACATATGTTATAACATAATATCTGATAATGTCACAAAATCTAAATAGTTAAATGGCTACTATATGATTAAGTTAAAGCAAACATTTTTATCCATTAATTGCTGTTTTAATTTTGTGTCACTTTCAGCAAACTTCTTAATTTCAATAAAATATTTCACGGTCACTCCATATTATAGCTACTTAAAAAAAAAAAAAGCTATGCCGACATTAATCCCAATTTCTGATATAGCATTTTTTTTCTCAAACGACGCTTAACTATAAATACAAAATAAACCATAAGTAAAATTACAGCTGAACATATGTACAGCATTATACATAAACTAACATCAATGGCACTAAAACCCCAACTACTTGGAACAGAATGATAACGATTAGATGAAAAGTCATCTTTTACAGGCAATTTTTCAAGTACAAGCAAAGAATTTCCAGGAATTTTTTCTTTACCTCTTAACTGTCGTGATTTTACTTCCTTATTTTTCATATCAGTGTCAAAATCAGAATTGAAGTTGGAATTTCTATTGGACAAACTATATTGAGTCTCTGGTGTGTTTTCTTGATCTGTAACTATGTTGGAATAATGTTGGATAAGAAAATTCCTTACTTTATGAAGATCCCACTGACTTGAATCTTCCCTTTCTAAGCGACATTCAGGGCACTGTTCAGATGGTGGAAATTGCATCTTTGGGAATTTGGGATCTTCAGTTAAATCACCATGCAGACGAGCGTTAACTTTATTGTGAGCCTGCCATAACCATAAGATAGAATCAGATAAATCATGAACATCTTTATCTAATGTTTTTGCCATCTCTTGGAAATGCTTAGAACATTGTTCACAGCTGAAAAAATATTTAATATATCCAGTCATGGCTTTTAGGACTTGCTTGGAATCAGACGGTGAATCTAAAAAAGAAAAAGTTCAATTAGTATGTAGGATAAATAAAAACAAACTTTATAAAAGAAAAACCTGAAGAGAAAAAAACGAACAAACCAGTTTTAACAACTGTAACATATGTATTTTTAATTAAAAGTGTATTTATTGCTTCAATGTATCGTTCCACACACTCAGACCCATATCTGGATGTCCAAGTATTGTCAGTATCTTAGGTAGGGAACTTTTGCTTACAAACAACAATCTTACAGAATTCTGAGAAGCCAGGAGATGAGAAAAAAAAAAAACAACTTTAACATTGAAGGGGGTCTTTAAAAATCTCAGAAACATTAGAATTGGCCTTGAATAAGTGATATTTAAATTGCAGTTTTTAATTGACAAATAAAAGAATGACCAGAAAATGCCAACAAATGAAAATCAATTTTCTCTCATTTGTACAACAAATCAGGAAACAAAAAAAAAAAATCCACTGATAACCTCTTAAAAAGATACTATAGAGTAATTCTACTATCAAAGAGCAAATGTGAGCAAAGAATATTCTGCTACAATTAGCTTATTTAAGAAAATGGCAGAATTTTTATGCTCAAAAGACAAAATTGGCTAAGAAACATCTCAAACTTTCACACAAGAAAGTGCTAGTTGAAGTGTGATACACTACAGAGGACAGTATTGATACAAATGCAAAAATTTGATTATTGATTTGGAGAACTGGAACACCTAAGTTTAAACAATGTTTACATAGAGCATCACCTTGCTCTTGCGAGACAGCTGATCTCATCCAAAAGTTGTAGAGTTTATGGGGAAGCTAGATTGGAAAGTTATTTCCTGTATACATAAAAAAGCCTACAAACAATGAAAACAGATTCATTGTTTGGGTGGAAGACTGACAAGCATCATGTATGCAAGAAGTATATAAAGGCAATTTCATTTTTCAAATCAGTTGATTTAGTTCTTCCAAGCATTCGACACTTCAAGATGAGGTTAATAGGAAAATTAAATGACCATGAAGAAAAAAAGACTGAGAGCAAGAAAGCTAGCATGAATCCAGGTCATTTATCTGAGATGTCTATTTTGAATTAATGCTACTTCCCAGTTTCTAACTAAGTTTAGCAATATGAATGACGGTATAGAGAGGAAGAGAATTGAAAGTTAGTTTACGTCACAATCTTATAGTTCAATTCATTTTGTATCAAATGGAAAGTAGAACATATACCTTTACATAGAAAACTTATATCTTTAACGGATCATACATTGTCTACCAATAGCCACTTCGCAAGAGTAAAATTCAGTTGTGTTTGTGAATAAATAAAAATGTTACATTATTTTGCCCTTTTTTTTCTGCTTTAAAGAAATCACTGTAATAAAATAAACTTGCAGTATTAACTAAATAAATGGTAGGAAAGAAATTAGATATTCAAAAATACTCTTGTTAAAAAAATACTGGTTTTAAAACAGTTATATTAACCTATTTCACAAACTGATTAAATAATTTTTGTCTAGTGACAAAATATCATTCTATTGCTTTATCGTGAAGCCTTCTCTTCAAGTGAAAACGAACTCTTCTTTCAAAGTTGTTTTTAAGAGCTGAACTCATTTTCTTATGAGATTTCAGAAGCTCCATTATTTTTATGGTTATGGTCTTTACTTCAGAGAAAAGTGGATATAAAACATTGGAAACACCTAAGAACAGTTTACTAGGTTCAATTTATAAAACCGATTTTTTTACTTGAGAGAAAACCATAGAGGAAAAAAGTGACAAATTATTAGAATAAGACCCAAAACAATTCTCTAAAAGCAAAAAGAAAGAGTACAGTCTTATAATTAGCATATGCCATGGAAAAAAAAATGATGAAAAAATAAATGGGTCATAGGAAGTACCAAGATTGAAAATCTGAGCCAGACACATTAATAATTTACTCAATATATGTGTCTCACCAGAAAAGGAGGATCACATGCAAATGAAGCAACGGCAGATGTTATGCAACTTACAAAGATCTGATAAAGATTTTTCTAGAAGGATAAATTCAGGAGTCTTAGCTATGGCTCTAACGTCAATGAACAAATATCCTGACATCTCCTACACTATGAATAATTTCACCTGCACATAAAAGTTATAAAGCCTTAAGTCTATAGAAGAGATGAACGGAAAATTGCCTTATTGTTGGACAACAATTATTATAGTCTAATGGAACAAACATAGGCTTCCAAAACAAGGAAAAGTTCAAAATGTTGAACTAATTAATAAGCCTAATTTCTCAATACCATGATATACAGAAAATACAAGATAAATTCAAGCACTTCCACCATTTGAGTTCTGATTAAGTTACTAAACAAGATGTAACATTAATGCCAAAACCACTCCCCAAAATAAAAATAGTACTACTCAAAATTTTATCACTGAAACTGACATACACCATCCATAACAATAAGGAAGCAACTTATGACAGAAATTTTAAAAAGAAATCAGAGATTTCTTCACTTACATGCCATCTATATAAATAAAAATGTAAATGTTCATTTGTTCAAAATCTTAACTCTCCAAAAGTTCTTCACCGATTGCTTTGAAATTTTGGCACAACATAGCATTCGAATATACACATGTTTTTATATACCTACTAGCGGAAAGACCCGTTCTTCGCTCGGGTTACAAAAAACAAATGTCCAAATGTGTATGATAAAGAAATTGCAATTGCGAGATCATTTCGAAACTTTCCCGGTTGGTATAAAAACAAAACAAAAAACAACAACAACTCAAAAGGTCTGATCTCATTACAAATCTATAGCTATCCCGAATCCCTCGTAGAAGTATCTTTGAACCATGTTTGCTCATCCACTCACCGTCCTCCCAGTGTACACTCCTAGTTCCATGTTATTTGAATTTTGTAATTCGACATTCATAGATATGAAAATAATATAGAGATCGGAAAATATAAGATTTTCCACCTCTTTCTCTGTCCCGTTTATACCCCTAGTTCGAGATTCGAATTTTGTAACATCATAATCCTATCACGTCAGACCTTTTCTAGTTCGTAAAAATTCATCTGATCATTATGCACTATTATTCATTATGTCGCTATTATGCACAACCATAGTTTAGGTCCAATTGTTGCACAACAATAGTTTCGTGCCAATTGTTGCAACACTATGGGTATAGTTGTCATTGTCGCCGAGCTCCAATTGTTGCATAACAATATTTGTGTGGAATTTACTCCTTTTCAACCCCTGGGAGTGGTGTTTCCAGGTTCTAAGGTAGCCTATCTTTTCCGCAGGGTCCTAAAGAGTAATTCTGCAAAGTTTGGTCCAGATAGGTCAAAGGGCCTAGGAGTGTATAAAGGACAGACAAAGAAAGAAAGAAAGATACATTCATTTTTATATAGAGAGATTATATAGATGTCACACATGTGATAGGTAAAAACATGCTTTTTTTGACAACCCCAGGTGTTTGGCGCCAACCCACAATACACCTGAGTTAAGCGGAGAAGCTACAACAGGCTGGGAAGTCGTATATTCTCCGATCTCGATATTAATTTGCTAAATAAATAAAGTTTTTGTTTTTAATGCTATATATGCAAGGGTTCCGGAGCGAATCGACGGTACCCGGCAAATACTTAATAAATGATAAACTTTGTATAAATATATAATAAAGTTAACGTATCCCATTACACGCTAATGGATTGGATGAGATAAGGCTCCTGGTGTTTCAATGAGGTCAGATGGTTCAGTCCAATGCCTTTAACCTCCAGGAAAGAAACTTAAGTGCCCATTCTTCAGAGGTCTGGATGGACCCTAAGACCAGTTTGCAGGAGAATCGGCCTGGGAAAATCGCCAACTTCTGCCAGGGTTTGAACAGGCTCCTCCAGTCAATGCTTTATCACTTGGCTACCAGACTCACATACGGAAATGTGTGGATCTGGTATTAATAAATGCTGCAACCAAGCTCAAAGTTTTAATAATAACTTGTGCTAAATACTAGCCTCTTTGAACTTTTATTTTTATTATTTTTTTTTCAGGAGGAGGGGACTTCTGAGTTAACTATAACAACTTCTTCAATTAAATTCTTTGTTTAGAAATCCCATTATTCAAACTTAAACCAATCACAATGCTTTGCAACGTCTTCTGATAAGAAAATATCATTGATATTGCTTTAAATTCCTTATTATTATAAATGTGATTGTTGCGTTTACTGTAGATCTGCATTATAAATGTGATTGTTGCGAATGTAAAAGATGCAATTGTTGTGCCTGTTGTGCTTAATGATAATTTAATGAGATTTTAACGATTCTAACCTATGTGACAAAATATAAGTCTCCTGATCTTGATCAGAAGACTAAAATAGTAGCAAAGGTTGACTTTTTAAGAACTCTATTTCGAAATCAATTTCCTAAGACTGAGTTGATTTATCAAGGAATTAAAACAGAGTTCGTGATAAAAGAGGATAAAATATCAACATTTACTGTAACTGCTGTACCTTGCAATCCTTAGGAGTATTACAAGATTCTTATTGAATACAAAGAGCAGCTTTCTTAGTTCCAATAATCCTTAATGACAACAAGTATACAGTAATTTCCAATTGTTTCCCAATCTTACTTACCTTGTAATTTTTTTATTTAATTTATTTTCTGTGAAACTGAAAATTACAACTTACTTTTTCCCTTTTCTTTATAAGCACCGACAGTCAATGTATGAAACAACTGCCACAAAGAGCACGGATATCCCCTATACTGAGGTTTGCTACCACGGCATCCATGCCATGGCTTCATCTTTGGTAAATAACTATTCATAGTCTAAAAAACAATAAAAACAAAATGAATTAGAACTACACATAATACAATATAGATCAAATTAACAACTGATTTTAAAGTAAATATGCGAAAATAATTTACCTCATTACGAATCATGAATGAGAGAAGTGCATCAGCAGTCACTGATTGTTTATCTTTAAGCCAATGCCACAAATGATTTAAGAATTTCTTAACGTATTCCTGGCCAGGAAAATACTGCAAAACAAAATAAACTGTTAAATGGAAACTCAGTATTATTAGAATGCTGTAAACTAGCAACATTAAGAAACCTTATTTTGCCCAACCCAAAAAAACTCAAAGATGTGAGATTAATTTAGCCTTAAAGTTTAGACTTAAGATTTCTTTAAATGCCAATTACATTTTGTCCATTAGTTAATGTCTCTACAAAACAGAAAAAAAAAAAAACAAACTTCAAACATACAATTCAAAATTAATCTTCTAAGATATGCTTCATTAATTGTCCTTCTTTTATATAAAAGAAGCTTAAATAGGAGAAATGTTTACAGGCAGTATAGAAACATAATGGGAAACATAAGAATATTCTTAAAAAACAGCAAAAGAAACTCCAGGGGTTAAGAAAATAATAAAATGAAAAAGATTTAAATATGGGAATGCTGAAATACAAAGATGAATAAAAAAAAGAAACAAACAAACTTATTTGAAATACAGTGAAACCTCGAGTTATGAACGACTCGGGTTACAAACAACAACTTCGAAAATTTTTTGTCTCAGGTAACAAACAGCGCCTCGGGTTACGAACAAAGGTAAGAGAGAGAGAGCAAGGTTTAAAGTTGGAGAGAAACGATCGCATACAAATACAAAGTTACGGAGTCAAATCACACCAAAGGCATCTCACCTAGCATCTGAAAGTATCTCTCCACGCCACTTGATTCTTTTCCGATGTAAACAAGACATCGTAATGTATTTATTTGTATAATGTATTTATTAAATGTAATTATTTTACATTTAATTTATTTGGTTGTTTTCTTTCTGTTTATTTAATACGTGAAGTACACGTATTCTTTGAGTTTTGTCAGGTAAAAGACCAGATGTTATTAAAAAGGAACGTTTCTTTCATCTTGAAACGAATCGTCTCAATTTCATGATTTCAATGTTTTGGGTTACGAACATTTCAGTTTATGAACCGAGTTCTGGAACGAATAAGTTCGTAACCCAATTGTACCACAGTATACTAATAGCAAAAATGACCAGAACATTTATAAATAAGGCATGAGTTAAAAATACATTAGATCATTAAAAAGAAATCACTGGAATAGATGTAGTTTAGACATAGTATCTAAGCTTATCTTAGGTTGACAGGGTAAAATATATAAATTTATCTGGAACTTTAAACTCACAAGAACAAGACAGAATTAATAGAAAGATAATCAAAGAGGACGGGAAAGGCATTATAAAAACTTGAGGACAACTAATGAAGAAACAAAGCAATTTCTTAAAAATTCACTGAAATAGACTATTTAGATACGGAAGAAACATAAGCATTTGGAATAGATAATATCAAGAAAGATCTCTTCAAGTTTGCACCCAGAAGATTGGAAAGTAGGAAAAAATCCATATTTAAGAAAGGAGATAGCAAAAAAGACAGATAGATGGTAGTTTACTTTGTTCCACAAATAAAATCTATGCACAAATGATAACTTTGAAACTGAGTAAAGCCTTGTACACACCAAGGGACAAAGTCGCAGGCTGCTCCGCGGCTGTTGCGATACATTTTTCTTGTGTTCCGGAACTGTCGCGATACAAAAGTCGCAAGTCTCATGTTCCCCATCGAAATGGGGAACACAAGACAATGTTGCGTGACATTTTGTAGTCTGTACATGTTCCGAGACTTCTGAGTCAGTTTCTATTTATCCGCCATGGAAACAACATTAAAAATAATCGAAGATTTTCCGGCCCTTCCATGTCTTTGGGATATCACAAGTCTAGATTATAAAAGCAGAAATAAAAGGAGGGATGCTATGGAGCATCTGGCCCAAAAATTTCTGAAACCCACACCATCTTATAGTTTTAATTTTTCGAGAAGATTAATAGCAAAAGTAATGCCTCTCGAAAAGAGAGTTCTCCTCCAGTACCGTTTAGGTTTACGATTTTTCCTTTTTAACAACATTAAATTATTTAAGCACAAATTAAATGCACAGAGAGCAATCTGTTAGGACATCACGTTCTGATATCTGTAGTGCAACTGGCTGTTAGGTGTGGATGCTCGACATTGTATAGCGGCTGTCCCGAGACACGTGTTCTGCGACTTTGTCCCTTGGTGTATACTTGCCTTAAAATAACAGACATGATCCATCTAGAATAATAAACAGGATTCAGAAAAGAAATAAACTGCATTGATCACGTATTCATCATTAAGCAAATAACTGAAAAATGAATTTTTGTGTTAACTATGCAAAGGCATTTTTCTTGTGAGTTTATCAAAACTGTAAATTAAACTTAAACATAACAGATTATTTTCTGTTGATCAAATCAACTGTAATAAGAGCTTTTGTAGTAAAAAAAATAAAAAAAAATAAGATCCAGTAATAATCAAAGATGGATTAAAGTGAGGACGTCTGTCTTATTTTATTAGCTACCATTTTTCATTTTGTATTTGGACAAAATAGTTACATTATGGAAAAAAAATCGAACAAGTAGATGGCTGTATTAATATTGCAATATAACAATTAAGACAGTGATAGTCACAGATGATCTGATATTAATGGCTGAAAAAGAAGGAATTAGTTCCAAAATTTTTTATATAAATAAAGGGCTTCATTCCCGCATTTCTATAGTAATATCAAAATTTTAATTAAAATGGAGATGGGACAATACATTGGAGTAAATGTTTTAGTTAAAATTTTAAATGTAAATTTCATAAAACAAAACAAAAAAGTACACTAACAAACAAATAAGGCGTTAAGAGGCATAGTGGACTAACCCTCAAATCTCAAGATTTTAAGTTATTTAGACCAACTTGTGATAGGAAAGATGGTCTACCATTTGGTAAAATGGACTAAGCTCTATCACTATTATTCCCCCTCTCCCTCCCACCCAAAAAATGAAGTGTGCAGTCCAGATTTGTGTACAAGTATTTAAGTAGTGTTCAATATCTCAAAAAAGTTAATCAGAAGGGTTAGTCCACTCTGCCTCTTAACACCTCAAATTAGAAGAGAACGATGTTAATAGTTGTTTAATGTTAAATATTGGTTTACATTTGTTAATGCTGACATTATGCAAGTAGTGTGTAATGTTGTGCCTGTGAATTCAATAAATATTATAGTCTTCTTAACAAATATATGAGTAAAATTAATATTTGTTCTTTAGAAAAACAAAATGTTTAATTCTATTCTTTCATTTATTTCAGAGTAGTTCAGCATTTTCGTTGAAACTGCAATAAAGCTTACCTTTTTGAGGACAGAAATAAATGACTTCAGGGCATTCAATGGTTCACCTTCAATATTTGAATGCAAAACTATTTCCTGATGTAATGAATACCGAAGAGCATTTTCTAAATCCCTCATGTGAACCTTCTCTGCTAGAAGTTTAAACTCAAACTCATTCATTTCATTTTGTAGGTCATCTTGAGGATGATCACCAGCTCCTAAGCCTTCATCATCGTTGTTTTCTTTATAAGAAGGTTGGGAAGTCGTACGAACCAGCTGCTGAGCAACTGACTTCAAATACTGAACTACTGTCAAGCGATCTATTTTGGATCTTTAAAGATAAAAAAAAAAAAGGATAAATAAAATTAATTACAGAAATTAATAATATCATTAAATATTACATACAGGATCTTTCAAAATTGCAAGTTCTCAATACCTCTCACCATTACAATAAATTTCAATAAATAAAAGCATCTGGATTAACCTACTAAATTCAATGATGTAAAGAAAATTAGTACAGTCAAACTTGGATAATTCGAAGTTGAAGGGACCAGAGAAAAAGTTCGAAATATCCAAAAATTCGAATTACATACATTCTCTCAAACAGAAGAGATAAATAAAAAAAAGATTAACTCCACGATCAAAGATACACAGAAACTTTATCTAAGAATACTGATACATTTTTTTTTCATTAAATCAAACATTTTACTAGCTTAATTATTCATCTCTTTAAAAAAAAAAAAAAAAAAAAAGGCAGATATTTTTAATTGCTTTTTTGAATGCAATCTTTGAGTCATAGCATATGATTCCAACCTATCAATTGATACAAAAATACACTCCAACCCTCGCTTTTATTTTCCTTAGAAAGTCCGTTATATAAATAATGTATCTTAGCTGAGAAAAGTCTCAGGAACAATTTTTACTGTAATATTTTAAGGGCAATCGTACGAAAAATTCGAATTATCCACGATTTTTTAACATTATTTTAATACAGAATTCTAAGGACCGAGCAAAAAATTCGAATTAAACAAGTTCGAATTATCCAAGTTTGACTGTATAATCATTTTAAATTAAACAACCTTCATATTTAGAGAAGAGAAGTAATACTAAGTTGAAGATCATTAGACAGTCTCTGTTAATTATGATTTCTGATCATCAGTTCATGTATAGCAAGCAAAGACCCAGAAAGGTTTTGCATTGAAGGTCAGTTTAAAAGAAATGAGAAATGCAACTGCTAACCTCTTAATATTACATTAGTTTCATCATTGCCTTAACTTCATTTAATTAATATATTAATGTGCCTTTTTCTTTTCTTTGATTATTACAATAAATGGATAAATAACGCATTATTTATGGATTTGTCAAATCATTATACAAATAGTGCAAGACTTCAATTTGGTGATTTTCATCATACATACAGTGGAAGTTTTCACCTGTTATTTGAAGAATGTACTTTGGAATAGAAAACTTTGTAAATCTCTTTGAAACATTAATAAAATTGCAGAAATATGTTACTGTAAAAAAAAAAAAAAAAAAAAAAAAAAAAAAAACTCCTAGATTTAACATTTTGGCATGTTTTAGAAATGATAATAGCATTGCAAAATTTAAGGGTCTTTCTATATTATTATAGCTTAACCAAGTCACAATAATTTTTTTCCTAATTTATATGCATTTTACACCTGTTTCAACAGTGTTTTTCTGACCCTGACAAAAACTCAAAAACATTAAGGATCTTTCAAAATCCATTTGAATGTAATATATAGGACTTCCCATAGATCTTCAACTGAGTCCTGCAGCCAAATAATACATTGAAAAACAAATAAAAAGACTGAAACTGACTTTTACAAATGTCTCACAGATGAAGGATATACTTCAAAATCTTTTGTGGATTCATTTCAGCATTTGTAACAACTATCTATTTAAGAAGGCATTTTCAAAGATGAAGTATACTAAATCTGCTTGTAGGTCGCTCCTAACCAATCAACATTTACATTGATTGCTGGAAGCACACTTTTTGAACCAGAGTTTGACTTAATTTTCTTAATAATAGAAAAAAGAAATTTGAATGCTGAAGAATTTGTTCAAAAATTTTGAAGAATGTTGAAGGGGTCGGAGTGGTTTAATAACAGTGATGGTCATTTTGCTGTCCAGTGGTGGGAGTTTAGGCATTAAGCCAGAAAGATTCAGTGAGGAGGCGTTGGGATAGTTTATTGTGGTGGCAGAGGTGGTTGGCTTTTGTGAAATTGAGAGTGTGTCCAGTTTCATTGTAATATCTGACTGTATATAAGCGTGCGGGGTCTTTGGCCCTAAATGTCTTGTGTTGTTCTAAGTGTTTGTGCTGTCCCTGAGGATGGAATATGCCCAATATTCCAAATTGTCGGTATCTAATGACTTTTTTATACTTCATGTTTAACAAGTAAGTGCATTTTATTTCCTATTTATTATATTTATTTCATCAAAGCATTTGTTAATGCAAATGAACGAGACTTAACGTTTTCTCTCAATGTTCCTAATATTTTGAAAAATGATAATTTTCTTTTATTTGTAATACTTTAAATTACAAATATTCCATTGGTAATATTTCTTCAAAAACGATGTCTTTATGAATTTAGTGAACACTAATAGACAACTTGAAAAGAAAGCAAAAATTCCATCAGATTATACAAAATTCCCAGTAAGTTTCTCGTCCAGTCACAAATAGAACTGCTGTATCTTAATGAAGTTGGTTAAGGAAACGTTTTTGAATATCTAAAATAATATTGAGTTTTCTTTTAAAATGTCATTACAATGTCACGATTTTAAGCGTCTTTTTCAGAAACTAGGTTACTTTTCAACTGAATTTAATACTACTATTATACTTACGATGAAAATTGCTCCCATTTCATGTTTGGATGAATTACTATGACTACTGGTGTTGAAGCTAATTTCATATCTTGAATAAAAAACTGGCCATTGCTAACAGCTCGGGATACCTTTAAACCCTGCTGCTCTGTTTTGAGAAGATCTAAAATTACCTAAATGACAGAATCAGAAACATTTATTATATAAATGTTAATAAAAAAATAAAAAAATGCTCAGTAGATGAACAACTTCATCAACAATTTTGCATTAATCATCTTTCTTTTTTTTTTAAGAAAAGATCGAAGTTGTTTGAAAATCAATAAATAATTCCTATACATTAAAATGAAAGCTCTCTTAATCTTGAAAAGAAGTTCAACATGTCTGATGATTCAAAGAAATAAGTAAACAAACGAAGGCACAACATTACAAGATAGGATTCGCACCCTGAGTTGTCACTGGGAAGAGACTGGGTCCTAAAAAGGACGAAACGGTCCATCCCACTCTCTTCCCCGTGACAACTCAGGGTGTGAATCCTATCTTGTAATGTTGTGCCTCCGTTCGTTTACTTATTTCTCTCTTAATCTTCTTTTTAATAATTTCTTACTTCCAATTAATTAATTAACTTTAAATTTCTTAAAAAAAAAAACAAAAAAAAAAACAAAAAACAACTAAGATTTGTTATCAATCTAAAATAAATATCTTACCTCTCTGCCTAAATATGAATTCTTTTCTTCTAAAATTATGGCTTGTGCCTGTATGTTTGAAGATACATTTTGCCACAACTGAACAAGGGTCTGAGCTCTGAAATGTAATACAAATATGATAGATTATGAAAAAAAAAAAAAATGCATCAACATTATTTTTATTTAAAAGAACTGAAGAAATTAGAAGAAACATACTTGATAGGTTTAAGATCTGGCCAGTGAGGGGGTGTTTGTACATCTGATTGGTTTTCAATGAAGTCTATCATACTTTGCCGAATGCTTTCCTCAGTCTTTTCTCCACTTCTAAGAACACCGGTGTCATTTATGTGACTTTTTACCTTGAAAAACTAATAATAAAAGCATTATTAATAATATTAAGTCATAGAAGTAATCAGTAATTATCAACTTCATGAACTTTTACACTGTACAGATTGATAGAATTGTTGCTTACAAATATAGAAATATCCATTCAAAAGGTTTGATCTTAAAAATAAGCATTCTACAAATAACACACCATTCCATTAACTTTAAAACTTCCAATCAAATCATCATCTTTCCATCCATCCATCCATCCATCCATCAATCAATCAATAAATAAATAAATAAATAAATAAAATAAAATAAAATAAAAATAAATCAGTAAAGATTTATTCTATAAGGTCTATAAAAATGACTGTGCTTAAATTCCAATTCTGATAACATTACAAAAATGAACAGTATTTTTTTAAAATTATTATTAATTTTTTATTAAGAATTTAAATACATATATATATATTGAATGTATTATATTCAATTCTGTGAAAACTTGCAATTTCCATATTTGCTTTATTCATTGAATTTCATTTTAAGGAAAAAATAACAAACAAACAAAAATTGGAAAATATTCAGTCATTCAGAAGTCGCCAGATATTTGATTGATAGTATTCATAACTTCTGTACTTCTTTTTTATTTTTACTAGACAATTAAATAAGATATTATGAAGACAATATTTAGGATCGACAGAACTGTTGGGATTCTATCTTTGACTCCATCTTAAGCCTCAAAACTCAATAAAATGGCTTCCCATTGGAAGACACTCTAGCACAGCCAACTGCCAAAGAAAAAGTCAACTTTCAAGCTTGATATACCCTCAAAGCATTAAGTCCATTGGTCGCTGGAATAAAAAGAAGGATTAATTAATTATGTAAGAATGGTAAGAGTCCAGTTTATGGTACCTGGTGATGGTGCTTTTTTTTTTCGCGTCGTCAAACATGGCGAACTATTTTGAAGGGCAAAAATTGCTTCAAAATTTACCAACTGATACATCCTGGAACTGAGCAGACCTCACTTAACCTAACCTACAGCTAATCGGAATAAACACTTGGGTCCTTCGGACTTCATTCGGATGAAATTTGTTTTGAAGGCTAATTCAAAACAATCAGACGTAATGTATCCTTGTGCAACACCCATCACCAATGTATCCTTACGAATCATCCTATTGAGGGTACCGTATTCTAGACTCTAGCCAAACTTTTAGTAGTCATTTGAGCCTCAGGCTCAGTTTTCAAAGTTACGAAAGTATTTATCTCCAAGTTTATTCTGAGGAGTCATAGACCCTTAAAGGTACATGATTTTTTTTTAGATAGAAAAATATGGTTGACCAAGAGTTTCAATGCAAGTTTTATTGTTGACCACTGGTCTATGGTTAATTGTTACACCTAAATGGATTTTATATTTTATAGTGAACTCGGTAGAAATGCAAATTATAAGTCATTCCTTACAAATTATTTAAGTTACCTAAACTAGAAAGGATTTAATTAAATCTGATACCAAGTTCTTAAAGAGGATTGCGAAGTTGTTATTTGATTAAGTGTAAGACTGTAATAATATTGAACATCAGGAGTTATCAACAGAATCTTCAGAAAAACGATTATTAGATTGAACAAAAAAACCTTCATCGTCTTAAAGTTTTAACATATGATAACCTCTGTTTAACTTCTATAACTCGAATATATAATTTAGAAGTCAAAACTAAAGAAAATTTATCAATTGAATTCCATTCTCAAAAGTTCGATTGCTAAAGAGATTGTTTGTTAATTTTTATTTTTATTGTCTAACTTACCTTGATGGTTGGAAATGCTTGTACCGAATATTCTCTACAAAGAGGAACATTGGCTTCCACGGAACAATCAACTGCAGCCACCTGAATAACGTCCTTCCAGGCTAATAAAGAAAGAGGGAAAATGTTTAAAATTCATTTGAAAACATAAAATTAATTCTATTTTGTCATTTTGATAATCATATAGAAATCATCTGATTACAGCTAACTTGGGTAAAGTAATAAAAATCAAAGAAAGACGATATGGGAAGTAATACCATATCTAAAATTATGTACGGATCCCTATTTATTTTATCATTTAATATAATAATTTTATTACAACAATTTCCTCCAAAGATGTTTCAATGTTTAGCAAAAAACTTTGAATAACTAGCAATTTTTGTTCATATTTCAATATTTTAAGTTTCAAATTTTCTGTATTGTATTCATATCTGAAATCCTTATAGATGCCAATTTCATAAAAATGTAACGACCGTCAAACAAAAGTGGTTTCCAATTGTTATTTTTATGAGGCCTGTTGTTGAACATTTCAGTGATTTATATACTACATTTCTGCAAGCACATTCTGAAATTTTAACTTTAAAGCAGCAGTTACTTTTATTTTATATATTGCTTTTAAATATATAATTATAAATGTAAGAGAAAGTAAATTATTAAAAGACATTTCCATTCTAAATTGTATTACTGAAATTGGGACCTCTTTTAACTTGTAAAATCGATTTCCTCCATATTAAATTAATTTATATAAATATGTAAAAATGAAAATATCCATAGAAAAAGGAAAATATTTTTTTAAATTAAATACTGTCTTCGGAATTTTTCATTAGGGATAAAACTTATTTAATTTATTAGTTATTATCCAAGTATCAAATTTGTAATTTTTTTTTTTGAAAAAAACAGTAGCTTATCTAAATTAAAAGAAAAAGTTTTGTAATTTGATTTTATGTTTGCAATCAGCACTGACAACACTGCATGTGATCTCCAAACAATGTTTTTGAAGGAAAATGAAATTAAAAAAAAAAAATGACAAACTGCATTAATTCACATAAAACACTGTTTTTAAAAAAGCTTTATAAAAAACAATTGTCACAATAATTAAAAAAAAATAATGTAATTTTATTTTATTTTTATGTTAGATTAATTTATAATCTAATTTCATTAATATATATTAGGCTTCAAATGTTTAGAAAAATCGCAGAAGAATCTTCGAAAATTTTCTAGAATTCGAGAAATGTAAGAGTGCAGTTACTTTTGGTTCTTTATGTTTAAAACATCTTTTTAAAGTAAGACAACTTGAAAGACTGATTGAAAATGAAAGTAGAGCTAAAGTTGAGAGTTCTCCTTCATGCTTGTGGATAACTGGTGTAAGATAAAAAAAAAAAAAAAAAAAAAAAAAGATTAAATGAATCGAATACCATGAAAGAGAACGTAATGGACAATTAAATAATTATATTCATAGAGTATAAGTTAGTAAAGTAAGTTAGTCTAGTTAGTAAAGAGCATATTCACCAACAATATAATGGCTGAAACTGACTGTGTAAAATTACAAAAACTTTTTTTAGAAAAGAAATATTACATTGAAACATGTAATATTGTTAATCCAACTAAATATTTTTATTCATGGAACATTTAATGATGTTACTAAGAGATTTAAAATAATTTGTGTATCCTCTGTTAAAAGAGGATACACAAATTATTTTAAATCTCTTAGTAACATCATTAAATGTCCCATGAATAAAAATATCTAGTTGGATTAACAATATTTCACACATAAAAAAAAATATTAACTTTGGATTTTACATTTTGGGATATTTAAAAATGAATTTGTATATAAATATGTAATGTATAGACTTATGAAAAATGTTTTTTTTTCTTCCTTCTTTTAAATGCTACAGGAGAAAAAAAAAACCAACACATTTTTCTTGATAATTAGCATTGATTCAATCTGATAAAAGGTGTTTCTAGATTTATTACAGCTGGCGATAATAATTATGTTTATGACGTCTTTGAATTCGCAATCGCAACATTTCATATTCATTGAAAACTTTTCAACTGAAACGAAAATGGAAATTTTATCTTTTATCATCCGCACAAGTATTTGGTGATTATATATATTCAAATTCATAAAGAATACTGCATTTAAATAAAAGGAAACATGAAACCCTGGAATGCTGTATCAAAAAGGCACAAACAATCTTTTACTGTAATCTATCTGAATCTCTTTGCATAATAATGGATTTAGAGGAATAAAATATGATAAACAGAGATTCTCAGTCTATTTCTAAATAAAACCATTTTTCAATTCCTTTTCTGGAAAGATACAAATGTTAGCTTCTTCCCGGTTAAACTTTATCGTTAATAGATAGGATTAAGATATTACAATTTAAAAATAAAATATTAACAAATTTAAAATTTTATGGAAAGGTTTTTACGCCGGTTCTCCATCACAGGATCTGCAGTGATTTCATCTAAATTACTATTTACACCAATGAAAAACACCGGAAGGAGATGAAGGAAACTCTGAAGATGAGTGTCAATATTTAATTAATTTCTACCTGAAACATCTCGAGCCAAATCTTTCCAAATGGGTGCGAATTTGACACAGTGACCACACCAGCTGTTGTAGAATTCTACTATCCAGGCATTCTTGGCATTGGAAATGGTTTGCTTGAAATTGTGAATGGACAACTGAAGAATAGGATCAGTCTCATCGTACAGGATGGGTTTCGTATCCCCACCGATACTGTAAGTCCAGCTGACTGGAAAGCATAAACAAACAATTAAGATGCACTTTACTTGAGCCATGCTTCATGTTTTCTCATTTATGACGTGCCATTACTACTTTTCCTACTTCCTCTCTCTCTGCCTTGCGTTTGCCAGAGAACACAGAGCACTCTAGTGAGCAATGAAACAACTACGATACGAAGGAAATCCTCTCAAATCAGGGCTGTTCAAATAATGTTTTCGAAAGGCCATTACTGAAGAATAGAAAATAAACGGCAGTCCAGCCAGATCAGTATACAAATAAGCTTAGTAATATAAATATATTGCCTACACAGATATATACATACATTTCATTTTTTCATTTTATATATATATTTCTTTTTTTTTTTACTATTAACGTTAGTTTCGGAATAATTATAAATGAATAGGTAAACTTGTATTAAAAAAGAAAGCTTTTAATTCTCAACTCGGCCTGGATCTCTGAATTGAATAGCTTTGTTCTAATTAACCTTTTTTGAATTAAGAACGCCTGCCAATATTATATGCTTTCGCGCAACCCTCAACCATCCAACTAAAAAGAAATATCTGCAAGTATGTATTGTTTGCTTTTGTTTACGAGAGCCTTCAACGCTTTTGCGCATGCGTCAGGTCTCCCTCGATTTCTTAAAAATAGGGGCGAAGAGAAATAAAGAGTGGATGTGCATGTGAAATGGACAGACAAAATAAGAAATGAAGCTGTGCTAGAAAGAGTGGGTGAAGAAAGAATAATGCTGAAACTGATCAGGAAGAGAAAAAGAAACTGGTTGGGTCACTGGCTGAGAAGAAACTCCCTAATGAAGGATATACTGGAAGGAATGGTGAACGGTAAAAAAGTTCGAGGCAGAAGAAGATTTAAGATGATCGACAACATTATGGTAAATGGATCTTATGTGGAAACGAAGAGGAAGGCAGAAAATAGGAAAGATTGGAGAATGCTGGGTTTGCAGTGAAGGACCTGCCCTTGGCAGAGAACTATGAATGAATGAATGTTTACTTTTATCAGTGTTAGTTTACTAGTAGTTGCGTTCTATTTGCGCTTTTCGTGAAAGAAGTATGGAAGAATAAATACTATTGCAAAAATGCTGCTTTGTTATTTTTTTCTTAAAATCGAAAATGTCCAAAAGTGGTAATTTCTCAGGAAAGTGCCCATCTCAGCGTATCACCCCTCTGCGGAGTAAAATCGTCTGCCAGTGGTAGGTCTGCCTTTTCAAAACGAACAGTATGCAACAACAACACCAAAAATAAATAAATAAATAAATACAAGTGTATTTATTTATTTATTATCTTTCTTCCGGATCAAGACTTTGATGTGGGAGGAAAGGGACAGAGGCGTGCCTAAAAATTCAGAATGGAGGTTGGTCATAGCCGTTGAACCAAAAAAAAACATGTTGTGTCCTTTTTCGGTTGGGTGGCGGGGAAAGAGTTTGCAAAAAATGAAAAAAAAAAAAAAAAAGATGGCTTTTCAATCAAAAAACAAGTCCAAAATGATATCTTATATTTTCGAATACAATGGTTGAGGGGAAGGGAGATTTGTGATCACTCCGCAATACCAAAAAACTTAGGCAACTGCATAATAAATACATATATAATAAAATGGCAATTACAGAAGGCACAAAGGAAGCAAAAAGATTTTTGCTCTTCGAGCTGTCACCGGGGAGAGACTGGAACGGCTGTTTCGTCCTCTTTAGGACGAATCAGTCAGCCAAACTCCAGCGATGACAGACTCAGAAGGTGCGAACATATAAGAAACCCACTCTCGCTCCCGAAAGCGGGACCCCAACAAAAGCAAAACACAACCTGTAACAAACAATACTAGAAAAATGTCAAATTCTTGGTCTGCGTTCCGCTAGGCTCAAAGGAATTTGTCTAAAGCATAAAACAAAGCTTTTAAACTAACCAGTTTAAGTTATAAAACGCGTGCGGGTTGAAAGAATCTTTTGTAAACGTGGACGATACTAAAAACTTTTGTATACATAATAAAAGTTCAAAAAGTATTAATTCATATTTAAAAAGATTAAAAAAAATACTTAAACAAGGACGATTTCAACCCCTACGACTGCAGGTTTATATAGTGAAAGAGAGAGAGAGAGCTAGCAAGCAATGACGTGACCAGCATCCGGGATAAATGATTGAATACTCAAAATACTGGTTATATGATAGTGATTCAGAACTTACAAACAAAAGGGTGAACATCCAATTAAAGGCTCGAGCTTTTTTCACTTTTGATAATTACTTGCTTTATAGGAAAATTGTCAAACAAAAACATTTATCTCTCCTTTTGGAAAACAGTTGAACAATATAGGAAACTAGTTGACCCGTGCGAATAATTCGCAACAAAAAACCACCTTTGAGAAATAATAAACAAATCCAACAATAACATGTGTGCATGTTAGTTAAACACATTGTCAATAGATGGCGTCTTCTCAAGTTTTATAAAAAAGTTGACCCGTGCGAATAATTCGCATGGTATCTTGATCAGTCACCGAATGGTAATGTGGAAATAAATAAATGAACAGATTGTCAATAGATTGCCTTCTACATTTTTACAAAAAAGATTTTTAAAATAAATTTTTTTAACGAAAACATTAATTTTAAACAATCTGTTTATTTTTCATCATTAGCGGTGAACGTAAACTTGAAAATATCTCAATCATTGATTTCGATGAAGTATTAAGGGAAATAAAAAAAACACCTTTGAGAAATAATATATGAGAAGTTGACTAATTTTTATGTTTCTATTGTTATAAATCGTTTATTTTTATTAAAATATAAATCTTTGTTTGTTTTTTTATCTGTTGTTATTAAATAAACGATGAAATATCATTTAAAGTGCATTTTTATTCAAAAAGAGGAAATATTTGAAGGTTACAACGCTAAAGCAATATTTTCGCTTTCGAAAAATAAGGCGCTTTGTTAAAGCGTGTCTACATTTTTATAAAAAGTTTTTAAAAATAAAGTTTTTTAACGAAAACATTAATTTTAAACAATTTGTTTATTTTTCGTCATTAGCGGGGAACGTACTTCAAAATGATGCCTCAATCATTGATTTTGATGAAGTAGGAAAGGAAATATGGCGTTCCGACAAAAAAAAACCCTTTGAGAAATAATATATAAAATAATATATGAGAAGTTGACTAATTTTTATGTTTCTATTGTAATAAATCGTTTATTTTTATTAAAATATAAATCTTTGTTTTTTTTTTTATCTGTTGTTATTAAATAAACGATGAAATATCATTTAAAGTGCATTTTTATTCAAAAAAGGAAAGATTTGAAGGTTACAACGCTAAAGCAATATTTTCACTTTCGAAAAATAAGGCGCTTCTGTTAAAGCGTGTCTACATTTGTATAAAAAGTTTTTTAAAAATAAAGTTTTTTAACGAAAACATTAATTTTAAACAATTTGTTTATTTTTTGTCATTAGCGGGGAACGTAATCTGCAAAATGATGCCTCAATCATTGATTTTGATGAAGTAGTAAAGGAAATATAGCGTTCCGACAAAAAAAACCCTTTGAGAAATAATATATAATGATGATGATATTAGCAATTCAAATGAATGTGACGGAATGAGGGAAAACTGAGTTTTATATACGGTCTTTAGAAAAATGTTTGGTACAATAACTTTAGGCGAACACATTTCATAAAAAAAAAAATAATAGTAAAAAATAGTAAAAATGCCTAACATTTCTGATGCTGAGACAGAATCCTTTGAAATAAAAATTTCAGGTCCCGAAATCTGAAACGTTTGCTTTTTAAGTTTTTTAATATTTGTTAACTTTTTTTTAATCTTTTATCTTTGAGTTATTTTATCAAGAATTTTTTCACAACCTTAAATTTTATCATCGTCTCTGTAAAAAATGTTTATATAAATATTTAGTTGTATATTCTGAATTGAAGTCAAAAAACTATCCTACATTTTATTGTTTTAATGAACGATAAAGGAGGTTTCATAAGTGAATAAGCAATGCTCTGCACCACAGATATTTTTTTATCTAAAATTCGCGGAGGCCTGGGGATTAGTAAATGGCCAGCAAATTAATAAAACACATATTATGTAAAAACTAAATTAGGGCGGTCACCTGGATAGCCTGCCAATTAATTCATCGCTGTATGTGTGTTTATGTTAAGGGTAAACTACTTACCCGGATAAAGTGCGAGCTACGCAAGGCCCTTTGGATAATAGGTAACAGAAATTCGAGTTTACTAACAGATCTCCGACGGTCAATTACAGAGAAAGACATGCTAGAATCCAAGTAAACTTATTTCAAAATGATTTTGCACGATCTTTTACTATAAAAATTAACCCTCATCTGGCTAACTGGGATCTTGAGATAACAGTATGCACCAAGTCACGACTTTCGCAGCTCGCTCTCGCTCTGCTCGTGATCGTGTCGGCAGCCCTTTGACTTTCATGGTTTGTGGGTAAACGTATAGCCTAAATCTACATTATCCAAAGAGGCTTTATCTGGGTAAACCTAGAGGTCTATCCAGTTTTCTAACTTTACCCGTTACATATACAGTATTTGTATACACGTATACCTGTATATATATATATATATATATTTATTTATTTATTTATATATATCAGGGGCGTATATTTTTTTTTTTTGG
>JAFIDM010000007.1:46418732-46437915 GCA_023159025.1 Thereuonema tuberculata
TTGGGCCCCCCCCCCCGAAAATATATTCTATATACGCCACTGATATATATACTTCTGATTTATTTACTTCTTTTGTACTTTAACTCAATATTTAGGATTTTGCTCTTTTTATTTTAATCTTTTTATTTTAATTTTTATTTTTATTTTAAAAAAAAAAAAATATAATTCAGTTAAAAAATTCTGTTTTTAGGTTTAGATTATTTATTTAATTTGGTTTGTTTTTGATAGTTTAGTTTTAATTTTAATATAAATTTGAATAATTTAGTTACTTTAGTTAATTTGTTAAATTATTCAATAAGTAAAAAAGAGGATCGACACCACTCTTTTTTGCTTCATTTTAAATATTAAATAATTCTTAACTTTAATATAAATATTTAGGTAATTTTTAACTTTTAGATAGTTTCAGATAAATATTTTTTTTTTTAGGTTTAACTTTAATATAAATATTTAGGTAATTTTTTAAATTTTAGATAATGATAGTTAAAAAATTTAAATTTAAGGAGAGCAAAGTCTTAATATATTGCGTTTTTGCTAAATTAGTTCTAAATTATGCCGCTGAAGACGTGGTGGTAAACTTCTGTTTTATCACTATAGAAACGGTAATCTGAAATTTGAATTGGCATTTTCAGGCAGTGATTTGTTCTTTACATTGGTTTCAAATTTCATATCACTGTCCGGCTATATATATATATATATATATACAGGCCCGGACTGGCTCATTGAGAAGGGCAGTGGAAACTAACATGGCAGGGGCGCCATATATATATACGTGTGTGTGTGTATATGTATGTAAACCAGAATATATAATTACAGTGAAGTCTCACTTACACGAAACATTCAGTTATACGAAGAATTTCTCATTCCCCGGCGAAACCCCCATAGTCCTATATGTAATTCACTTATACGAATAATTTTTGGTTCCTCCTCATATTCGTGTAAGTGAGACTTCACTGTATATGGTTAATGTTATACACAATTTTATTTATTAATATGTATGTATATCAAGATAGAAAATTACATATTTAATAAATGTTAATCACTATATTTAATACATGTATTGTGGACATTTTGTGCATGTTAATAATGATTACAAATGTTAAGCTACAGCATTGACTTTTCAACTACAAAATCGCCTTCCGGCTAAGGGGCAAGCAAACGTCTCATTTCAGAGCTCGACTCACATAATTTCTTTATTATAGCTCCACTGTCATTGTTCAAAAGAATGTCTTTTTCACTTTGCATAATGATCAGCGATTCAAGATTTTCGTTTCACATAGCAGATCTTAGACGTGTTTTGATTAACTACAATTTAGAAAAAAAAAACTCGTTCACAGGTTACTTCAGTTAGAGGAATGGTCAATAAATATTTATAAATCTTAAAAAGTTTCGTGCACTGAAGGCAGTACATGTTATATTCTACAATTACTCTGAATGCACATTTCACACAAGAGCTTCATTCTTTGACTGCTGTGCATTTCATCAGAGAGATTCGAGGTCTTCTTCACCAGCTTCAAATTCAAAGTCATGTTCGGAATCAAATGCCTCCTCAACTTCTAAATCATTCTTTTCAAAATAATCTTGATCAATAGGTCGTTTTGAAATTTGGGGCCATAGTTCAATGAAAGACGTAACTCCTCTTATAGCTTTCCTTTATCCAGGGAATGTATTACTTGGCATAGCTTTTCTAGTGCATTATAGGGTAAGGGTTGGTGATTTTTAAACTGGTTAGGGTCGAACCAGGAAAGATCAAGATAAAGTGTTTTATGATTTACAAACCGGCTTTCCATAGTTTGAATGACAGTATCCATAACAACATTGAATACAGAACATTTGAACATTTCCTTTGCGGTTGTTCCTACGCTTTCATTTTCAGCAACCTCGCCTGGCATCTTTTTAACTTTTTTGCTACGTTTCTTTTTCAATTCAATTTCGATTGTCATATTGCCGAGTGATTGATCTATTTCAGTCTTTTCTTGGACTTCTTCAGTCATTTTTTGCGCAAATTTGTTAGCAGCGCTCAAAGTTTCATGAAATTGATGTCTTAAGCATTTGAGTCTTGCCAGTAAGGAATATACTAGTCTCCAGGCTTGCGCATAATCAATGTTCTTTGTTTGTAAGTAATCAGATAACGGTGTAGTAATTTTAAAAATTTGAAGTAAAGTCATTGCCATTAAAATTGTGTTAAAACTCAACAACTTTTGCAAGATGGATGCTGCGTCATTTCTCATTTTTGGATTGAATTCAGTATCGTTGGAAATCTTGAATAATGCCACTGATACTTGTACGTAGACAAGCTTAGCTGACTTGGATTGATTTATCTCGTCTTGTTCACTCGATGTCCAGTCATCAATTCTTCCAAATATTTTGGTTGTTGCATCACTTTGACTTCTCCATCTAGTTTCTCCAATAGCTTCCAAAACAGAAACTGTACTGAACAAAGTGAGGACAAGCGGCGGGCAGTCAGTAGTCATCAGTCAAGCATCGCAGCGACGACCGTGGGAGCGTAGAGCGCTTGGACTGTCACAGTCAAGTCAATCCATGCTGCAAATCTCCGTACGACGAAGTGAACCATTTGCATCATGCTCATGCGTAATATTTTATATCATAATATCTAATAATATAGCATTATTATATTATGAAGGGAGGTTCTTCGGTATTATATTTTAAAGTCGAATACTTTTGATGGACTTTTAATATTTCTAATTTTTTGTATTATTAAATTTTTTACCTCGAAGGCGGAAGGGCGCCAGACAAAGCCAAAGGAGGGGGGCGCACAGGGACATGTCCCGGTGGGCCAGTCCGGGCCTGTATATATATAGTGTTAAGTCACTGATAACTGCTTCAATGTTCTCGCGAAGTTGTTGCAGATTTCTTGGAATAGGTGTAAAACATTGTGCTTATAACATTCCCACAGAAAGCATCACAACATGAGGTCTGGACTTCGAGGTGAATAAAGAAACTCGAAGTAAATAAAGATGAAAGCCGATGTAGGAACAGTTTCTCTAACAGTGATTTGTTTCAATGGCCTATGTATGTGTGGAGGGAGCTCTGTCCTGCTGATACACTTGCTTCTCAAAATCCAGATTAAGATTATAAAATATTTGTAAATCTGCTTGAAATCGATAGCTTTTATTTTTGTTATTTTATATTTTATCTTGACTGAAACAGAGGCCAATAACATCATGCCTTGAAACTTCCGTTCATGCGATTACCTTCTCAGAATAAAGTGGTCATTGTGCATACTTGTCAGGCTTTCCCAGCCTGAAAACGCATGTTTATATGTTGTTTATATGTCCACTGAGGAGAATATGGTACTCATGGGACCACCACCAATCGTCAAGGTAATATGGGTCTTCATAAAGGTGCACCAACACACGACCACAGTACTGCAAACGAGCACGAAAATCCTGAGGCCTCAATTCATGTAGCACTTGTACGCGGTAGGAGTAAGCGCCAGCTTCCTTCATCACGCGGCGGAAACTGCTATTTTCTAAGGATAATTCATTCGACATACGCCGCATGCTCTTCTTTGGAGATTGGAGAACTTTGTCCAACATACTAACGATATTTTTGTTCATTCTGGTGCTTCGTGGTCTTCCATATCGTCCTTCACTACCATTTGTCAATGCACCAGTCGTTCTGAACATTTTCATACACTTCAGTATGGTTTTCTTTGGTGGTACTGGTCTATGAAAATGTTCCTCAAAATCACTTATCACAGCTGCCAAAGATGGTCCACCAGTGCGTCTTGGGCCATAATTTCTTAATAATGTTCCACACTCCAAGCGCATTCTTATATAGGATATTGTGGCATAATTAATTACCAATTACGTGTCAACAAGAAAGCATACAAAATTCACAAATTCTGTGAGTAGTAGTGTATATATAGGAGCAATGCTTCTATGTTTAAAGAGAAAAGTTTTTAACCAATGTATATTGCCAGTTCTAACATATGGAGCAGAGACATGCACGTTGACCAGAAAAGCAATTCACAAACTGGAAGCAACTGAAAGAAGCATGGAAAGTATATGTTAGTAATTACGCGACGTGACCGTAAAAGAAATGTATGGATGAGGCAGCAAATCAGAGTGTCATATTATTATCACTACAAAGCAGCTAAAATGGAATTGGGCTGGTCATGTAGCAAGGCGTAATGATACCAGATGATCAACAGAACTTCTAAATTGGATTCCGAGAAATGAAAGGAGCCAAGAAAGCGTCCATTCAGTAGATAGGTGGATGAAATTAAAAGTTTTGTTGGATTCGATTGGAAGAGAAAAGCATCAGATCGAAAGAACTGAAAAACTAGGAAAGATCTTCATCCTGCAATGGATTGAAAATGGTTGAAAATGATGATGATACGAGTGTGTATATAGTATACGCTGTATATATTGAAAGCTGACTTTGTTTGCTTTGCCAATCTTACTTTCAATATAATGATTTATAGGTACAGTAGACACTCGCTAATCCGGCACGTTCGGGACTTCGGTAGTGCCCGATTACTGAGCGCCGTCTAAAAATAGCCGTTATTGCGAGGATAGCGGAAATACCGCTAAAATAGAGCTCACCTTTCTCAATCCGATCAATTATTTCTAGCTTTTGTTGTAACTTACTGTAAGCGTGACATGTTTACGCTTCACTGCTTCTTTAGAGGTGCTTGGTTTAGAAAACATTGCACAGAAACTCAACTCAAACTCACAACACTGAACGTTCATTGCAAAGCGACACTGTACCGTACCACTGACAAGTGAGCACTAGACGACACAAAATGGCGGACGAAGATTTGTCATCACTGCCGAGTACGCCCGACCTTAGCCGATTGCCCGCAAACTCTGCCGAACGGCCCGGAAGTCTCATTCAATGTAAAAAAAAAAAACCTTATGCCGGATTATTGAATGTGCCGGATTATCGGATGCCGGATTAGCGGGGTTTTACTGTACTACGTAATACAATCTGTATATTACATGCAAAATTTTCGACTGAAACTTTTCCGAAATTGAAGAATTCTGAAATCCACCGTTCAACAAGCGTACGGAAACATTAAATTAAATTCTCAATTATTCTAAATGTAATTCTATTGAAACTTGACTATACAACTTATATCTATTTCTACTTTACCCAGGAGTTTTTATAAATATCTTGAATTACAGAAGTTCAAATCGCGCTATTGGTAAAATGTTACTTAAATCAATGTTATTATTACAGAACATTTTAAGACTGCGAATTTTGATAACTATTTTCACAACAATTGTCTTTATTTTTTATTGAATCTGGCACCTGTTCACGCATTCAGTGAATCAAAATATTTAGGGAAAGTGTTCTTTTTTGGGCATCAGTATCGATTGTGCGTTGGAGGTCAAATCTAGTTCGCACAATGTTAAGGTGGAAACAAAGCTCGGGGAAAAAAAAAAAGTAGAATAAATTGTTATTAGTTTATATTAGACATGTTTGTTTGTCATTTCACCGAGTATATTATAGTCAATTGTAAGTCTAGCCTATTTTCATTATCAATAGTTAATTGAGTTAAAGAAAATACTAGAAGAAATTTATTGCGAATCATAAAACATCAACTAAGATTAATTTAAATTGGTAATTTTTAATGTGATTTTTAAAAAAATGACAATTATCATCAATAAAGAATTATTATCGTTTTTATTTTTTTTTAAATCTTTCTAAATTGTGATAAATATATCTCGGAAACGCACATTATTTCTTAAAATAAATAAGTAAAGTAAAAAAAAACAAAAACAACAAAAAATAAAAATCAAATACTGCACATAAATAAACACTCACGCTTTTGAGTGCATCATCAGAGGAAATCGGGAACTGTCGTTTCGATTAGGGACTCATCAGCCCGATCCACCCTCCTTCGATGATAAACCCAGAAAGGCGTATAAATAAATGGAAGTCACTTTCCGAACAAATTAAGCAATAAAAAATAGGTGCTAAAGTGAACTCAAAAAAACAAAACAAAAAAAAAAAAAAAACAAACAAACAAACAAGAAAAACCATGAATTACAATAAATAGGCTTTCGCACACTGAGTTAACATCAACGGGAAACCTGAACAGCTGTTTCATCCTTATTAGGAATCATCAGTAGGATTTACCCTTGATGTTTGGCTCAGTTTGCACGAAGGTAAATGAAAACCATTCCAGTTCCCGGGAATGGCAATCGACATCAAAAACAACAAAATAAAAAGTATATCCTATGAACTTCACAGTATTAAGTCCTTGTCCTTTCATTGCTGATAAGGATGAAACAGCTGTTCAGGATTCCTGTTGATGTTATCTAAGTGTGCGAAAGCATATTTATTGTCCATTCTTGGGTTTTCTTTGTTTTATGGTTATACATGAAGGTTAAATTTCTGCTTAAAAAGAAAAGAAAAAAGAAAAAGTCATATATTCAATTATCTTATAATTCATCCTAAAATCATTACTTTTTTTTCTTTCTTTTATAAATATGTATATATAGTGGTACCCCGTGATAATTTGAATATTCCGTTTGCTTCAAATTCTTCTTTCAAATGCTTATATTACATAAATAATGCGATTAATATCGCACAATACATATAAAACAAATATTTACAAAAATTACATGTTTCGAGAAGCCCGAAGTAAACGGCTCTCTTCCTCAGACTAAAGAACAACAAAGGAATAGGTTATATTACGTTATACCTTATATTACATTGTTCGTTAAAAAAAAAAAAAACCGCTGAAAAGGATGATGTTGATTGTCCTTTAATTTTATTTTCGCAATATCCCTAATTATTTTGACCACTCTATATTTATAAGGTAGGTTGTCCAAATAAGACCCATCTTTCGTTTTATTAATAGAACGTTGACAATTTACCAAGGTCAGTTATGTTTCAGACAGGTCCTGGCTTCTAGCGGCTACACCAAAAATTAGGTCCGTTGAAGTGGACTATTTCGCCATAATTGTTTCAGTTGAACAGTAAAAGTCGTCCAAAGCTTTTCTCGTTACTATTTCAACTTAATTTGAAAAATCGTCCCCATTTTTTGGCAACATAACATACATGGACATGTTTTATGTCATTTTAAAGTATGTCATGAGTAGAATAATGTAGAATAATTTGACATTCGAACAGGGGCTGCAAATAAGGCCCTTCAGTTATATTTTCAAAACTGTTATTACAGAAAGAATTTCAAATGCAACTAATTCTAAATTCACTTTTTCATAACAGCACACCTTAAACTACCTTTCAAGACAGTTTTCAGAATTTTCACTCTTACAGTAGAAATATAAAAAATCTTTAAACGTTAGGTGGGCCTTATTTGGTGCAGTTATATATATATATAATTATATGTATAATGTTATTAATGAACGTAAATGATAGCGATCTCTTTTCAAAAACGAACTACTTTTTAATTTTTTTTCCTTATTTTAAATGATAATAAAATTTAAATAAATCATTAAAAAAATGATAATAAAAAGACTAAAATTCAATGAAATTGTTGTAATCTCCAATAAAAAAATTCTAATACAAATTAAGGAGTTGCTTGCAAATTTGGAAATGATCTTCCTATGTACCTTAGAATAGCATCTAATGTGACTTATATAGTTCATGTCAAAAACCTAGAAGCTGATATTACACATTAGCTGAAAGAACTGGAAAAGTACTTCACCAAAGGGCTGTCTTTTCGCCATTATAATACATTTCCATCATTTAGTGGAAACACACTTTAAATTTAATTGTTCATTAGGGCCATGGGCGTCCGCAGACATTTTCCGAGGGAGGGGGGGGGGGGGATTTTGGCAATGTATTTTATACCTGTAAAATTCCATAAAAAAAGCGAAGTAAAAAGATACCGGTAATAACTTGAATAAAATTTACCATTTTCTAAATATCTGTTAGTAAGAGAACGAGAAGGAAATTATATGAATTGTATTAATTTTTCAAATTCCAGAGGAGTGCAAGTGTCCATTCTTGCCTGTGAGTGCGGGCGCCCTATGCACAATGAAACTTCATATAGGTATGGAATGTCATTTTGGGCAAACTGCTACTAACACAATGTTTAATATTGCCCAACAAAAACATCCAAGCCTAGGATACTCAATATTAGGATTTTTTTTTTCTCTTTCGGAAACTCTGTAACAGTTTTGTACACTGTCTCTTGTTCCATTTTTAACTTAACATTTAAGCTCGCTATAGAAACTAATGAATGAACAACTTTAATATTACCTTGCTCTTAGATCGATTTTGGCAGAATTTTTTGGCATTGAAGACGATGAGAGGACTGATGAATGAAACTCAATTTCAGAATCGTAAAGGATATACAGTATCACATTTCATGGTTGGAAATGATTTCTTACCTTCTGGAATAATGTTATCCAACTTTTGTGAAGAAATTTCTCGAAGAAATCATTCCAGTGACGACTTCATCTGAGTTAGACTGTACGACACTGTTCATGTCTTCTGTCAAGAAGTCGTGATAGTAACTTCCGTGCGAAAAGTCCATCTGTGTTTAAATAAGTCACCCAATATTTTCCCACGATATGTTTCTTACACATGTTGTCTCGTCCAATGTCAACATCTATTTTACTCTTTATCACGCAAACAAAGCTAACGCTGCTCTGTTCAGTTACTAACTGCAATGTGACTTTTAAATTGAGTTTCTTTATTAGTCTAGAGATGACTAAAACTAGTTCGAAATGTGACATTGCACTAAAAGAGGCAAGTTTTAACGTGCATGAAGGTAACGTGAAAAACCGAGTACAGACAATGAACTCTAGTTTGCTTTCATCGCGAACTTTGACGGCACCATTTAACACCTAGTCCCTATTATTTAGTTTGTAGTTTAATTCGTAATTATAAGCCTTAGATTATCCTCTAACTTTCACTTAAAACATTATCCTTCAGTAAAATTCAGATCATCGAATTTTAACAGTCATGTAACTTAGTTTGTTGATTATTATTTTAAGTTAAAATGCTGTTCATTTAGATTCTAGAAATTGTAATGTCATGTAGAATAGCGGTTCTTAAATGTGGAGCGCGAATGATCCTGGGAGGGGGGGGGGGGGGAGTGGCTAAATTATTAAATGAATGAGTTTCTTTTATAAACGATAATACCTTATGTATCTAGTTCAATTCTTACACGTTGGTTGGACTCATGAGTTAGGACAGGTCGCAGCTTTCTCGTAACGGTGTAAGTAAAATGGGATATCTTAAATAATAATAATAAAAACGAAATCTATATAAAAAGGATAACTATCATATGGCAGCGTCAATAGATTTTTTTTTTTTCCTATTTCTCATTGTTTTTTTTTTTTTCGTCGTTGTTTGGAATTCTTTGCCATTACAGCATTAATTGTATACATCATCGCACTAACAAACAAATTCAAGACCTTTATATTTTACGGAACATTGGTTAGGTTAAGTTAGATATTTCTCTAATATTTAATTTTCGGATGCATTCATGAACTATCACATTTACATGGTTGTAAACAAAATCAAGGGCTTGGATAATTGTGATGTTAATATCAGCTTCACGATCTTGTTATGTTCTCTGTCTTATCAAAAACTTTAAAAAATCCTTATCAACTTGTCTCATAAATCACATTTATTTTGCGGAATGGGACTTATATAAAAAAAAAATCCTACAAATTTTGAAAGAATAAAATTTAATATGATTTGAAGACTTGTATTAATAAGCTACCAAATAACAAGTATTAATATAAATACTGAAAAAGAAATAGTATAGATGAAATGCCAAAAACTTACGTAGAAAGTGATGTGATTATTTTTTTAATCCAGACGGTTGTTCTGTTTGTACCAAAATCAAGAGAGTCACAAATCGGAGAAGCATAAATCTGCCTTTAGACTTTCAGCTTTCTACATTTACAGGATTTTTTTTTTAGTTATCACAGATGGACGGCTTATTTAACTTGTTTGTTACTTATTTTAACTTATTTGTTAACTTGTTATTTTAATTTGTTATCTAACAATAACAAATATGCATTTTTGTTATTGTTTTTTGTTTTGTTCTAACTTTCTGCTCTAACGAGAGTGTAACGATAGAGCAAATATTCCTAATCTTTTCTGCCTGAAAACTCCTATCACATTATACTTTTATCGTGTGACACCTCCCTCCTATAATCAATCAAAATAAAAAATATAATAAAGAGGATAGTTTATATCTAATTTTCTAGCGACGCCGTTACAGCATTTTACTAATTTTATATAACAAGGAAATCTCTCGAACGAAGGAAATGGCAAACTTTAATAAAACTTAGTAGATTAATAAATAGATTGAATTAATTAGGTTACTCAAATCTTAGGGGCGGAATCGAAACGGAAGAGGGAAAATAAAATAAACAAAACGCGATAGCTGTTTCCTTACTCCTCCGCATTTCCGTAACAGTTGTCTATGAATGTGTGGCTTCGCGCAGTAGATTTGAGCTGATACTTTTATGATGTTAATATGTCAAATTAACTACAGACTTTTTCATTACATAATTCATAATATTTCTCAAAACTTATATAACATTTCGTCATGATAAATTTCATTTACTTCTGAAGTTTCAATTCACACCACGCAAACAAAAATAAATATATACATAAAAGCAAAATTTGTGGATATGTGTGTGTCTGTGACAAATGTTTAGTATACTTCCTAACATGCTACAAACTTGAAATTTGGCATTGGGGTAGGTTCCATACGGTAGACAATGTAAAAATTATAAAATAATGTTTTTTAGTTTGTTTTATTTATTTTTTTTTGGGGGGGGGGGGGAGAATGACCATAAGCTTAAAGTCACTGTATGGTCTTTACGTCCAAAGACGCAAAGACCATACAGTGACTTTACATAAGCTGTCTTGAAAGCGCCACATATGCACCAGGAGGCGACAATTGGAACTAAAATATTGTTGTGCATAATAACTTCGCATATGAACCGGGAGGCAAAAACTAGAACTAGGGAATGTAAACGGGAGGGCAGTGGCGGCTACTTCTTATGTGCTAAAGTGCTATAGTACACCACTTTAAACCAGATAATTTAATTTAACAAAATAAAACTTCTATTTAAATTTTTATTATTATATTTTCTATTATTATCTAAATTCTATTTATATTGCGAAACGGGGAAAAAATCCTTAAATTTCTCTCTTCTCATTAACTCTGAATGAGCAAAGCCGTTTACTATATTTTCACTAAAATGCTGTCATGACGTCATGCTTAGTATCAAAAAATCTATTGTGCGCATGCTGACCAACCCCAGCCGTGATTCTCTTTAGGTGCTACGATTTCTGTAGGCCACGACGCCTTGCGAGAAATGATAGGTGCTGCCATCTCTTACTCTTATTTGTAATTTACGAACACGAATTTGCTTCCTACAACATGACGAATGCGGTGGACAGTCTAATAAAGATGCCTTTTTCAATCTATTGGTTTGATATGTTCTCTGATGTGATGAGAGATTGATGTGTTCTCTGGGATAGCACGGGAATTAAGCTCTTTGTTTCAACAACTACTTTGTACATATCTTGATCTGTTGTGAACATAACGAACGGCTGTTCACACTCTTCAGTTAATGATGACAGAGAAATGAAGAAAACTTCAGACTACATTATAGCAATGTCGGTCCAATGAATCCTGCATAACTACGAGATGTAGCTGTACGGGTAAATAATATTTCATGTAGCTTTATGTGTCAGTATGTCCATGAAAAGGAAAAGTGCTATAATCCGTATACTAAAATAGCTGAAATAGTAACTGGAAGTGACTCTGAAGAAGAAGAATTTTAGTTCGATGATTATTTTTTCATTTTGTGATTATCAAAATATCTGTTCCTTTTTAATTCAACTTTAAGTTTCTTATTGTAATTCTCTGTTGTGTTCCTTATTATTAAATATAAAAATTTCTCCCCAAGATTACATGTAAGATATAGAAGTTCCGTGTGATTTTTATGTTTGAATTACAAAAAAATCCTAATTATTTTCGACTAATAAAATGTTTTTGGTTGATCTTTTTACCAAATTAATGCTATTTTCTTACTCCTCCATCTGAAAAACATATAAAATGATGTATCACATGTCATTATTGCTTCACAATAACGTTGTCAATTTTCTAGCGGCCATATTGGACGCCATCTTGAATTATTCAAATTGCTCAAGTCTGACAGAGTGGCATAAATCGGATCTGAAATATACATAACATAAGTAATCAAAAACGAGTCAAAACATTTTATTCATACCACAAAACAAGCTTTTCACTTTGGCACCCTGACTATTTTTGATCCGTTTGCGTCCTACTGCCGGCATCCAATTAACATCCTTCAACATTCACACACAGTGGCCAAAAACTTACAAAATTTGTTGCAACAGATTTTAAAATAGCTGACTGCAGTCTATTATGGTATGGAGATGATCTGTTGGCATGGACTGGGTCCACTGATATCTGTAAAGGGTCAGATGTCATCCATGAAATATTTGAATAGTGTATCCGAGCAAATACACCCCCCAATGTTGTATTTTTGTATTTTTTTTTTTCAGAATATATTGGCCTTCTTTATGAACGACAATGCAACTGTCCATCGTGTCATGGCTGTGCAAGAATGGTTTTCTGACACAAGGAGGACTTCTCTCATCTACTGTGGTTTTCACAGTTTCAAACCTGAATCCCATCGAACGTGTATGGGACAAATTGGAAATGGTTATAAAGCGTCGAAGTTCTCTTCCAACAATTATCACACAGATGCGGAATATTTAACTGGAAAAATGGTTCTCTTTGAACCTTACCGACATCTTTTATCTCTTAAAATAGAATACGTGCTGTAATTCATAATAAAGAAGGCCCTGGTCGGAATTAATACAGGTTCGTAATTTTTAGCCAGTATGTATACAAGCACACCAGACACGGACGATAACGTTAACTTTAAGCATCGAGTGATGGCGTACCTACAACCATGCAGCACTGTATTTTCGAACACAGTACCGGCCCACCGGGGGGGGGGGGGGTCAGTTGGTCCCTCAGCACCGGGGCCCGGCCGTCACAGCGCTCAGGCGCTAGGTCTTAACCGAAAAATAAATTCCACGAATTAGCCTAACGCTTCTAGGCTTATTTTTATAGTTAAGTCTCCATTTCATTTCATCTACTTTTCTACTTTAACCACAGTAGAAAAGTAGATGAAATAAAATGGAGACTTAACTATAAGTTGCTTACAGCTAAGCTGCATTACAATGTTTGCATAGAGCGAATTTTTTCTAAACCTTTTTCTAAATTTCATTTCTCAACTTTTGGGTAGAGCTGGAAAAAGTAAATGTTGGTGTTCAATTAATTTACTATAAAAATAATGCTAATAACTGTGAGTAGCATGTTTAAAACGGAGAAATACGAAATCGTGTGTTGTTTTGGCGATATTTTGGGCTAAGAATATATGATTTTGACCTTAACTTCGGAGGGCGTCCCATACCTGGGCTCTGAATTTGATGTGGGGGGGGGGGGCCTTCGGCCAACCCATTAACAGCAATGTAACACCTACCTCTCTTCTTCCGATGACACTTTGAGTTTATCTAATGAACGTTAGAGAATATATTGATGCATATATATTTCCACAATTCATTGATAATGCAATTGGAATAATATATCAAAGAAAGAACCTACATTAACACTAAATTTGTCATGCACACTCCAGTGCCGGATTTCCGCCTAGGCCTAGAAGGCCCGGGCCTAGGGGCCCCAGCCAGCCGAGGTGCCCCGCCATATGAATTGGAGATTCCGTTTTTTTTTTTTTTTTTGGTTGTAGATTTTCGGGATGGGGGGTGGGCGCAAATATCAAGTGCCTAGGGGCCCTGGGTGTTTAAGTCGGGTCCTGGTACACTCTACTCCCTCTATTGGCTACGGCTTTGTAGCCACTTTTACCATAAATATTCTATGGCCCTTATTAGAAGAAATGAGTAAACAACGAAGCACAACGCTACAAGAAAGGATTCGCACCCTGAGTTGTCACCGGGAAGAGACTGGGACGGACAGTTTCGTCCTTTTTAGGACTCATCAGCCAGACAAACTCCACCGATGACAGACTCAGAAGGTGCGAGAGGTTAGTATCCCGGGTCTCGCTCCCGAGAACGGTGCCTTCGTTTGTTTAATCATTTCTTTGAATCATCAGGCACGTTAAATCTCTTTTTCATTTATGAATATACGGCTAACTTGTGAGTGTGGGTGGCTTAACAGCCGAGCACGTCGACCTGAAAGATCTATTGCGCTATCCCACGGAAAGAAGGACAGGCGGAGAAAGGATGGTGTGAGAAATGCAGGGGAAACGGGAGAACCCCGGGAAAACCTGCCCAGCGCGGATCGCCACCATCAACGAAACCCACATGAGAACCGAACCCGGTACAGGTGAGAGGCCAGTGTCTTAGCGACATCGCCAACCGCGTGACCTTAATATACGGCTTAGTTATTTTTAAATGCCTTTATTAAAATCCCTTTGAGCCTAGCAAATTGCATGCCAGGGAACATTTGATTTTTTTTAATTTTGTTAATTTTTGGTTAGGATTTCTTCGGGGGGAGGTCCCGTACTCGGGAGCGAGACCCGGGATACTATTCTCTCGCACCTTCTGAGTCTGTCATCGGTGGAGTTTGGCTGGCTGATGAGTCCTAAAAAGGACGAAACATCCGTCCCAGTCTCTTCCCGGTGACAACTCAGGGTGCGAATCCTTTCTTGTAGCGTTGTGCCTTCGTTTGTTTATTCATTTCTTTGAATCATGCGGCACGTTAAATCTCTTTTTCATTTATGACCTGTATTACTTAAGTTAAAGTGACTAGAATCATTTCAGTCTCTATTTTGTTTTCAGCTTTGATTGTCTTTGTATCTGTAAATCTACATTAGGTACATAGTAATTAACTGTGTTTCGAAAGCTGCCAATCAAAGCATAACTGATAGTTAGTTAATTAAAAAAGAGAAAAAATGTGGTATTGAAGCCAGTGTTGGTGAGAGATAGCCAATGGAGGAATTGAATCATTAATTCATGTGTTGATTCAAAGGATGTAATACAACGCAGTGAATTGAAACTTATCCAAGAGTAAAAGGAAGTTTATAGTGATTAGAAATTAGAGAAAGCAAATACTAGCCAATCATCAAATTGCTGATATCAGTGGTGCCAATCAGAAGAACATCAAACAGGCTTTCAAACGTATATTCTAGAATTGCAGTGTAGCCACATGGCAGATAAAAAATGTTGCCATGACTTCTATAACGGCCCACATATATATAAATATTTATATTATCATTTTCTTCTTTTTTGTTTCTTTAAATACTTGACTTGGCTTTTTCTTTCCCTCTTTTACTTTTCGGTACAGAGGTTTTATTGAAGATAAAAACTCCTACACGACTTTGAACAATTGGATCAAATTGTATATGGATGTTCAGCTCATAGCTCGACAGTCTTCAAGTCTATTAGGCGTGGTATAAGAAAAGATAGTCTTTTCTTACACCATGAAGCCCACGAAGAATCCCGGTGCCGATTTTACAGAGGATTGGATATACCCTAGGGTCCATCTTAAAAGAAATAAGCTGGGGAAAAAGACAACCTTCAAATAAATAATTTCAGATATTCGCAAATTTAAGAAGAAAAAAAGTATTGTTGCTGATTTTTAAGATTATAAAATTCAAAGTTATTTCGTATTACAATTAGTAGATTTAAAGATTATTCTATTTTAATTTACTGGGGCAGGGAATTTTTTTTTTTTTTTTTTCATATGGAAAAATAAAAGGTTTTTCTTCTTTTTTCTCGTCTTCTTTTTTTTTTCCCCCCCATTGTGTTTTGAAAAATAAGGAAAGATTTTTCGAAACTTACCTGTAAATGATTTCATATTCTAATAAAACTACAAGGAAAAAAGGTCTTGACGGAACGAGATTTTCAATAAAAGAAAAGTAAAGTGCAAATTCCATACAAAAGAAAGTAATTCTGTGAAAAGATAGTTCAGATGGATCTTTCAGCGTTAGTTTCTCAGAATCCCTCTGCTCAGAACCGAAAATTACTTTGTTTACCTTCAAATTCGTAGAAGTTAAAGAATTCATCATATTCCATTTCCATAATTTTTAATGTAATTTCACTTCAACCGAATATGACGAAGCCTCAATTGAACAAATGGACCTCCATTTATACCGTGTGGTTACACTGGAATTTCGCCATTCACTTTAAACCCACTAAAGGCAGTCAAACATTTCCAGAACGATCAATATTTCCTCGGAAATTTAAGTTGCAGGTAGGTAGGTTATATATTGCATTGCACGAAAAAGAAGCGAAGTTCAACGAATGAGAGAATTTTAAATTGAACGTCTGCCAACATTTTTTACCGCCCAGTGAAAGTTAATTAGTATCTTAAGTTCGCAGTTTTGCATTATATATGAGTCTTCATCGTACTTGTAATTTTCCGAAATAATCTTTCTTTCTTTCTTTCTTTTTTTAAATAAAACTAAAAAAGAAGAAGGTAAGACAGGTAACTTTCATATATTCGACAATTTCGCATCATATTTATTTTTTTTCTTCACAAATATATATACATTATATTTCATCTTAAATGTTTGCATAAAACGTCAATTTATAAAAAATAAAAAACAAAAACACAAAAAACATCAATCATATTGACCACAATTTCTTTAAGATTTTAAATTTACGTTTTGTTTTACCAATTAGGAAAAGTTATCATTTATAATTGGGAAATTATAAAATTAAATATAAAAAATCAAATTAATTGGGAAAACTATGAAATAAAAAATTGTAAAAATATCAGCTGCATTAAAATTCAACTAATCAGCGATGTAATTGATGAGAAAATAATAATAAATTTTTAATTCTAATTATCTTTAATTAACCATACATAACAATCGATCAGCACCTATAATACAGGTATACATTTTATAGGTATACCTAATAGGACTGGTGAACATTAAAAAAAAAAAATTATAATTATCTTGTATTTTTTATATTACAATAAATATTAGCTAACATATTTTGGATATCAGCCCTTCTTCTTATTTCGTCTGCCCAAATAAGCGTCTATTCCACAGTTTCTACTTTTAAATATATTTGCTTTAAAAATAGGTTTTGAATTTTATTTGAAACATTCGCTTTATCTGAAGAGTTTTGAAAAAGAGATAAATTTGAAAAGATTTTTTTTTTTACCACTTTCACTCCGGAGTAGTAAAAATGTTGATTTATGCCTATTTATGTTGAAATCTAAGCTTTTATTTATTAATTTATTTATTTATTTTGAAAAAAATAATAATAATGCAAGATATTCTCTATTCCCGTTCTGGTGATGAAGTTAAATAGGAGAGATGCTTCAATTCCGTCGATGGATATTTCTTTTTGATAGTTTATTCCATCGTCACATACAAAAGACTTTGAAACGCTAGGTGATTTAATTTTCAAAAGTAATTATTTTTTCTAACAGATTATTTTACCAAAGGCAGAATTTTCAGTATTGTAATACAGTAAATACTGGTTTATACGTAACCCAGTTGTATGTAGTTCAGGTTTGTGCTTAATTGTTTGCAGGTTCCGGCGAAAATTGTACTTAATTAATATAAATTATTTCTGAGATATACGTAACTGAGTTACACGTAATTCGCATTTGTACGTAGTGTTATTTTTGAAAATGAAATTGAATTGTACGTATTTTCAATTATAGATATTATCCAGGTGTACCGATATACAGCTCGGGTGTTTCGTATCGATATATAATCGTCGCGTTCATGAGGTTTATGGGCGGCTTTTAATGAAAGGTCGGTCAGAGACAAAAACTGTGGGAATTTAACTGAATGAATTTTATAATTGATGAAACACGTGTTCCCTTCATGTTACTTCAGTCTCTCTCTTTCAGCCATGGGTAATAGAAGGAATAACAGTTACTCTTTAGAGGAAAAAGTGAGATTTATTCGGGAAGTGAAAGACCCGCAAAAATCAAAAGTATTAATAGCGAGTTGTTTAAATATACACTACATTATGTGCAATCATTAGTAAGAAGGAGTCAATTTCAGAAGAATGTTGAAAGTTAGGTTCAAAAACTGTAAAACAGTGAGATGGAAAGTTAGTGAAAATTTAGTGAGTCTTTCTTTTCATTTATCTTAGAACTGTAATTGTGTAATGGGTATACAGTATTTTATTCAATCCCTTAAAGTTTCTTAAAATACGAAATCAGAAAACCTGTATGAAAATGAATACACTATTTTGAAATTGACGATACAGTTTTGCCGATACAGTTATATATGCATATCAAATGTTGAAAAATATGTACCTAATACAAATATTTATTACGAGTGTTCTTATTTAAGTTTCATTAAAAATAAAGTTAAACCTGAGTTGTAAGTAATTCTCAGTTATGCGTAATTTAAAATTTTCCCCTTGAAATACGTATAAACAGTATGTTTTACTGTATTAATATGTACATTCAAGACATGCGATATGAGTTGATCGTATCGCAATGTAATCGTCTGTAATAATTTTCTATTCCTATGAAAGCTTTTAAACTCCTCTTGTTTAATGCTTTTCAAAGTTCTCTGTTAAATATGGAAGGTTTGGATCTGATTTGCTAAAAGGTTATGCATAATTAATGAAGTTGATTTTTGTTGGCATTTGTCCCAACTTCCTTGATCTTCATGTTTCTTCAACTGCATAACAGAACAGAATAAAAGTGAATATCACACCTCCTCCATTGTAGTATAAGGTCAACGACACAGACAAACCATGCCTTCTCGGCTTCGAACCAAGCCCTCCCGAACTTTTAAAATAATTAAGTTATTAAACAAAAATCATTTTCTACGTTTATATATATAACTCCTTTGTAGGCCTGTATAACTCTTAAAATTACAAAACAATAATTAAAGCATTTTTGTTCATTAAAATTTATCTTTCGAATTTCTTTATTGATGTAAGTATTGCATAACTGTTACATCTTTGATACCGGTACTTTATTCCCACTCCTCCAGAACCAACTTTATTTATAAAAAAGTAGTTGCATTTAAACCTGATAATGTATTGTACAATATGTACTGATTAGGTAAATACTGTATTACTGTAAATTGACAACATTATGCGGCAGTGGCGTATATAGAATATATTTTCGGGGGGGGGGGGGCAAGATTAATGTAAGGTTAAGTTAAGTAATTTTAAGTAGACACCCCATGGAAATCTTTCTGTTCAACCAAAAAAAAAAAAA
>JAFIDM010000007.1:46447322-46502695 GCA_023159025.1 Thereuonema tuberculata
TTAATTTGATAAATTTCCGATATACATTGCACAAGAAAAAAAAAATTCAATGTTATTTTCATCCATGCTAGAAAATATTGCAACATAGTTTTTTTTGGCTTTATATTTTTTTTTTGGTCCTGTATATTGTGACAGACTTTCACTATACATTTTAGGAGTAAATTCTACAACAACAAAACAGTACAACAGGCAAACCAGTTTTTTAAATTGTGTCCAAAAATTAATTTGATATTGGTTATTCTGAATTGAAAGCTCATAATTATTTTTTTTTTTGAATTAAAAAAGTTTTTAGATGCTTGAATAATTATAAAGTCTTTCTTTATTTTAATTTGTTTTTTATTTGAAACAACAATTAATCATTTTTGCACCACTTTTAAACCTTGTTTCAACATTCCAAAGTAACAAATTAATACAGTTTGAATTAATTTTAAAATATTAGGTTACTGACGTACTTTGTACAGACACTATGTTATTGTGAAATATCTGCAGAATAAACATTTCTTATGAGAAATAATCGAAGGCATCAGAATATTGATCATTAAATACAATTCATTTTTGAACTATTATAAAAAAAGGTCTATTTTTATAAACTTTCCCATGATTGTCAATTAATTTATGTAGAGATGATATCTTATCAGATTTGCTGCAAAATTTACAGCGTTTATACTTGTTGGTGTTCTGCTTTATCAGAAATATTTGATTAATTATATAAAATGGCCTGGAAGCATATGTAGTTATTAGTATGTTTAGAGAAGTGTATTTTTAACCCATATATATATATATAAACAAACAACTTTCTATTAAGTTTATATATGCTTGTCAACTTATTATCAAAATTTAAATATCTTTCATATTTTTTTATTTAAATTAAAAAAATTGCTATAAATATTTCAACATTTTAAGTATATGATCATTTTTAAATCTCATGAAATTGGCCGACTATCTACGGATTTTTCTTCTTTGAAATGTTCTGCAAAGATTTCAGAAATTGACACAGTATTTGTGCAAGATAATACATTATTGAAAAGTATTCTTTCCTTACAATTGTATATATAATATATTTTTTTTTTTACGTCAAAGATATTTAAAAAAAAAAAATTATATCTAGTCAAGAGAACTGTAAATATCGCATATTTTTGCAATCAAATTATTTTCCTAGAATTTTATAATCTATATTAGAATCACATGTTCTATGTTAATGCTGTTAACTCAGCTCAATAATTACTGATGTCTGTTTTTTGCTGTTTATGTGGTCCTTGTAATGCCTTGCTTGTATCTATTCCTGTATTAATGTCGGGATAACCTGTTGGATATCTAACAGAGGTAGTTCATTTGCCTATAAGTTCTATAAATCTCTGCACAAAAATACCAGAAACAGCATTAATCTCATTAACAAGGAAATAGCTAAAGATGCTTTGTCTTTCAAAGTAACAGCACTTCACAAGCAGATCTTGTTAGAATGTTTAAAGCAGGTGAATGACACAAGAGTTATATTACTGCCGGAAGAATGGGTAAAAGACACCAAGACTGAACAGTTCAATTAAGAGAGTCGAGAATAAAAAATAAAAATAAACATGTCGACGTTTCAGATGGGGGGGGGGGGGGGGAATTGCATGAGAAAATTAAAAATAAAAAAATTTGAGTCTTAAATCTAAGGATGAAATTATCTGAGTAAATATGGTATTATATTTTTCTATTGCTGAACGAACATCATTAGTTTGATTTTCAAATTTATTTTCATATTGAATTTTAATTTGCTTTTACCTATTAGACTTAACTTTTCTAGAATGTAACACTTAGAATTAAATTTTAATTTTAAAAAATTATTGAAATTTGAATTTTTTTTTGGTGTGCGCGTGAGGAAGGGGGAATTTGAGAAAAGAAAAATAATTTTATAAAATAATTTCTCTTAATACAGAGGCTGTAAGAGAAAAATGGGCATATGGTATAAAAATTTGTTTTAATGTGAAAATTTAATGTGAACCAAATATGCTCCTTTCGGGAATGTGGCCAATTATGTTTAACAACTCAAAAAGATTATTTAATAATATTACATAAATGAGAGCAATTTAAAAACTATCATTTTTTTATCATTTTAATAACTTAATACATTTGATCTTACAATTGTGTAGTGTTCCTCACTTCACAAGCTGGGAAATTAAGGAAATAGTTATTTAATGAAATTATTTCATTAGTCAAAATAAGTTTACAAGATCTTTATGATAAATCATTAATATTTTTTAGCCAATATTAATATATTTTTGATTTATAGTAAATAATAGTATTAATACATATAATGTAAATGGAATTAGTGATATGAATATCAAAGTATGATGTTTAATTACTAACATCCCAAAGAGAGATACATAAAAAACATGATTCCTGTAACCCCTATTAGTGAAGAGACATGGCTAGATCCACTGGTCTTGGGAGCTGTTATCAAAGGAAGTGATGAGTACACGGCAGGCATTATGCATTGATATCAATTAATGTTTAGCAGTGGTAAGAAAGGACTTGAGGCAAGCCAGCTTTCCCCCCCCCCCCTTCCCTCAAAAGCAAGTTTCCCCACGGAAGACAAAGCACCTTAATAATTGTAGATATCTGAAGTACTAAGTTATTATAGATGAATGTCATTGTTCTTAAGTGATATCACCTGCAAGAGGTTGAATACAATGTATTTGTTTCACCTCATTTTTTCTAATTTATGTTTAATTGAGAGAAAAAAGAAAAGTTGATCAAAAATGCTTAAAATTTGACGTTTTTTGCTTCAAATTTAATGATCAAATTTTAAAATAAATTACAGAAACAAAAAAAAAATTATTATGGTAATGAACAGGGATTTAGAATTGCCTTTACAGAAATTTACAAAATGGAATTTGAATTATTTTTGTAACAGGAATCCTGCTGAAAAGAGGGTTGCCAAAAATTTTTGTTGCAATCACGATATTTTGTCAAATAGGAACTGTTGTAGCATCTAGTTTGTTGTGGAGGAATGCTAAAATAACATATATTGTGTTTTTTTCCAAGGAGATATAAATGTGTAATATGCATATTTTAATATGGCTAATATGAATTTAAACTAATTGAAATAAACAGGAGCAGATATATGTTCTGTCAGTTTAAAAAATCATCATCCTATTTTTTTAAAATAAGATTTAAGATTTCTTTAGAATCCAAAAGATCAGATTCATTCAAGAAACACAATGAACACGCACACATTACGTGTTACATTTAAATTCCTTTTGTGCTTTGCGAGTTGCAGGCCAAGGAAATGTTGTATTTTTTAATTTTATTAATTTTTGTTTTGGATTTCTTTGGGAAGAAGTCCCGCTCTTGGGAGCAAGAGCCGCGTTGGTTAGCCTTTCACACCTTCTGAGCTTGTAATCGGTGGAGTTTGGCTGGCTGATGAGTCCTAATAAGGATGAAACGGTCTGTCCCAGTCTCTTCACGATGACAAATCGGGGGTGTTAACCCTTTGCGTAATGTGTGCGTGTTCATTGTGTTTCTTGATTAGTTCACTCCGCACGTTAAAGAACGTTTAATTACCAGATTACTTTTTATACAGATTATTGGAAAATAGCTTTATTTTTTTCATTTTAATTACTATAGAATGAAACATAATTTTGATATGTTTAACGTTATGTTACACAGAATCATATCAAATTTTGATTATTAATTCTTAGTTAAATCCCAGTACTACAAAAGTGTTCTTGTAGGACTGGAAATTAAAATGGATAAATCTAAGCTTAATTAGCCTTTTTTTTTAAGTTTTAGAGAATCTTGGATTGCAACCTTGTTTCAATCCCCCACACACACCTAATAAACTCAGCTCTATTGAACTTAAAAAAAAAAAAAAAAAAATGCATTTTTCTTTTCCTAAAAATTCACTACAATCATTTCATAAGATATTAACATTGTAAAGTTATTTTGTAATAACCTTAAGTATCTGTGTCAAAAAAATCAAAAAGCTCTTTTCCTATATAGCTGTTTCAACACTTTGATATTGATTTTAAACTGAACTGCTGCTTATATGGTTTGAATATAAAATTTTAACGAAAAAAAAAATGCTAGAGACAGTTTTGTATTGTAGAGTTACAGCAACTGAATTATAAATATATAATTCATAAATATCAAGAGTCAATTATTACTGTCATATAATCATTTAGATACGACGACAGTAATTGTCTCAAATAACGTTAAATCACATAGTGTAGTTTGAACTTTTAATAACTTATAAGACCCACTTTAAATAGCATTCCTATGAAAACAGGCTGTATATACACAAGGCTTAATTGCAATATGATCAAAAATTGTTTAATGAATGAATATCATAATTAATCCAGAAGAGCTCCACTGAAAACAGAGAATATTTACAAAATTCTTAAACTTATCCGATTCTATAGATCTCTCTAATAGTTTCTGACATTGCAGTGGATATTTCATATGAATCCAAGCCAAATTTTTATTCAGTTTGATTGTTAGCAAAGTCTTTAATACATTTATGCTGATAGTGTTTCGAGAGTCTAAATTTACAAAATAAATCATACTAGTTTCTTAACTGTAGTATGAAAATCAGCTATTCATTGTTTGTTTGACAACATGTACAGCAAGTTACTGTTGAGTTGATTGTTCTATTACAATAAAATAATTTCGACAAAAGAAAAAAAAAGTTGCATAATTTTATCTTATGATTTGAAAATATTTTTCTTAACATTAATTATTTAATTTATATATATATATATATAATTATTTATACATATATACATTATTTCTTTTCTCTTCTGTGCTCATAAAAACTGAGCACAGGTTTATACATTACAATATAAATTTGTTTGTAAATACTATATTTAAATGCTTAAGTACATTTTCTAAAGTCATTTTGTTGTGACAAATAAGAGAAAAAACGGGCAGATTATTAAGTATGTCAGAATACATTCTTTTATCTTTTAAATAACACCCCAAAACTTTTATTTGAAGTTGTCCCTTGCTTTAATTACTTCTATTGCTGCTTTAAATTATGTAATCAAAGTAGTTGTTGTGTGTGTGTGTGGTTTTTTTTTTAATAAGAAATTATTATTCCGAGAATTCTAAAACTTAAAATAACCAAAAGCCAAAGTTTGAGAAAAAACAAACAAACAAAGCATGAAAATCTTATTTGAGTTTAAACCTTCATAATTTCTAATTAGAATACAGATGGTTATGAAACAAACGGCATTCTTTAGAATCTAGTGAAATAAACTATCTATGCTTTAAATGAATTTATAAATATTAATCCTTTTTTCCTTTGTAAATTCTGATCAATTTCTAAGTATTATTGGCATTCTAATATGAATTTATTTTGTGTAATTTTCATATTAGCCAGCAGGCTTGTCCAAAAATATTTAAAAATGTGCAATAAATTGTTTCTTGTGAAAAATTATAAGTTGTATTTTTGTGACTTCTTTAAATTACAAGCCATTTAATCATAATACAACAAAATTCTATTACGATGTGATATAAACTATAATTATTGTCGTGTCTTCTCTATATTTGTCATTGTAGTTGCCATGTCATACCATTTTAGCTCTGATATTAAATCTCCATTACTAAAATCTTTTATTTCTCTGTCTGTCTGTCCGGCGCAATTGTTGTGATTTGTGAAAATAGAAGTAATTTCTACAAGTTCGCTACGGGAATCGAACCTGCAACATTCTGATCCAAGTTATATGTCTTATCCATTAGGCCACGGATACTGCATTCTAATCTCTATAAAAAATAAAAATATGTCCTAGACGCACTCGCTGGTTCTAAAAGCAGTCGCACGTTGGGAGAATCCACTTTTCCCGGGTTGCTAGTTACTTATTAATGTCGATAGTTTATAACAGTATTCATTTCTGTACGTTACAATTGATATATAAAAGTGCAAAATATACTTCGCATACATAGATGTTAACTGTCAGTCTATAAAATTTTTGCACTGTTAAGATGCTTTGCATATTTCTAGTCCATTATTGTATAACTTACTGTGTTCAGCAGATTCTATCCAGTGTTGACACTGAAATTTGTCAGTTTGCTAAAAAAAACCATTGGAAATGAGTTAAAGATTGTTTTAGCTTTTTAGCCCTCTGCAGTTGTATTCATAGGGAAAGAGAGAGGAGTCAAAGTTAGTACAGTTGACTCACGATAATCCGACATTTGACAGTCCGATGCAGGTTGGTTCGAAAACCGATCCGATTGAGGTGGCCACGGAGGTGAAATGCACAATCACTTGCGATAAAGTTATGTCAGCTGCAAACACTTTGATACGTTGGTGTGAGGAGAGGGAACTCGACTACGAGAACATTTTAATGTTAAAAGATATTCAAGAAAAAGCCATGACAGACACTTTACGTAAGAAGAAACAAAAAACGATTACAGATTTTTTTTAAGCCATAAATACAGTAAGAAATTAGTATTACATATGTATTCATTTGTATAAAATTATGCTTAATGAGTTTTTTTTATATCCTCAATGGCCGTAAAATATGTACTCAATATGTAACAATATACGTACTATAGTACATACATAAATTTTCTTGGCTTGAAGTCAAAATTCAGTTTAAAAAAAATTAACCTTTGGTAATCCGACATTTTTGATAATCCAACACCCCCTCGGTCTCGTAACTGTCGGATTATCGCGAGTCAGCTGTATTTGGAAAAGACTGACAATCCCTGCTTTTCAAATCACATGATATCCTGGTGAAATGTAGGCTTGTACAAGTATGTTTGAATATATTTTGAGTTGAGAAGGTAGTTACATATTATAGAAAGACTTTAATGCATCCTTTTCCTAATATAAATCTCATATGCAGATGAGAAAGAAGACTTGACAACATATAAGACAGCTGGCCAGTAGTGCCTATAAAACTTGCCCACATGTGGTTTGGAATTCAAGAAAAATGCCTTGATCAACAATTCTGTATTACTGAATAAAAGAAAAACAATGAAAAGATGGCATTGCTATAACTATATATCTTGAGATAAACAAGGTAGGGATAGCGATTAGTAAACCAATCATGCTTCGCAACGGCTTCTGATATGTCATTTATGTTGCATTATTCCTTTAATTTCCTTATTATAAATGTGATTGCTGTGAATGCCAAAGGTGCAATTGTTTCGATTATTATGATTGTTGCAAATGCAAAAGGTGCAATTGTTGTGTGTTGCATTGTGGGATACTTGTCCACAGACGGACAAACCGGGATTAGTAGGCTTCCTATCAGAAACCTAAAAGGAACAAGAAAATTATGAATTTTTATGCATATTGCAAATGTCCCAGTTTAGGACTTGCAATACTGTTCCATTGCTTCACTCTTAAACAATGGAAGTTCATATTTTTAGAGATTCTTAAAAAAAACATGAATCTAGATTTCACAGTACAGAATAACTGCCATGAGAACAAACAAGCCAACAACTTAAATAGCTTCACATCCACTAATTTAGATGAAAAAAAGCAAGACTAACTGTTAAATTGAGTAATAAATATGGAACTTACTAAATATTTCCTCAATTAGCATCTGCAATGTTACCAAAAATGTTCAGACAAGATCAGATGTATCTTGAGGAGTTTGGTCAATGAATCCTACACTTTACGAAGCCTATAATATTAGAATTACAATCCTAAGATTATCAAAGAAAAGAGATGATCCCAATGGCTTAAATGTTATATGTACTTGTTCCTGGATTGTAGTTAAAGGTTTGGATCCTTGATGGATTTTCGATTTTTTTTTTCTCTTCTTACTCAGTTCGTTTGTCAATTAGAGAATCCCCAGAGTGGCAAGACCAAAGGAGTATCAATCTGGTTTTTAACAGCAACGAAATATTGTCACTTGCTTTGTCTCCAAAGGGCTGTTGAGGTTCATTATCTACAGCAACTTCCATTGGAAAATAAAAAAGCAAAAAACTTTCAACATATTTAATGAAGAACTTAAAAAAGAAATCTAAAAAATAAAACAAAAAAACAATTACCCAGTCATTGCTCTTAAAACTTAAAATTTCATTAATATGCAGAGATTTTTAAAAAATGTCAAATTCAATTCCACCACCATTGAAACTGGTAAAAATATGAATAACTGCATTTCTTAAAAACTTCTCTACTTATTCTAAATAGTGTAGATTGTGAAGTTTTGTTTTATTTAAATTATGAAATATATAGTCTATTTGAGGAAGTACTGAAACTGGATTTTGTTTCAAAGCCTTTTGATATTCATACAGATGTCCTTGTCATTTTGTGACATACCTATTCAGCAATTCAGCCACATGTTGTCTTCTTTATATCCTTTCTTCAGCCTTAACAAGGACGACTCCACAACTGGAAAAAAACATCCAGTTAAATCACTTCTTCAATGAATAGGAATGTTTTATCAAATTCTCTAACACAGCAACTTTAATAAAACCATAAAAATCAATGTTGTAATCATCACATTACATTGACAGGTAAGTAATTTTATTTCCTACAAAAATATATTCAGACATAAATAATAAAACAAAAAAAATCTGAAAGTCATTCAATCCAGTTTCTAGTTATTTATATACAGAGGAGTAATATTCTTCTTCAAGTTCATAGAGATCAGCTGCCATATCATCTCTCAGTGCCATTAATTTATTGTCACATTCCCCTTGCATGGCTTTGAATATCTGGCTGTTCTGTGTGATGGCTTCATTGACTGATGGAAAATCATTTAGTATCAGATATTGCTTGATATCTGACACAAGCTTCATTAAACTTTCTCCAGCTCGAACCTAGAAGAAAACAAATATTTAATGTTTAGTATCTAGATAAATAATACGTCAACATTTTAATTTTAAACTTAAACAAAAGCATAAGAGGATAGGGAAAAAAAAAAAAAGTCAATTGTTATTATATTGATATATTCAAGTAATTTCCTTCTAAAAATAAATGAGCCCTACCAATTTTTGGTATTATTTTGGCAACTTCCCATCATTCATTTATTGTAAGTAGCCTCATCCAAGTAAAATATAAACTGTTAATTCTGATCTTATCATGAAAATATTCAGTTGGGAATAAGAGCACAAATCGCATGGTTTTTTCTTTTAAGTGCTGCTGCTGTCATGGAAGATGGTTTAGAATATATTAAAAAGCTTTTAATTCTGAACTCTGAAGAACAAAAAAACGTAAAATTTTATACTAATTGTACAAGCACTAACTTTCTTTTGTTCTCCCTTGCTTTTGTTTGAGTTTTGGACATTTAATGAAAAAATAAAATGAAATTTTCTTAAATGTTTTATTTCATCTGGTTCTCAACTCTTTAAGAATTAAAATCTATTAATAACTAATTAGATACAACTGTTATAACTACTAAATAACAATAAGCTACAATCTCCATATGTAATTTAATGTTTACTGGAAATCTAAAGTCACTGCCATATGATGCAAAAAGATATACTGGAAAAACTACATATTTTTAAAACTGAAAAAGATCAATCGACTGATATTATAGCATGTCTCAAAAAAATGGCTTGCAAAGTTACATCTTCATTCATTAAAAATATAGATATTATCAACACAAGTTCTACATGTGTATATTAATATTCTTCATATTTAACATACACATTTTAAATTATAAAACTACATTACTAATTAAATATAATAATGAATTTACAAAAACATCATAGCTCGTATGACATAAAAAAGGAAAATTATGATTCAAGTTTATTAAGAGTTAAAATTTTAAAAGGCCTATGGATAAAGTTTTAATTTGGGGCTGTAGGCTAAACAAAATTAGGAAAAACAAGAAACCTGAATCATATAGTGCATGCATATAAACATTTTGAATCAACAGAATAAATATCTCATATTGGGTGTAGAGGTCTCTAAATGCAATTAGCTACCTTTCCAATTTGGACCTACAACAAACAGATACGTGTGTATTACTCAGATCCTTCTTTACCAAATATGTGCACTATTTGATTCAAGTTTCTTGTTTTTTTTTGTTGTAATTTTGTTTAGCCTACACCCTCAAATTAAAGCTTTATTTGTGGGCCTTTTAAGGTTTAAAACTTAATAAACTTGAATCATAATTTTCCTTTTTTATGTCACACCAGCTGTGATGTTTTTGTAAATACTATTTTGTTGAAACCTTTTTTTGGCTTTGAGAAAATATGTTTTAATCTAACCACTATTATTATTAGGAATAAAAACTAAATCCTAGTAATTAGAACTAAAAATCAGCACTAAATCCTATACTTAACCTTGTAGGCAGTCCTGGCACCACATATTTTGGGAATTTTTTGGAAACCAATTGAGATATCAAAAAAATGCACATGAGGGCAATAAAATGAATCTAATGACATATCAACCATAATTCTAGGTGCTATAGTTTTGGCTCTAGGTCCGGTCAAGTAAAGGGTAGGAAGAAGATCAAGAACAAGATAGGTCCAGATTTCCGTTTTGTTTAGTCCGATTTTAATTATTTTTGATCTACTTGTAGATTATGATGTTTTGAACTAGTTTCCAAAATTCACTCAAAAATATGCAACAGAGCCTGAGATATCAGCTGCCAAAATTTTACAATTTAACATTGCAAAAGACACTTGAATCATAATATTAGGGGCCAGTGCCTTTAACTATTTTCAAGAGCAATGGTTCAGATCCTTTCATGAAAATGAGCCATTTTATTTTCAAAGAAATTGGGCAGGTTAGAGTGGGCGGACTCCTTTCTTCATTAGATAAGCAGAGAGATATTACTGAGTTTTGTTAACAACCCCTCCTCCAGTCTCCATTGAAAAGACAATGGACCTGTCAAAATTACAATACCTCGTTCAGCGAAAAGAGTTGAGCCTGAAAATATTAAATGCAGTAGTTAAATAAAACTACAGTTTATTTGTGATCTATGGGTGTTCTTTACCTATCCAAAACTATAGATATTAAATTAGACTGCTGTGCTTCATGAACTAACCTATCATTTTTATTGGTTTTACTTCAAAGGCTCACCTACTATCTTTGCTTATACACAGAATTTCAATCTTAGATGTAAATACTTAAAGTACCACTGATTTTTGACAGACTGACATTTGGCGAAGCATTAATACTAAGTTACTCCATCCAATGTAAAAACTATTTTTCAGGTAAGCTGCCTTAAAGACCATTGCACGTGGATCCGAAAATCGGTCAGTCGGATCCATGTGTAATGAGCTTACGGGGAGCTGAGACCAAAATTATCATATTGAAATGAAAAAAGGTAAGGTGAATGAGGGTGTTTTGAATATGTAAATTTTCGACTGAATCACCCAATTTTTAAGTTGTGTTCCAAACACCCTCACTCACCTTACCTTTTTTCATTTCAATGTGATAATTTTGGTCTCACGCTCCCCTTAAGCCCATTGCACATGGATCCGACCGACAGATTTTCGGATCCATGTGCAATGGGTTTTAGTTCCAAAATTTACATCTAACTATTAAATCAATGTTCTCATGAAATTCAAAAGCTCTTAATGAAAGGTTTTAGACTAGTGACGCTACCTATATTGCTCCCTGCACCCTTTAGTTTTTCCACCTCTTTGTAGAGCAAATTCGTAGACATAATATATATCTACATGGATAAGAACGTTACATATTTAGGAACAGCTTTTAAAAAGAGAGCAGATTTTCCCAAGCAAAAATTTGTAGTGTTGTTTTTTTTTAATTCACCCATCTGAATCTAATCTAATCTTTTTCAATTGTTATCATTGTTTTGATCCTATTTTACCTAACCCAAGGCCTCTGAATCTTGAAGCTTAACTTAAAATGCTTGTTGTTTCTTACTTGTGTTTCATTGTTTAAGCCTTTTAAAAAATAAAGCACATCTGACAGCCAAGATAAAATGGATAGATCCCTAGAAGACAAAGGTATTGTTTCAAGTGATGTAAGTGGATGTCTGTTATTCAGATTGGGCATACTAACTTATAAGGTAAGGTGTTCTACATCAAACTTCACATTTTGGAATTTAACATTACTAACCAGCTGATTGTTTTGTAATATTTATACATGCCTAGTTTTTTTTGTTTTTTTTTTTAACCTGTTCACACCATTGTATCATAAAATAACTCAAAGATTCTACACTGTATAGATGGGAATGGATCGGTAAGGATTGTAACCCCTTACATCCCAATTCATAAGAAGATAGAAAAAATCCAGCAATTTTGATTGGAAGACCTTCGTTTTGTTTGTACCCCCACACAATCCTGAAAAAGAATTTACAACTTTTGTTTTTGAACAACTAGAACCATTATAATCCCCAAATTCCTGAACAAGCCTCTGCTGCACTGGTCATCCAAACTTCCTATCTCAAAGAGTTTTGCTGATAGTACACTTATCTTAAAGGACCAGTTTACATAACGAATCACAATACTGTGCTCTTAATTAAAAAAATATTAATTTGATTAGTTAGGGGGAATAAAATTAGTATTATAGCCTTCATCGAAATCCACTTTAAGAAACAATTCATGTTAAATTTAATTTTTCAGTATACACCTCTTTTATTTGAACTATTTCGCAATTCTGGCCAAAGCTTTATTACCTTAACTCAAAGACTCATCAACTGAAATATATTAAATGTCATTTAAAACTTTAGTAATGATATAATACGGATATTTAAGATTTCGGTACATACATTTTAATAAAAATGATTGTGTTTGGGTCAAAGTCTTGAGATATTCAGTAAAACATTAAAAAGGTTCGGAGAAAGTCTTACTATGACTTCCCCGCTATTTCTTCTAATAATATGGAAGTTACTAAGTATTATATTTATCGTGGGAAATAATGTGATACGTACAATATTGGCTGCCCTGACGTACATTTCATATTGATCTTCTTCACATTGAGTTGTTCTATTGATTTGCGTTTCGTCTTCTATCCGAGCAAGTTTTATAATTTCCGTGAAATTATCCAACATAGATCTAACGTCATCTTTCAATCGCTTATTATAAGATTTTAATAAAGCTTCTTTACTTTGAGGTAATGCTCTTTGCGTCATGTTGGTTTCTTTACTGGTACCGGATGTTACATTTGTTATTTCTACTTCTCGCGATAGAGGGCGACTCTGCCAATATTCGTCTGCTCCAAATTGTGGTATTTTAATAGTTATCGTTATTCTTAGCATACAAAGCATTTTTATTTGATAAGTGTTAAATGAAATGCCAAATTTAGTGTAACTAACACTTTCAATTTAATTGGACGTCAAAACAAACTAGAGCCTAAATAAGAAAAATAAAAATTCAAGTTACAGCGAAGTAAATTAGGTTGGTCTTATCTCGCGCTGCGCGGGATTCAACGTTATTTCCCAACATCCTTCCTTCCTTTTCGACAACATCGGTTTTCGGTGTTGGATTGTTGAGTCTGATGTGATTTTAGAATCTTAATTAATCCGTGAATAAGTTGTCCGATTATTGAGTCCAAACATTACCATGGTGGGAAAAAAAGTAAGTTAATTTAAAATCTATAAGTTTTTAATCGTAAATTATTTAGATTAGTAAATATTAGAAAACATAAAAGCCATGTCACGTTTCAATCCTTAATGATTCACCATATCGTATTCTTGTATATTTTATCTGAAATGAAAGAAATAGTTAACTTGGTATATTATTGAAAGAGTTATTATGTCAGTATTAAAAATCGTTATATTGTATTTATTAAAATTAGCCCAAAGGAAAGAAGGGAAAGAAGAAGGTAGCCGCAGCTCCTTTAACATCAAAAAAAGTCGAACAGAAAAGAGCATCAAATCCCCTGTTTGAAAAAAGACCAAAAAATTTTGGAATAGGTAAGAATTAAAAACATTTTTTCTTTTGTTGTTTTTTTTTTTGATATATATATATATATATATATAGGAAGAGTTTTACATGAGTAGCTTTTATTTTCTCATCCTGAATACAATAGTGAAAACGTATATTTGAATAGAGTATTCAATAATTTATTCAAAATAAGGTAAAAATATAAGTTGAAATATTAAAATAACTAGTAACTGTATTTACTCATTTGTAAACAATCTGTATTTAGACAGTTTATTACTGATTTTGACATTTCTTTTTTTTTATTGAATACTTATACACTTTTCATGATAATAGCGAAATTAGAATTTGTTTATGTAGGGAGATAGGAAAAAAAAAAGTTAATCAATGTTGTATTTTTCAATTTCACTTACTGTTAAAATATCATATAACTGCAACATTCATCTGAAATATTAGTAATTTGATTTGCCTTATGGGCAATAACATGATTTCTTATGATGATTATTTAGAATTATGAGACAACTATGAATGTTTCTAATCGAGCTTTTTAAATCTGATCATACATAAATTACATGACAAAATTGCAGTTAAGAAGTGTTCGTTATTAATGTTGATCTTTTGTTTTGCAGGTCAAGATATCCAACCCAAACGTGATTTAAGTCGCTTTGTTAGGTGGCCCAAATATGTTAGACTTCAAAGACAGAAGGCAATATTGTGTCAACGTTTGAAAGTACCTCCACCATTGCATCAGTTTACCCAGACACTTGATAGGCAGACAGGTTAGGTGTTAATGTTATAACTCTCCCCCCACTTACCCGTGTCCAACAGAGATGCCAATATAATTGTAAGAATTAAATCAAACCATCCATGATTTGCTACAAAATTGCCTTTGAAAAAAGTTATAAGTTTTGTACATAGATTAGATAGTAAACATGAATAGCATTTTGCTTTCTCTTAAATCACATACCACTGCTGCTTAAAGTTTTTGTTCACACAAAGTTCAGCTGTATTTCATAAAAAACAGTACATGAATCATCTGTTATTGCATACTGAAACCTTCAATTCCACATGTCACAACTCTTTAGGACTAAACTGGAGAATACAGTACTGCCAATCACAGTCTTCGTAAGGATAGATGATGGAAGATGATGTTATCTCAAGATTGCAGTTAGCCAGATGAGGGTTAGTTTTCCTAGTAAAAGATCGTGCAAAGCCATTTTTAAATAAGCTTACCTGCAAATCTTTAAAAATAGTGCCAAGACGACCATCTTTTCAAAACTCGACCGTGGTCCAAACCAGTCTGGTACCGTAATCTCCAGTTTCACCCTCTTTAGTTATGATTGTAATTGTTTGGGATGTTTTTTTATAGAAATGGCAATATGCAACACTAACCTTTATGAATTTCCGGAGTTCTTGTACCACCTTTCCAAGAATTTTATTCCTAAAAGTTTCAGTGAAGTTTGCTCTATTTAGCAGTGATATGTAGTGAAGGGGAGAATAGTGAATAGGTTTTCACTCTCTTAATTTGGATAAACCAAACTACAAAGCTTATCTAAATACCCCCCCCCCCCCCCAACCTTCATACTAATAGCATAATTGTCACATTTAGTTTCTATGGCATCTCGACTTATGTGCAATGATGACTATATTTGCTATCTGAGACTCTTGAAGAAATCTCATCTACCACCAAATAGCATTTACCTGAGACACAGAAAATAGTTTTAAAAACTTGGATGTATGATTTTGAGTACAAACAAAAACAATCCTTTACCATTATTTTAACATTCAAATCCAAAATTACAAACTTAAAATAGAATTTTAAGGTTGAAAGTTTGAAAAACTGAAGTAATGCAAATTAAATGAGCATAAGAAATTTTACGCTTTTGAATTTAGCAGATCTCAACAAATATTCAATTAATTTTATTTCTGTAAATCTTGATTCAGTTTTTGTTGCTTTGAATCAACTACACTTGGTGTGTTATGTGCTAGTATTACGATTGATATGCTGACTAATTTACTTCAATTAGTTGTAATGCAACAACCTAAAAATAGTTCAGGACTATTGTTTGACAAAAATTAACACTAATTAAAGGTAGACTTAAATAATAAATCTAGTTATCTAAAATCACTTATTTATCAATGGTAAAGACTTCAGTGAAAAATTCTAAATACAGTGAAGTCTCACTTACACGAAACATTCAGTTATACGAAGAATTTCTCATTCCCCGGCGAAACCCCCATAGTCCTATATGTAATTCACTTATACGAATAATTTCCCCCTCATATTCGTATAAGTGAGACTTCACTGTATATCATTTGTGCTAATAATTTTTTTTATCAAATAAATGACCCTATTATTTTTGGAATTTTTCCCATTGGCCCCAGGAAAAATAGTTTCAACACTTAGCTTAAGGTCGAAAACAAACAAATCTGAATTTCAAAAATTACCATAAAATAAATACAGTGGAGAACCGTTATACGTTTTTCAATCGACTGAGAAAAAAAATTTGTGTCAGTTAGTGCCATTGCACAACTGTATGTGTGATAATGGATGTCAGCACAGTTTTGCTGATTCCATTATAGCATAAAATTGTGTATTGTTGAAAATCATTTAGTGTAGTAGTTGGTGTGGTGTACATGTGATCTTTCACATATCTCACCAAAAAAAAAAACTTTTAAAAGGGTGTAAGATCTGGATATCTCGTCAGCCACTGTGTGATCCCTTAGAGACCTATCCAGCTGTTGTCTTAGACTACATGGAGCATATTGAGGTGGTGCTCTATCATGTTAGAAGCAGATTTCTCTGTATATTCCTTTTGAAGATATCTTGTCTATGTCTCATCTACTGGACCCTTCAGAATGAGGTCCACGTACCTCTGACTATTCAGTTTACAATTGTAGAATAAACTGGGTTCCAATAATCACACATTGAAGTCCTGTCGCCTCCTGATGATTTCTTTCCAAACTGCTTTTCCTCTAGTACTGAACATTGTGGAGATTCACCACACACCCATCTCTTCATTGAACTTCATCAGTCCAAGAACATGCAATATTATTTATGGATGATCATCATACGTTGCTAATATCCAATCGCCGGGTAAAATCCTGCTTTTTCAGCCCTCAATGGCAATGCCAGTCAAACAGGTCTAAAAACACGGAGGAATGATTGGCGAGATATTCCGAAATGATATCTGAATGTCCTGCTGTTTGTATGTGGATTTGCAGCAAATGATGCTAGGTTCAAGGAAAGTCTCTTGTTATTGCCCATGATTCTAGGATAACACTTCCAGTCTCCTGGAATCTTAGTATAATTTGCATCATTGCTTGATAGTTCCCTTCTGTCAGAATGTCAAGGCATACATTCTGATTGCCAAATGCATGTTTTGCTGGCTAGCACCACAACATGGACCATGTCTAGGAGTTCATTTACTAGATAGGAAGCCATCCCGGCATTCAATAGCTGTTATTGGTTAACTTGAGCTACCTTTTTAGTATCCATAAACAAAAGTACATAGAAGAATCTGTGAATCTCCCTGATATTTCCTACTGGGAAGTGGTTTAGCCTGATTTGCATACTTCAACATTTCTTAATTTAGACCAATCCAAACAAAAGTTGTAAAGAAGAGAAATACATGATTTCCTTTAGAATCTGTCATCAAAGTCTTCATCATTTTTAAATTTTGAAAAAATCCAGGGGAAGGAATCACACTTCGAACATCTTGTAATCTAATAATTGCTCTAGATTTGGTGATAACTGTGATTAGATTAAAAGATGTTATACCAAAACTATTGAGCAACTATTTTTGTTTCCAGGCATATTCTGATTTTCCAAAATGGATGTTAATATGGGAAATACGTTGACCCATATTATATTTCTGGATATTGAAGTTGCTGTATTTTGATCCATAGTTAACTAAAAGCTTTCTGTAATACTTGGTTTTATTTTTTAAATACAAAAATCAATTTCTTAATCCATAGCATTTTTAATCATTTCTTCTGGCAAACATGTCTTTGTTTGAATGAAATTCAGAATGAAAATATTTTGTAATTTTTAGCTGTCCAATATTCTTTCTGAAAGCAAATTGTTTTGTAGCTACTCAGTTGTTCCGTCTGTTGGATAAATATCGTCCTGAAACAAAACAAGCCAAAAAGGCAAGGTTGATGAAACGAGCAGAGGAAAAGGCAAAGGGCAAAGAAGATCACCCTACCAAGAGACCTCCAATGGTTCGTCAAGGATGTAATACTGTGACGTCATTAGTGGAGCAGAAGAAAGCCCAGTTGGTCATTATTGCTCATGATGTAGATCCTATTGAGGTATTTTTTTTTTTATTTTTTTTTACTAAATTTCAAGATACTAACCTAAATATTAATAATAATCAAATTGTAGCTTTGCCACATACACAGAAAGTGAATTGTTTTGGTATTAATAGAAGGTTCCAGCCATGCTAACATATTAAACCTTTTGCTTGTTTCAGGAAATATCTCGGATGTTAATCTTGCCTTAAAACAAAGCATCATTACAACAAGTTGTGAAAATTTATCTACATAACATTGTTTGATACTTTAAAAAAAATAATCACTGCGATTCATACCCAAAAAATTATTTAACGTTAAAAATTCATATTTTCTCATCTTTTTTATTTTTAGGAAACATAAATGAACTGTGATTTTAATGAAAAAATCGCATAAATTGACACTGATTTTTATTTAAATATGAAAATGGCAGTTTAATAAAAGATTCTATTTGGTTATCTTGTATTAATTTTTTTAAAGTAGCATTTATGATATTCAAGTTAAATATTGTAGAAATGCTTTTATGTGACTTAAGAGAAGTACTGAGCTTTTCGCTGTGTTCTCTTGGTTTATTCGAAACTTTTTTTTTTCCTTCTAGTTGGTGTTATTCATGCCTTCCCTTTGCCGAAAAATGGGTGTTCCTTACTGTATCGTTAAAAACAAGGCTAGACTTGGTAGAGTTGTGAGAAGGAAGACTTGCACTTGCTTGGCTTTAACACATCTTCACTCGTAAGTATACTGATACTAATACTAAGCAGTTCCTTCAAAACTGCAAAGCAGCATTTCCTAATAATTGGTTAAATGTTGTTTTTATTAATTGATTAGATTGAAATCTTTTAATTTGTGTATAGATAGCACATAATGAAATTTGAAATCATGAAGGATTTCTTCATTAGGATTTTAGTGATTGACTTTGCTTTCTGTTTAAGTCTTGTGGGCATGATAAATGTAGAGGTCGAAATCCATTAATAACACAAGGTGAGATGTGATTTAAGGAATTGCTGATGCAATGATTAACTCTTCATTTCCCAAAGTTCCCATTGATCTTCATGAACTTCTCTTCTCAGAAGCTAATAAGGTTCTGATAACTGAAAATATTTTTTTAGTGGGAAAAAAAGATATTGTTCAAACATCTTTAAAGCAACACAAGTTTACTAAATGAAGATTAAAGAAGGAAACTTTGCTAAGAAATAATTGATGTCAGTTAACACCTCTGTCAGGTGCTAGGCACACCTCGAACTCTGGTTTGCCCTGCCCCCTCTAAATGTCATCCCGACTTCTCCATTCTAGTAGCTTCCCCTCTTCTAGTGCCACTAACAGTGGCAAGGTCAGTTGGTGATTTTCTTTGTCATTTCCGGTCAACGGACAGGCTCATTGCGCCCGATTAAGTTTTCAACCGGAAATGAAGAAAAAAAATCACAAACTGGCCTTGTCACTGTTAGTGGCACTAGAAGAGAAGTGAGAACGACGTTTGGAGGGGGGGGGGGCAAACCAAAAGAGCTCGAGGTGTGCCTAGCAGATCAGTTGCGCCCGACTGAGTGTTTTAAATTTCCAAATCCTACTGATAACGGCAACAGACGTTTTATAACGTGTGGGTGTTTAATAATAACAGTTAACAATTGTTTTTTGTTAGAAAAAAAGTTTATATGTGTAGAAAAGATTAATAAATCAAGCAGTGCCTCCTAGGCTCAATGTGCCACACCGTGTTCCGAAACATATTCTGACTGAGTGTTAATTGGTATTGTAATGAGATGCTCTTTTGATGTTCTAATATTTGAAATTGTGAAGTTTGAGCTTAAAAATGAAATGGCAGTAGACCCTGTAGTATTATTAATTTGTGCATGAATCATGTCATCTTTCTATGTAGTGTTATTTTGTGAATCTGACTATTCAATTGCGAAAAAAAGGTAGTAAATTTTTAAAACTTTGTTCTTGATTTTCAAACAAAACAAAAAATACTATGTAAATACAAATTAAGAATTTAAATATACCGGTAATATAGAAGCAGAAATTCTCCAATTAATGACTGCTAACACCAGCATAGTATTTCTCCTAGCAAATTTGTTCACTTGAATTATTACTGAATGAATTTTTCTCACTTTAGCTATGATGTTGAAATTGAATTTCTTCACCTGAATAATAACATAAAGCTTAATGTGGAAGCATTAATGTACTGAGCTATGTTTCACGTAAAAACGTTTCCTTTCAAAACAAAAATGAAAGCAGTTTATTATAGATTTTTTTTTTTTTCCTTCTGTTTTTAGTGAGGACAGAACTTCCATGAATAAAATAGTTGAAGCTATTAAGACCAACTTCAATGAACGTTACGATGAGGTAAGTTAATTTATAATCATTGATCTGGAAAAGTCTTAAAGGATTTTTCAGTTATTTAGATTCAAAATAGAGGAAAATGATCTTTGGATAGCATTTATCATTTGTAAAACCTGTGATAATTTTTGTTCTTTCATTCTTAATATATTCTGAAATTTACATCCCAATTAAATTTGAAGTGATCCTGAAATGAATAAGTGTTAACCAGTTGCAGCCATTTTTGGAAGAACAACACATCATCAATGACTCGTTAGTATTGTATGATTGTGCTTGACCTTTTATTTGAAGACCTGTAGACCTTTGACCACAAGTAGATCATTTACCGACAACTACTATGGCCGAGTGTTGGTGCATACTGCCCTTTGAAGTCCAATCTGCAAATGTGGGGAAGGCATTCAGTTAGATTGCCTATCAGAATATTATATTTTTATTAAATTCTTAAACTGCTGTTCCAATAAAATACTTAAGAATCTCCTGAATTGTAAAGCCATGTCCAACTGCTATACTTTTGCACTAAGATTAATACATACACCTTGTCAGTGTACAGGGACTTCTAGTTCATTCCCATACATCTTTTTCTTATGGCAAATTTTTGGGGATTAAATTTAGTTTGATTCCTGTTATTACAACCACTGGTTTGATGCCACAAGGGCCTTAAATCCAAACAATTCAGGTATCTGTTAGAGCGGCTGCATTTATAGAAGGCATCATCATAAATGCAGTCTTAGTTTTTATTATTATTCGAGATACACTTTGTTGGCATGTTTTACCATCACTGCAGGTGTAACTTTTTGAATTTTAAAATTCTCCGTGGCCTGTAATGTATTTTTTTTTTTTTTTTTTTTGTAATGTTTGATTTTTTAAAAAAAAAATTTTCTGTAACCTCGATATAAAAAGCTGTGGTTTTATTCATTTTCATACTTACACTTCTATTATCTATGAAGATAGATAAAAATGGAGCTGTTTTCTTTCTCATAAGAAAGGAATTTTTTTTTGTCTGAATTTATTTTATTAACAGAAAATCAGTTAGGTTGTTTATTTCAGCAATTAATTTTCAGTTTTACTAGTTTATGCATAGAAATTTACTTCTTAGGAAAGACTTTTGCTATCTTGTATTCTTGCTTAATTGTGGTCTTCTCTGCAATTGAAATGCCATAAATTAATGTATGAATTTCTTTTCCTTTTTTTAAATACAGTTGCGCAGGCATTGGGGCGGTGGTCTTGTTGGAACCAAGTCAGCTGCTAGGATTGCAAAATTAGAGAAAGCTAAAGCTAAAGAGTTAGCCCAAAAAGTGGGTTAGTTGTAATACATCTGATGAGTAATAAAAGAAGGAATTAAAATTTGATCTTTTGTCTTTTCTTTAATAAGGAAAATATTAAAAGATAATTAACAAATAACTCTTTTAACTTGAATTTTAAAAATATTTTCAATGCTGAATGACTACCTACAATTGAATGGCATTATGCATCATTTGACTAAGCACCAAAATTTGATTTTGAGATATTTGCACAACGCAAAAGCTTAAATGTTAATTCGCATTTTTTTATGGAATGAAAACTGTTATTAATCAAATAACCATGTGGGCTGTTAGTCACATGATGCAAATCTTATTAGTCGATGGAGTTTATTCAAAATTAATTTTCCGCAGAATTCTGTAGAGGTAGCAATATAAAGAGTTTGCACCTTTTGCTAATAGATAAAGCAGTAATCTAAAATAAGATTTTGGCTCTTGGTCAAATGATGCATAACACCATCCAATTGTTTGAATTCCTATCGTCATTAATAAAAGGATGGAGCATTATTACACCTCCACATTAATGTTTCTTTTTACTATTAGTTATAAAATTACTTTTCTAATTATTGAGCATAAATTTAAGTTCTGTATACTAATAAAAATAAGGTTTGTTGACTAAATAAAATTTAACGTGCTAAAAATTTTAATAAAAAGTTTCCTACCATATAGCACTATCCTTGGTTAAAAGATGAGACATAAAATGATGTGAGTGAGATGAACGATAAAAATATGTGAAATTACATGAAAAAACGTACGTATTCGAGCCCCCTTCGTATGGGGTTCGTTTTCAAGTTACTCATGAATAAAAAATGTCTCTCCTGCAGGAGTCGTCAAATGAAATGGCCATACGAAGGGGGCTCGAATACGTACGTTTTTTCATGTAATTTCACATATTTTTATCGTTCATCTCATTCACATCATTTTATGTCTCATCTTTTAACCAAGGATAGTGCTATATGGTAGGAAACTTTTTATTAAAAATAAGGTTTGTTTGTTTTTTTTCTTTGGAGTATTGTGACTTCAAATAATTTCAATTACTGACTATTAGTTTTTTAGCTAATAATATGCACGTTAAAATTTATATCTATTGAACATCATTAAGTTAGCCAAATATTTTGATACTTCATTGAGATGAAATGTTGAAGGCATGGAGCTGTGTACAAACATTGTTTGCAGTTTGTCAGAAACCCACAGTATGTAAATGATTCAATAATTTAATTATTTGCCATTATTACTCTTTTCATTATGTATCAACTGTTCATTAGTATAGAAAATTTCTATACAGCAAGTATATTATAGTTGATGATACTGCTTCTCCTTGAGCAATGTTGGATAAATTCTTAAAAGAAATTACTGCATGGCTATCAGTGAATTTATTATCTTAATTTTATTTTAATTAATTGTTCTGAGTAGGTCCTACAAAAGACTGATTTAACTCAAGAAATAAATTTAATCTTATAATGACTTTAAAATAAGTCATGATAAACTGTTCCTTTATTGGGAAGTGAAATGAACTAGAAGAGGGTTCATGGCTGTTAATAACAATGTCAAGCTTTCATTGGTTTCTCAATGATAAACATTAATAAACGTAGTAGATCGAGATTCTCTTGGGAAAATAAAAGCTGTCGTAATGGGACAGAATATGCAGCTTAGCATTTAAGAATGAACATTTTCTTTTTTTGGTGTCATTATCAGGCAAGTTTATTGAAGATACACAGAAGCTCGGTTATGACCCGATCTTTAGGATCCAAGATCGCAATATAACCAAACTTTATTACTTCGCGAAGTCAAATGTCTTATATCGCACCCTATTATCGCCCACACGATTCGAAATCGATTTAAAATGGTCATTTCGCGATTACCTACATCATTCAGAGCTATGTGAGAGAATTTTATATTGATAAATACATAAATAATTACCTTTTCAACACTTTGATGGGTTATTTTAGCCAAAATCGATTTGGTGCTGGCATCTTGTAAACAAACGATGAGTCACGTGGATTGAAACTAGGTATTCATACGCCTATTAGATTACATGGGCCTCTTTACTTGTTGTCATTGGTAGAAAATTAGATCTCTATATTCATTTTGGTTAAACAAAAAAGTCCGCAATTCTGGTATTTTTTAAAAAAATATATTGTATTTGACGCATTTTCGTGACATTAGGGTGGGTGTAGAGTCTCAATTACTATAAATAATAAGGTAACAAGCCTATTAATTTACACCTTTTATTTGATTTTAGGTGAAAAAACGGTAAATTTTGCAATTTTACCTTTTCCAAAATAGGACGGGTCCAAGACCAAATCGCGTTAAATCCGAATTTGCGATATAAACAACCGCTTTATAACCGAGCTTCAGTGTACTTTTTAGAACTGCTTGTTAATCTTTCTACATGGATTCTATTTATTGCTAACAGACCATTAGCATTGAAGTTCATCACAACTTGCTCAAAAGTGTTGCTAACATTGACAGTAGTCTAAATCTGTTTTATTATTTTCTTAAATCTTGATATCGTACTTTATTCAGTGAAATGTATTATTAATAAAATATAAATTATAACCTCATATTTGTTCTTAAAGGCAAAGGATCTCAGCTCGTAAACACAAGATTGAAAAAAAATACATAGCTTTAATTATTCTTAAACCTTTTATGTTTTGTCTAATTTCTAAATATCAAAGTTTTAGAAAAAAAATTAGATGGTTATCCATTTCATTCATGATTTTGAAAATGATTTTTCAATAATGTAGATAAACAAAAATCAAACCATCTGAAATTGTCGAAACCTAGATTTTTGTCTTTGAATCTGTTCTTGAAAAGCTATGTTCAAATAATAATCATTGATTTTTATATATTTGATGTTCAATAATTATATAGTGATTAAATACTTCAGTAATGAAGATATTAAAAAAATAACCAAATGCACGAATACTAGAGGAAGAATTTGGCATGAATAGGGGAAAAAACAAAAAAATCATAGTTTATGTTGTTCCTCCCTGAAATACAGATTTTACCATTGGACTAGGAGGCTCAAATACATTACATTTAGGAAATCATAATAAAATAATGCAAATTGCTTCATATAGAAGAAGAGTCTGGAAACATCAGAAAGAAGTGAGAAATATGGTAGTGAAATTTTAAATAATATCCAATAAAACATTATATGCTTAAGCAAGCTATTACAGATCAACATTTTTTTTTTGAAAATACTTCATTCGTAAAAAAAATTTACAAACATTGTTTTCTGTGGCTCTTACAAGCATGTTCTGTACAAAACAAGAATGCGGAGGTTTCCAAAACTATTTCATCATCAGATTCTTTTCCAGTCACTTTAGAATATGAATTTGTAGCGTTATTGTTTTATATATATATATAAACACACACACATTCAGTAAGGCAATTCATCATTTTTCGATTGCTTACGTTCTTGTAAATTGAAATTGTTATAAAATGAGTATTATTTAAATGGTTCTAAGTTGAGATAGATTCATGAGCCAAACATAAAATAATTTTATAACTTACAGTATTTCTTTAAATTATGACATACAATTTTAATTTAATGAATTAAGTATATAGAAAATACACATAATTGAAGAAAAAAAAAATCAATCTAATCACTTTTTTGCTGAAGCAGACCCAGGCTGTGGTTCAGAAGACATCAAGAAAAAGTGTAACATCAACTGTTCTGATTTTTTTCTTCTTTTGCAGGATTCTTGAATTTGGTAGTGAACATGTGAGTTGCTTCCAATATCAGCACTAGCAGCCTCGTTGCTAATTTTTATGCAATGAATTTGTGAGCGTTCTTGCAAACCATCTTCGCTAGCAGTGAATGTCTCATTTTCACTTTCTTTTTGTTGAATGTTGGCAAAAAAAGACTTAGCCTTTGTAATAATAGCATACTGGATGAGAGAAATTCTTAGATTTGAATTATTAACTCATAGTATTAGTAATTGTTTCATTTTTTTCTGTGGAGGTGGAATTGTAGTATGTGCAGGCATCAGCATTGGTGATTATACTGACCTCCGTATTGTTAGAAATGGAACGGCGAGTGCTGTAAGATATCGGGATGAAATTCTACAGACCATAGTGGTTACCTATGCTGGAGCAGTTGGGGCCAACTTCCTTTTTTTGGACGATAATACAGGCCCCCACAATTTGCATCTCGTCAACAACATGCTGCAAAAGGCCATAATCAAGCACATGGACTGGCCTTCATGTTCTCCAGATTAGAATCCCATCGAACACGCTTGCCTGATTACTGTCAGTATGTTGTAGCAGTCTCAGGTGACCATACACCCTACTGAACAGTCAATGTTTGACATGCGAATGTTAACTCCCGTCCATGTGTCAAATCCTTCTCAATCCTGATAAATGGATTTGCATTTATTTGCATATTCAGACAACTTCCATTTTCGAGTCATTTGCTTCTCTGATGATTTTTAAAAAACTCAAATGCCTGGTTTTTGGGTGTATTATATTCATTTCGCAATATCCCCTGAATTTTGTGAGCAGTGTATATTAATGGAGTCTTGATTATTTTAAAACTATCACTACTGTAGGTTTCCCAATTTATCTGAATAAATACTTTGGAATAAATATATTCATCTATCCTATACGTCGTCCAAACTTTGGTGGACGCTGAGCCTCCTCGCCCCCTCCGCCCCCACGACCCGCCCACAGGACCCCCTATCCCACCCCTACAACCGCCCACACCACCCCTACCCAACCTTCTTCTTCTTTTTTATATACTGGGGATTTTTAAAAAAACGTAGTTTTTTTAAACTGTTAACTTTACTTAATTTTTATTGCATTTATTAAATTCTACAAATTAATTACTCTCGAAAAAGTCCAAACATGATGTAATTCTGATACGTCTAAGCATTTTAATGGTCAGTGGATTAAAAAATATAAACGATACCGTACTATATAATTAGATAAATAAATATAGTTTAATAAATTAGATACAATATAACAAAGAGCGTTTACTAAGAGTAAAATAAATATAAACCTTTATATATGCGTATTATTTTAATATTATATTATTTTAAGAATGTAAACTCAACTCTGTAATATCTCTCAACTCTTAAAAAAACATCCCCAGTAAAACGCATATATAAAGGTTTATATTTTTTTATTGACGTCCTCATGTGATAATAACTTATGTTTTGTAAAACAGAATATTTTTTTAGGTTATCATGAATTCATTTATTATTATTATTATTATTATTCTTTTATAGATTTATTAGTAAAACTTACTAAACTTTTTACATTGTTACACTATATTTAAAAGTTACACTCAATTTCTGTTTTAGGATTCAATAAATGTTTATGTTATAAACCAAATGACCCTGCAAAATGACTACCTTATACAATTACCTTTTATTTTACTCTTAGTAAACGCTCTTTGTTATATTGTATCTAATTTATTAAACTATATTTATTTATCTAATTATATAGTACGGCGGAGGGGGCGAGGAGGCTCAGCGTCCACCAAAGTTTGGACGACGTATAAAGCCAAAACTACTTTTCATGTTTGGAATTCTCAAAACATCTCAGCCAATATAATCTAGTATCTGTATTGAAGTTATAATTATCATTGATCTTAAGTGTTCCTTGTTGTTTGTTCTGTTTTGCAAAACGGAATGAAATCTGCTTTTATTGATGGACGCCATAGGTGAAAAAGTCACAATCAACTTAAGAAACACATGCAGACCAGAAAGGACACTTGTGGTGCATCACTGTTACAATTCAAGTCAAAGTTTTCAGTCCTACTCGACAAGGATAGAAAAACGAAACCCTTCTGTAGTGTATATGGTATATATATTTTTATTTCTTTGTTTTGTAGTGAGCAGCTATCTACCGAAGGATCTAAACTCTTACTTTTTTATTTTGCATATTTTGAGTTTTAGAACCTTTTTTGGTCAATTAGGAAATATTTAAGACGGTTTTTTTTTTTCCTTGATTGAAAGATAGGACTTATTTTTAGTTTTGGTTAGCTAGGACAGTTTTTAGTTTATTTAAATATGCAGTTGTAAAGATTAATTAAAGTTTATTTTATATAAATAGTACTGTATTTATTTAAATAAAGTTAATAGGAATACCATTTTTTCTGTAATTGCCAGTATACATTATAATAGATTGTCTCCTGTCAAAAATGCATATACCGGTAATTATAAATGTTTTTTTAAGCAACTGATATTTAGGAAATTCGATTGATCACTAAATCATTTCATCAACACAATATTTTTGCTTTGCAGATAAGATTTACCGTCTTCAGGACAGCCCAACATCTTGAATTTATACCAATTTCCTTTTTTCTCTTTAAACAGTATTGATTATACAATGAAATTTTATGATTAAGAATTAATGTATTCTATGATACTTTAGCTGCATCATCCGACACTAATTTATTAGATGGAATCAATTAACAAAAAAAAAAAAAAAAAAGTAATTCAAGGTTTTGAATTTTGTAATCCTTACGATAGATGGTATTGTAAACTTTCTGAACTCAAGTTACTTGCCGCTATGTTCTCAAGTGAATACGAATACATTGATATATTTCAGCTAGATTGTCGCTCGAAACTAGATAGTAGAAAAATTTGAATTAACTTTAAATCAAGTTTGTTTTATAGTATTTGGATACATTTTATTCTGACGATTAATTCTTCTGTTCATCGCAATTTTTCCTATACTAAAACGTGTTTAATTTTTTTTTTGTTCGTTTGTTAAATTGAGCATCTCTTCCCAAATAATTTTGAAAACAATAAGCGAATCCTCTAAAATATGACATGCTTACTTGTGGACAAGTATACCAATTTTAACAAAAAAAATTGAATAGGGACGAAATAAGATTTTATAATCAGATTTAATTTCAAGTGTTCCCAGAAAGCTTTAATTCTAAACTTTCTTTATCGTTTATTTCATATAATTTTAAAAACCAGCAACAGTTGATTTTAAATCTAAGATCGTTAAAGTAGTGTCACTATCTACGTGATATGGCACAAAAGATCAGTCGGTTGCTATTGTGTCCATGTTTTTCTTAATTATTTTTAAGACTTTCAAGAATTTCTAAAATTATCAAAAATACAGGTTAAATATGAAAAAAAAAAAAATAATTTTGCAGATTTGTACTAATATTGCATCGAGAGCTGCTGATTTAGTCTCTTTAAATAGCAAATATAAAAAGTTAAAATATAATTTATTCGCCAACGTATGTATTGTCAAAAAGAAAATTTGATGAATCTATTGCTACGACATATTTTGTTAAAGAAAAAGTGATACTAGCAAAACAAAAAATAGTTAACGTTTTATCTTTTCCTTGTTTAGTTTTATAAGTTGCAGTATTTTAATGTTTTTCTTTTTGTTTAATCTTAAACTCACTACACCAGAACGAGATGTTCGAAATGTAGTAATAACAGCAATAATGTGTTTTGCTGATGCATTACTTCTTACATTTAATTAAGAATCATAATCGTTAATGAAAAATATTGAGTCATTCTGTTTATTTCTATCTACATAAGCATTACCACGAAATGCCTTTCAAGATTGTAATACTGAAAATCTGGTGCAAGCTTTTTTAAAATGGAAGAAAAAAAATATTTAGCACTTTCGCCAACCAAAAAAAAAAAACAAAAAACTGAATACTTGCTGATTGTTTAAGTCTAAAAAAATGAATTCCATAAATTTACTTATCTAGTTATAGTTATTAAAAAAAAAAAAAAAAAACAACCTTGTTGAAAATGGGCAATTTTTTTAGACTTACTATCATTAGAAATAATTAGCTTCTTCGGAGACCTGTGGAATTCTTGCTAATTACTGTAGAGATTTTCAGATAAAAATACGACAATATTGATATGCTGGTTATGTAAATAATTTGCATTTTTTTTAAATTTTATCTATTATAATTATATGTTTAGTTTTAAAAAAAAATTAAGTCATTATTTTTGTTTAGGTGTACAGTTTTTATCCAATACTTGTGACAAAAACGGGAGTTTCATCAGACAGTTGATTGCAGTTCGATAATGTTAATGTTTATATTTATATATATAAATATATATATATATATATATATATTATATATATATATATATATATTTATATATATATAAAAAAAAAAAAAAAAAAAAAAATAGATTTTTGTAAAATTTACGTAAACTTTAATAGAAAACATTTTGTACAGATATAAACATGAATTTCAAAATTATTATTAATCATCATCCACCAGAAAATAAATGTCATAACTACATTATAGGGGAGATTATTATAATGTAAAAGGCTTGAAAAAGAGACCGAATTTTATTCTCCTAGAAAATTCGTTTTTTTTCTTCCAGATAATAAATGTAGTTTTTATGACATTTTCTGGTGGATGATGTTTAATATTTATTATAAAAGAGATTATTTAAGGAAGAAGTATGGTTTGTTTGTATTTTGTCAGTCTTTTACTTAAACCATTCCGATAATTAGTTTTTGCTGAAAGAGTGCGTGGAATAGGTGACTGGAGTATCTTATATTGGGTAGTAACGGAACTTCACTATAAAGGGAAAATTCTGCCTAACAGCAAAAGTTGCATCTAGATAGAAAGAAAATAAAAAAATGCATTAGATGTATATTAAAAAAATCCTACAGAATATTGTTTAAATTGGAAAAATCCACATCAGTAAGAGAGAGTCCAGTTATTATAATCAAGACTTATTCATTTGTCCCTATCTGGTATTCATCATTGTGAACATTAATACAATTTTTCAAATATTAAAATGAATTTGCGCTTAATTTGTCAGGTGAACTTACTTGAGATGGGATGGGATCTTGAGTTTAATATCCTATATTGGGGAGAGAAATAAAAAACTTGTTAACGAACGAATAATAGATCAAGAAAGCTCTATTATATGGAAGTTATTTCAGATATTTTAATTACGGGCTTGTCTAATTTATATCACAGCAGCTCATTTGGCAGAATAGTATCATCATTAGAATTCACAAAATTATTTTTTTTTTTTACCAATAATGGAGATAAAACGAAATTAAATTTTTGAAATTAGAAAAATCAAACTAGTTCTCACCGTTGGAAATTTTTGGAAGTTCTGCCTTTTATTTCCCCGCTATAATTTGACCTCTCTCTCTTCCGTCCGTTTTTTAACTATTTATACGCCTTCGCACCTCTCGGACATGAAGACTACAACTGAACAATAGGACACAAAAGGCCTCGTCTATCTCTTATCTGTAAATAAAATAGAATAAAAAAAGCAAGTTGAGAATTTAAAAATTGAGATGCTGCAATGGAGTAGCTGGTGGGAATACTGAAAATAGTTCTAATATCCTATTTTTTATTTTTTAGAACAAGGTGTGTAATATCTGTACTATTAAATTTGACATATGACAGATCCTAGGTTCTATGCATCTTTACCCATTAGAACTAGTCAGTTAAACCAAACTTGCAGTTCTGCATTAAATGAGCCACAAAACTTGTACAACAGATGTTTAAACTCAACCACTACTTCACAAATGACATTTACACCTCAGATTCATAATTAGCATCAGAATGTTCAGTGAGAGAGTTCAATTATCATCATCATCAGTGTAAAATTTTAAATACATTTTCAACATTACAAAATCACGTATTTTAAGAACCAAACTTCAAATTATGGTTTTGAGAATAAGAGTATAATTGTAATCTATTGAACATCAGGGGAACGTTAATTACATTGAATATAAAAAAAAAGATTTAAACTTACCATCCCATTTCAGCCACTTTCATTCCTAGGCAACCTGTTGATAGAAATTTTCGAATTTGAGAAATACATTTATATTGAAACTGTTTACATTATTGAATTAATTAATCAGAAATACTTTTTAAAATAGTGTCGTTCCTTCTGAAATCAGAGAGATTCCCACAAAATTTCATCACATTTGTAATGTTACAAAGTTTACGAAGTATCACTTGTCCAACAACCTACCTTTTGTTTTCTAAATCGAGTACCAGGCCTCGTCTTGTCGGCTACTTAGGAAATTGCATCTTCTGAACACTGTCCGAACACAGTTGTGTTAATGCTACAAAATAAAAACGGTATATTAAGTAAAAAATTTCGGTAAGGATTCTGGATTTAAATTTTGAATTTTACACAACTGTCAGTTAGAGCTAATAACATTCTACATTGATCAATTCAGATACTGAATTCTACATCATACAATTGCAACTTGAAAAGGATAAGTTAATTAAATGAAAGCTTTTACTCACCATATTTCTTCAGTTTCACGTCATTATTTGCTGCAAACAAAAATGAAGAAATTTTAAAACCAGAATTTGCTTTTTACAAATGTTTAAAATTGCTTAACTTATGTATCAGATAGGGGCAAAAGTTATAATCGTCAATTAATTTCTGCTGAACTATAAAATCATCATGTACATATTAAATTAAGTATATGTAATATGAGCAAACTACTAAAATTTTATACTTACATAGCAAAACATTTTACAACTGATGCAGCTTGGAGAAACGAATTTTTTAAGCAGCACACCAATCTTAAAAAGAAAATAAAAAAAGCTTGATTATTCTTATAATTTAAACAATTCGTTAAGTAATAATCTAGGTATAACAGTCTTGACAATTCAGAAAATTACAACTACAACGAATCTCTATGGAAGCTGTGAGGAATTTTATTAGGACTAATGCTTTATTTTTTTTAAAAGTACTGTTTTACTTTATAAAATCCTAATGTATTTTCAGTGAATTCTATTAGTTACTGTAGGGAAAAAACAAAACTTTCAGTCTCAGAATTTTATTTGCATCATTATTAGAATTCAAGAGTAGCAAATACACATCGTAATCATCGACTGTTAATTACTGGTAGTTTAAAATTAATTCAATATTTACTTACCGATTCTTAGCTTTCTTGAACTGAGGGGAAAAAAAATAAAAACAAAAAATCAATTAAAATCTTACTACCAGAGAAACAACTATTTTTCATTAAGTTATATTAAGCTTCAGATTTGGTGACTTCGTTATCATTAATTGTCAAGTACTTGGATAATTACACATCATTAGCAAATTATATAAAAACCAGCTACATTAGCTATGGAAATAATCTAAAGGATGCTAAGTATACTTTAAGCCATTTTTATTGTTTGCTGCGCATTTAAAAATAGGTTTTCAAGTCCTTTAGAATTTGAAATTTGTGACGTGGTACTGAAACGTTCAAACACAACCTGCGACAATTCTCTACAATATTTAGCAACCCCTCCCTCACAAGTTTAGTATTAACTCGATTTGAGTAGCTAACGACTATAAATGAAACAGACCGAGAAGGAATGAACACGGATCAATAATCCCCCACTTACACAAGATGATCAAAACAAGTTAAGGCTACTTGAGGAAATTTTAATTACATCTAGACTTTTTTTTTTTTTTTTGCAATTTTATATTTATAATACTATGAATACGGTGCACAAGAAGAACCGTCGTAATAATTTTTTTGCAGTTTGCCGATCTGCTCTGCTCAACAGGGCGATTCTATTTGAACCAAACATCAATTAAAATAAAAATCCGTCGAAAAAAAGGTGATGGAACGCCGTTCCAATGCGATCTATGACAAAAAAAGTACTGCATCTAGATAACCAGCCTTAATGACATCTCAATAAGCAGACAAACTTAGAAAAAAAAAAAATGCTCAGGAATGACAAAGCAATTGCTACAGAATTATGAGCAACTTCAGATAACCAGGAACCTACTCCTAATTTTCAGTAATATCTTACAAAAGTAGCAAATGGCATATACATTTATCTACAACCGTAGTAAAAAGGCTGTGTCGCCATGATTGAAATTAAGTAAAATTCATTAAAAGCCTCAATCAAAACTATAATCATTTTCCTTTCAGATATAATATATCTAATATAGCTAATATCACTGGCATATTACGGTAGTTTTATACATTCAAATAGAAAATTGTTAACATAGTAACTAAAACTTACCTCATATTAATAGGAAATAGTTGAGTAATGGCGAAAACTCCTTAATGTCGTATCACCGGATCCTTTGTTTCTCTCCACGTGTTCACCATCTTTTGTCCTTTCCTACAGTAAAATAAAGAAATTATTCAGAACTTTGCCAATTTTCTTTCATTTTGCTTACCAACTACACATAACTTCAGATAATTATTTGCACGAGAAAAACTATCAATTTTGTTGTGACTGTCCCTTCGTTCCTCCTCTTTTTAAATGCTATGTTATTTGGCCAGATCTGAGAGTCCGGCACACCTCGTTGAATCCAAGATGGCGCGGAACAATACACCACGTCTTTTTTTTTTTTCAACCAAAAACAATTAGGATTAGGTTAGTTACAATTAACTTCCCTAAGGCACATTTTAAACCCAATAAATTTTGGATTAGGTTAGGTTGGCTTAGCTGCAGGATCAAAAATATCCGCCATCTTGGATTCAACGAGGTGTGCCGGACCTTAGGACCTGCCCTGTTATTTAAAAGGAATAATAATCACATTAGATTATCTATTATTTTAAAAGTTAATTTATTTTTTAGCAAAAGGCTGAAAATAAATGTTAAATAAAAGTAAGCAATAGAAATGCCAGAATAAGTTAGAAATAAAATTAAAAAACTTCCATTAGTTTTCAAAAAGCCTCAGCCAAATTAAAGCTACTAATCATTTTTCTTTCAGATATCCGCAGCTAAAGATCATCACTGGCAAGTTTTGTACATTAGAATTGAAAATTATTAAGATACTAACTAAAACTTACTTCACGTTCATGGAAATGAGTATTCAAAGGAGTAATGGTGACCAAGTTCTTTTGGTCGCGTCACCGGATCCTTTGTTTCTCTCCACGTGTTGGCCATCTTTCGTCCTTCCCTATGGAAAGTAAAGAAATTGTTCAGAATTTTGGTTTTTCTGCTTTCATTTTGCTTAGCAATTAAAAATAATTTCTCAGAGATCTTGGTGATAAATTGAAAGTCAATCACTGAAACTCAGTTCAATTACTCTACATCATGGAAATTTATTTCTGATAGTAAATAAATGTTTGTAAAACGCTCTTCACGATTTACACAGGGTGTCTACTTAATCTCAAAAAATTTAAGGACAATTCCCGTACATTTAAGGACATTTTCACAATAAATTTCTGTAAAAAAAAACCTATAACCTATCTGTTCAACCAAAAAAAACAAAACAACAGCATGCTGAAAATTTAAGGACATTTCCCGTACAAATCCCTGATTTCCCGGTTGGTAGACACCCTGTTACATCTATCCGGAACAAATTCCAAGACACGTGTCAATAGCGTAAAACACGTGAAATCTGCTTTCATGCAATCCATCGTAATCTGCTAACATCCATCGGTAAAACATTAAGATTTTCACATAAAATCACAAGAAACAGCTTTAGAAATTAGCTATCAAGTTTAAATTTAACCATTTTGAAAAAGAAAAAAAAAATACCACTATTAAAAAAAAAAAAAAAAAAAAAAAATACTAGCTTCACTTGCGAAAAATAAATAAATAAATAAAAAAAAAAATGGAAATAAAATAACCCTACAGGTTATGCTTAACTAACATCAGAAGAATATATATGTTGCTCCTAAGTTAAAATATTTCGGAATCGCACACTAGGGTATACTAACTTTTCGAGGAGAACGATTTCGTACATCTTCACCTTCTGAATCCACGACGCACAAGAAGGAAATGATATCTACAACAGCAGTATGCTCGAAAATTCGAGTGACGTCAAGAGCCAGGCTGATGCAACCAATACGAGATCAGATTTAATAGTAATGGATTCCCGAACAATCCTGTAGGAGACTTCGGAACCCAAACACGTATTATCTATTATCTACGTAATTAAGAGTTGTAAAAATGCAATTTGTATACATAAAATAATGGCATTTTCGAAATAGAAATGAAGCTAAAATAAAGTTTACAATTGTTTAAACACTAATGGCATGACTAAATAACCAAACCTGTTAACACGAACGCCAAAGAAGTGTAGAATAATTCTTCTTCTTTCAGTAATGTTGATTTAAATATTTTTTTTTTTCTAATTCTCTATTAATCATTTCTTTGATTTATTTCTTTTTTTTAATCTTGAAAAAAAATTTCAGGTCATTGATTGCTCTACCTTCATGACATAGTTGACCGATTACTTAAATCTACGTGGCTACGTATCGTTAGCACACATGTGACTTAGTTCACCAATCACACTTAGCCAACTACGACATTTCCACCAATAGGAATAAGCCACGCTGAAAATACTCTGAATAAAGCAAATTCTTCCCAACCGAGAGCAGATGGAAACTTCTTGTTGAAAGTCAGAGTACGAACTAGATTTCTTGTCTTTTTAAATTGAACGTCTTCTACAGATTTGCTACTAGAATACTGTAAATACATACCGATCATTACTTGGAATAGGTAAGAATGTATTTGTTTTATTGAATTTTGATAGAATCGATAATAGAATTAGAATTCGCTGATTTTAGGGATGATCCTCGGTGAACTTGATTTGCCGGCTTTTCATTTGAGTAATGAATTATTATAATTAATAATATTTATTTACTTAGATTACCTCAGAATCAAACAAAAGTAAAGATTTTTAATTTTTTTTTTCTTAAAACCGGCCAATTTTTTTAGCTTCCTGTAAATCTTGAAATTAAGTTTAAAATAATAGAAATAGTAATTGAGTTTTAAATTAAAAAGATAGAAATAAAATAATGTGACTGAAAGCAAATTATTGTAATTTATTATTTTTTTTTATGTAATGACAGCAAAATTAAAAATTTATTAGAAACACAAGTTATCATATGGTATCCCCCCTCTCCTTATAAATAAGGTATCTTTAATATTGTTTTTATATCCAAAGTCATTAAATCCTTGAAATTTATGATCATAATTTATGATAGTTGAATAATTAATAAATGAATCATTTCAATTCAGTATATTCGATTCAGAAAAGTCAATTCCTAGTTCATCGGTTTGAAGGATTGTAATTCATTATTTAATCTAAAAATCTATTCGAAAATTATTTCTCAAAGGTGTTAAAATAGAAATCTCAGAAGAATTTTTAGCCCAAGTAGCCCTTTAAATATGTTGGTGTAGATCAGAAATAAAATTATATTTATAAAACGATATAACTTTACGTCATTGCTGCTAAGTTAAGGAATTAAAACAAACCGAATTTGCCCTCATTTTTTTATTTTTTTGGGTGGTACCAATTTAGAAAACTAGTTCTTCTGGTTTAAAGTGAAAAACACTTATTGAACTGTATCGAAATCCCCCCCTCACATACCCTCATTCACCCAATTAGCCATTGCTCGAAGCAAAACTGTCTTACAAATGTTCGCTTCCTTGTCTTGGTAAATAGACTGATTACCAGAAATCTAATATTAAATATAATTCTACAACCTGCTGTAAGCATACATGCTTCGAATCTATCAAAGATCTTTGAGATATTATGAACCCATGTATATCTCAATTTTAATTTTTTTCTAATCACGATATTTCTGCTTTTATGCAGAAATAATAAAAATGTCCTTCATTTTGGAAAGTAGTTTAATGTATAAAATTAAAGGCTCGTTAGTTGTTACAATGTAATAATTTAATATTCGCATGTTATGAAGATATAATAGCGATTGCAAAACGATTAATAGATGTTTGTTAGCGGTAGGCGATGAACCATTTCAGTATTGTATGTTTCGTTTACCACGTCAAATATTCAAATTGGTTGAAATATATAGGTAATTGATATCGGCGAATATTGCTTTAACACAAATATTAAAACAGCATAAAAAATTGATTACCTTCTGCTTTTCATAAATAATAACCAGCTCTCTCTAGATTTGAAGAGAATCGCGTAACAAAAGCTATCGTCTTGGATGAAGAAGAGTAAACGCTGAAAATAATTGGGGGGGGGGGGGCATTTTAAAGTTTTTTAAAACAGTGTTAGGGGAAAATAGTCTCTACTGGGATTTGTTTTTTTTTTTTTTTTTTGGAGACGCAAGAATAACTAAATGGTTCCCGACCATTATTTAAATGTATTTTGAAAGGGTCCTTCCATTCCATAAAATTTTCATTCGATCAAGCCATTAAGAGTCCTAAATTATTTAAACACGTTAATAAACGTTATTGAAAAGCTGATATTATTAAATTTAAGATATAATTTTTCAAGAAACAGCTTTTTATAGTAGGAAACACTTTGAAAAATGTCTCTCGAGCATCCATCATGTTTCAGATTTTTTTTAAGGTTCTGACTCGAGCAATTCAGGCGACTGCAAACCTTTTATTTCTTTTATATATTTCATTTACCAATGCATATAAAATTCTGAAAATTTAAATATGAACTACAAAGCATGTAGTGAAGTATGTGGGATTTATATTTTTCATGTTTTTTAATTTTCAAAAATATTCTATAAATTAAAATTCAAAAACAGCCAGTTTTAGGGGGGTTTTTTTTGAGATATTTACTCGGTATTTTCAACCTAAAAAAACTTGACGAAAACCTGAAATGCTAAAAAAATTGTAAAATAATCACTTGTTTAAAATACTTATTATTTGTGCAATTTTTAAAAATTAAAAAAATAAAAATTGAGTTTTTTAAAATTGTTTGAGATTATTATTATTATTATTTTTTTTTTTTTTTTTACATGCTATCAAATAATTATAATAAAAAACCTTTCATTTAAAGTTTTTCTAAATATCAAGAAATTCATTTAATGCTGTTCGTTTCCAAAAATTGTTTTTTATAGAAAAAGATTTTGATAGAATTAACAATATTTTAATTTAATTAATTGCAGAATATTTTGAAAATTAAAAACAAGGAAATATAAATCCCACATGCTTTGCTAGTTCTTATTTAAATTTTCAGAATTCTAGGTGCATTGGTAAAAGATATATATAAAAGATTTGCAGTCACCTGAATTGAGTCAGGACCATAATAATTTATATTCAGCTGAAATTAAATTTAAATTTTAAAAGAAAAATTTTATCAACTCTTTTATGAAGAAGTGTAACGTGTTGAATAAGCTAAGCTATTATACTAAACAATGTAATCTTTTTGTAAATAGGGCATTGTTAACAAAGCAATTCTATTTGGTGTAAAGGGGGGGGGGGTTAAATCCTGTTGCTATTAATTGACTCCACAATGCTTAATAAATTAAAATGATTTATCGAATTGCTAGAGTAGACAAATTTTATTGCACTTTTACTAGCTTATCAGAAAATTAACTGCAATTCCATTAGTTAATAGATGTCTTCGATTGTTTAAAATGTTTCTCAAATTCATAATATAGATGTAAATTATGTTATGCTGTTTCTAAAGACTTCTGATAGAAAAGCCATATAATAGAAATTAAAAGATCATCAAAACATTTAAAAGGTAGAAAACTGAAATAGTTCTTTGCAATCCTGTAAATGTTAACAAAAATAAATAGCAAACTAATAATTAAGTGAACTGATTTGCTTTTTTTTTTTAACTTTATTAACAATGTACATAAATTCGTATTACATCTGATCTTCTAAATCAGTAAAATGTGTTTGGGGGGAAATAGCTTTGCCAGATAGTGGGTTATCATTATTGTGGGTTTCTTTCTTATTTTTAATAATAATTAAAAAAAAAAAAAATTTACTTTCATTTGCAGTTAAAAATGAGGATAAATTGGGTATTTTTGCTGGTCTTCATCCTCCTGAATCTTGCAATAGCAAAGAAGAAGAGTGATGATGATGACAAAAAGAGAGACAAAGAAAATGTTGGGACCGTTATTGGTATTGATTTAGGAACAACCTATTCATGGTAAGTGATTTTTCCTTTACTTCATAAATGTACATTTCTTTCACAATAGTATTGGTCTGATATTGTAGTGTAACACCTTTGACGGATTCCTAGTTCCAGCAACATTGATGAATTTTCTAAGTTTTATTTATTTCCAGGTTTTACAATATCTTTGACATCTTTCTGTACCCATTTTATACCTGTATCATTCTTCTCCATCTTTCCAAGCCCATCCTCTAATCTTCTTTCTTTCATTACTTCGTTTATTCCTTGCATCCATGTCAGTTTTGGTCTTTCTCTCTTTCTTTTTCCTGTTGGTATCCATTCATGTATCTTCTTCGGCAGTCTGTCTTCTTTCATCCTCTTCATATGACCAAACCATCTTAATTGTGTATTTTCTTACAAACTTTACAAGGGATCCTTGCACTTTCATTTTTTCTTTTATGACTATTTCTAATTTTGTCCCTCCTTGAAATTCTTGCAGATCTCTGCCAGAAATCCATTTCTATTGACTGTAATTTTGCCTTCTTTCCTGATTTTCTAAGTCATTTGTATTTTTACAAATGCAACTAATGTTCTTAAACAATTTATAAGGAAGCTAAATAAAATTGTAATTATAGAGAGTAATTAAAAACTGCGTTCTATGGCCTCCTTTCTAGATTTGTATTTTTTTTTGGAAATTTTTCAAAAGATCCACCACCACATTATTCTTCTTGAATGTGGCTAAGATGTGATCCTGGTTACAGAATTTGTTAACGTATTTCAGATATCGTTTTGCCAAGGTGCATCTTGCAAGTTGTAAGTATTTTGTCAATGATTTCTCATGAAGAGTTGGATGACACTACAACTAATATTTTAACCAAGAATTTACTGAAGTGTTTTTCAACGAAATATTCTCCATTTTGTGGAGTTAAGAAAGTTAATAAATTTTTTTTCCTCCAATTTTCAGCTGTAATTGTAATGGACCACTTGAGGATAGGCGGGACTTCATAGTTCCAGAATATTCCACCAGTCTACTTTTTGGCTTGTGGGATAAACAAAGCCATGTGCTTTATTTTAACCCTAGTAGATAGAGGCTGAACTAAAAGATTTGATTTGGATGCAACAATTGTAATTTTCCAAAATTACAAAATTTTCAGATTGGATGTAGAGTTGATTATATCCTATTGAAGAAGACTACAGCAATATATTTTCAAAGAAGGATATAATTTAATGGACCACTTGAGGATAGGCGGGGCTTCGTAGTTCCAACATATCCCACCAGGCTACTGCTTTGCATGTGGGATAAACAAAGCCATGTGCTTTATTTTAACCGGTGTAGATATAGAGGAAATATTATATATTAAAGAAAGATTTTTCCCACCTTAAAAGATATTCCAAGCGTTTTTACAGAATTATTACAATAAGGATCTGCACAGTACTGAACCATCCATCTTAAAATATCAAAAATCAATGATTTTTTTAAGTAATTCACACAAAGTTATATGTTTGTTTATCCCACAAGCTCTCGCCACATGTGCTTACATACGTGATGTCGATAGGGGCATAAACCTCAAGTGGCCCATTGTATAATAATGGAGCAGTTCTCCATTTTGGTTGTTCATAATGTACCTTGGTTCAATTATATTTTCGAAAGTAATTGTAGTCTTTAAAGCATATTTACCAGTGTATCTAATAAAACAGATCGTGAAGAGGAAGTTGGCAGAACAGTTCTATCCATCCTTCCTGATTAAAACATCCTACAAAGTTGGGGGTCTAATGATTTTGCAGATGCATTTCAAAAAGTTGTATCTATATATCCCTTCATACCAGATCTAAGTGTGTGGATAGCTAATAGGGAGATTGTGGAATCAAGCTTTTAATATAAGAAACAATAGGCTTTAGAGCCTGGTTGCCTTTCTGTACCATCCACAAAAGCTCTCTCCAGCCACTCCTTAAGTTGAAAAAACTGCTTAAATTGTTACAACGGTGCCAAGTTGATGTGAATCAAGGGAAAGAAATCTATGGACATGGGGATTTGGTAGGGAGGGAGAAATATAGAACAGTTGGAAATATGCAGAGTTAAAGGAGATATGGGCAAGAAATGAAAAGAGAAGGGTTATGCAAAAGCTCTGAAGTGCAAACAGCTTTCATGACAAGCTTCAGCTGAAATGTAAAGAATTCCAACAGCTAATCGGCTCATAACTTCTGCAACCAAGTAATTGATGAAAGCTTCATAATGTTTGCCAATATGTTGTGTAAATATTGTAATTGGCATTTTGTAGAAGTAAACTCGTCTAAGAAACTTTGAAATGGAATCATACTTCCTGAAACTTATTCAAACTGGCATCAAAATGTCATGTAATAAAATATCATTTAGACATATTTTACTCCAGTTTTTTTTTTTTTCTATTATTTAAAATGTAAGTTTGTTTTAACCTTCCCATGCTTTTTTTTTATTACAAATTATTTTATTATAATTATTTGATAATTCTTACTAAGTTTTTTTGTCAATTTATTTTTGTTTCAGTGTTGGAGTTTTTAAGAACGGTAGAGTGGAAATTATTGCTAATGACCAAGGAAACCGAATTACGCCGTCGTATGTAGCTTTCACGCCAGAAGGAGAACGACTTATTGGTGACGCAGCAAAAAATCAGTTGACAACAAATCCAGAGAATACTATTTTTGATGCTAAGCGTATGATTGGGCGAGAGTGGACTGATCCTTCAGTTCAACATGATGTCAAGTATTTTCCTTTTAAGGTAATTTTTAATTAAGATATTCATATTACTAATGGAAGGAATAAAACTTTATAAATCATAATGCCAGCACCAACATTTCAGCAAAGTATTTAATCCTTTGAATCTCTTTTAATTGTTCCTTTTAAAACAAACCATTACAAAATGTTTTATTAGAATAAGGCTCATTAAATTTAAATTTTTGTTGGCTTAAGAAAAAGGGTTTATCTTGTTGAAACTGAAATAATTTCATGATATTGAATCTTGTAACAGGTAATGGAAAAAAATAGCAAGCCACACATTGAAGTTGAGACGTCGCAGGGTAGGAAGGTTTTTGCTCCAGAAGAAATTTCTGCCATGGTATTGACAAAAATGAAAGAAATTGCTGAGGCCTACTTGGGAAAGAAAGTAACTCATGCTGTTGTAACAGTTCCAGCCTACTTCAATGATGCACAGCGTCAAGCCACAAAAGATGCAGGCACAATTGCAGGCTTAAATGTGATGAGAATCATTAACGAACCGTAAGTACTGGTTTGAATATAACTTAGATTTTTAGCTACTAAGAAGAAGAAAAAATATTGTTGTAATGAATAAATCTATTAATCTATATATATAAAACTGAATGATACATAACTTATCACGGATCTAACTACAAAGTGCTGAAAAAAAAATAGTTTAACATAAAGAGACCAACCTTTAAATATCAAAACAAATGAAGTGCCTTCTTTTTCAAAGTTATTAATTGTGTGAATATTTATTTTTTACAGAACAGCAGCAGCCATTGCTTATGGACTGGATAAGAAGGAAGGTGAAAAGAACATTTTGGTTTTTGATCTGGGAGGAGGAACCTTTGATGTATCATTGCTGACAATTGATAATGGTGTATTTGAAGTAGTTGCAACAAATGGAGACACCCATCTTGGTAAGTAAATGATATTTCCTGACAAGAGAAGCCAACTTGATCTTCCTGAAGGAAAAGTCAACGGATAGTTCTCAAAATTTGAGTAGATGAAGTCCATTGACTTAATTAATTCTCCTACTTATGTACAGAATCTGCAATCTGTACATGTGTATAAAGAGAATCATCAGTGCTATTCACACAGAATGGTGTGGAAAATGATGCATTCTTAAGCATAAATGGAATTGTAATGCATCCAATATTGAATAACATTGCATACAAAAACCTACCATAATTGCCAGGATTCTTCATCTATGTCATAACAGCTGTATAAGTTTAATATTTGACAGAAACATTTGATTGTATACAGTAAAAATAGTCCTTCAGGAGGATAAAGATATTTATGAACTGAATTGTTTATAAGAATTAAGAAATGTTTTAAAATAGAAGTCGGCCATATCTGATTTAAATATTTCTTGTGAAGTCTGTTTTATAATTAAGAAACATTTGATTCTGTCTCTTCTTTGTTGAAGATGCATATTAATGTCGGTGCTTTTTTGTTTTAGGTGGCGAAGATTTTGACCAGAGAGTAATGGATCATTTCATTAAATTATACAAAAAGAAAAAGGGTAAAGATATTAGAAATGATAACAGAGCTGTTCAGAAACTCCGTCGTGAAGTTGAAAAGGCAAAGAGAGCTTTAAGTTCAAGCCATCAAGTTCGCATTGAAATAGAATCTTTCTATGAAGGAGAGGATTTCTCAGAGACCTTAACTAGAGCAAAGTTTGAAGAATTAAATATGGTAATTATTTTTTTAAACATCTCTGTGTATAACAAAAGATCTTAATTCCTCCAGAATATCAAATTTTAGTAGTAAAACAAAAATTCCTCCCAATGAAGTTTTCATATTCATTTCATTTCAGGATTTGTTCAGATCAACCTTGAAGCCAGTTCAGAAAGTGTTAGAAGATGCTGATCTCCAAAAGAAAGACATTGACGAAATTGTTCTTGTTGGAGGATCTACACGTATTCCAAAAGTTCAGCAGCTAGTTAAAGAATTTTTCAATGGTAAAGAACCTTCCAGAGGCATTAATCCTGATGAAGCTGTTGCCTATGGTGCAGCTGTCCAAGCTGGAGTATTAGGAGGCGAAGAAGATACAGGTATGTTCTCTGTAAAACTTTTCCATTTAAACATCACTTACTCAGATTTTAGATAAGAAATTGCAAATTTTCTATTAAAAGGATTCTAATTTTTTTTTTTTTTTTAATTTTTATTAAATGAAATCGTAGTTTTGCAATTTTAGTATAAGGATGGTTAAAAATAAATGTACAACTGTAGTTTTACTAATTTGTATTTGTGCTTTTGAGTATTTTTTGAGGATTTTAATATTTTATAATATTGCTGAAGAAGTTGTATGGAAATTTATTATAGTTAATCATATGACTAGTTATCTATTACTCAGTAAACTGTTTTTAAAGAATTTAGGACAATTTGTTTTTGATTCTCCCCCAAAAGATAAAATATTTAAATAGAAAATGTATTTATTGATTCCGTAGGTGACTTGGTTCTATTGGATGTGAATCCATTAACTCTTGGAATTGAAACTGTTGGTGGTGTTATGACAAAATTGATTCCCAGGAATACAGTCATTCCCACAAAGAAATCGCAGATATTTTCGACAGCTTCAGATAACCAACACACCGTCACAATCCAGGTATTTATTTTATTTAAAAGTTTAGTGTGCTTTAAAATTTTATAAATTTTCTTCTGCTTTTGATTAAAATTTAGAAGTTGCATTTGAACTTTAAAAAATATCGAATCTTAATTAACTGCAAATTATAATAGCTCTGCTGTAGTATTTGATAGTTTTATAAGATAAGCTCATTTCTAATCAGATTCATTTCTGATTTTGATAGTTATTAGTGTAGAGATTAAACATAGTCACTTTAATCAAATTCCAAGCTGTTTAAAATTAATTGAGGAGCTCCCATAGGAAAGCACTTAAATCCCTTTTTTTGGTTTTTTTCATGCACCTGCAAGTAAAACGCTACACAAAAAAAATGGCGTGGAAAAGCGCTTCTGTCCTTATGAAGGCCTTCAGAGAAACTAAATTAAATAAGGTATGGACATAAGTGCTTTTCCAAGCCATTGGTGTTGTGTTTTACTTGCAGGTCCATGAAAAAACCAAAAACGTTATTTTTGGACTTTAGGAGCTCCCACAGGAAGCACTTAATTGTAGCACTAGCAATTCTTAAACTGCTTATAATTTTGGAGGATTTGTATTCTCAGTAAATTTGTATCTTTTTAACTAGCAATACATTGGTTTCAATGCTGAATTTTGTTTTATTGCAGGTGTTTGAAGGAGAACGTCCAATGACCAAAGATAACCATCTTTTAGGAAAGTTTGATCTAACAGGCATTCCACCAGCACCACGAGGTGTACCACAAATTGAAGTAACATTTGAAATTGACGTTAATGGCATTTTAAGAGTGTCGGCTGAAGATAAAGGCACTGGCAACAAAGAAAAGATTACCATTACCAATGACCAGAACCGATTGACGCCAGATGATATTGAGAGAATGATCAATGATGCTGAAAAGTTTGCTGATGAAGATAAAAAGATCAAGGAACGTGTTGAAGCTAGAAACGAGCTGGAGTCTTACGCATATTCTCTAAAGAATCAGCTCACAGACAAGGAGAAATTGGGTGGAAAATTAAGTGATGAAGACAAGGAAAAGGTTGAAAGTGTAATCGATGAAAAGATTAAATGGCTTGAATCCAATCAAGATGCTGATACAGAAGAATTTAAAGTACAGAAAAAAGAAATGGAAGATATAATTCAGCCCATAATTGCCAAATTATACCAAGGAACCCCAGGACAGCGACCGCCAACAGATAGTGACGACGACACCAAAGATGAACTGTGATCCAGTAAATTAGATTTTTAAAAAGGAAAAAAAAAAATGTGTTGAGATTTTGATCTCTGGTAAATTTTCAGGAAAACAAAACTTGAGCAACTGAAATACTTAGACTGTAACTGGACTGACATAATGTTGAAATTGGAGTTTTTCCAACCCAACAGTTGCAAAATTTATTTCAGGAACATTATTTCTGCTTAAGGCAGCAATATAACTGGAGTTAATTCTAGATTTTGATTCCATTCCATGAATGTTTAAACAAAAGCAAGGCATTGCTTTGGGCACGATTGCTCTGGAAATAAATAAAAGACTTAAGGTGCACGTTCCAGCATTTCAGGTGTCGTACTGTGGTGTTTAATTTATAGTTTTTTTTATTAAAGTCAATATTTAATGTTTGATTTACAATAGTTCCACAATTTTGTTTAAAAAAAAATTAGAATTTATTTTCAATCATTAACATTTCTAATAATTTATACATTGGATATGCATTTGAATGTGTAACATTCAAAACTGTTTCAGCCTGCAAAAAAAAAAAAAAATTAGTTTCTTCATAAAAGAAAAGGTTGTTAAATAAAAACTGAAAAAATATTTGGTAGATTACCTCCTGAAAGTATTTCCTGGCTAACTGAATATCATCTAGGTAATTTAAAAGTTTTCCAATGCGTACTAGCTGTACGCCAAACAGTGGATGAAGTTTTCCATAATACAACCTGAAATTAAGAATAAAGCACTGGACAAAAAAAAAAATTACACAATTCATTCTATTGGAAATTTAACTTTGTAACAGTGCTGTGTGTAAAGACTCAAAAGAAAATAAATTCTTAGTAAAAGCAAGTTTTTCTTCCTTTTTTTTTCGTTATGATACCAAATCCAAAATAAAAAAAAAAAAGTACATGTCAGATATTAAAAGTATTGTGACAGCCATAGAACTGTGCTGCTGAAGGAAGTTATTACGACGAAAGCTAATGCCCTAGATATCTTCAAAAATAGTTTTTGGAATCTGCCAATTAAGCATAGATCCTAACTTTAAATGGTAATCTTATGTTCAAAGAGCCTGTTGCTAGGGTTTTAGTATTGAAATTAGTTACGACCAAATGGGTGTTTTAAGACTTAAGGGAAAACAAACTCCTAACTTAAGGAGCAATACTAAGCTGTATTTGTGCATATTTTTGAGGGTCGGACTGCCATAGATTATTTTGTACCTGATGTTGATAACTTCTGATTGGTTCCAATCTGACATACTGACACTATCAGAAGTAGGATTGTAGAAGAATAAATAATTTTATAATTGTTGGCAAATATAAAATTATTTATTCATCTATAATCCTACTTCTGATATGAGTTTCAGTATGTTGGGCGCAATTTAAAAATGAAGCAATGTTGGTTTTTTGTTAAAGTAAAAAATGTTTTTTTTTTTTTTTTTTTAATTTTTTCTTTTTGAAGTTATACGTAATTTCGTGGGGCATAGCATACTTTAGGTGGAGCACAGCCCAAAAAAGGTTGGGAAACACTAGGTTAACCAGGGTGGCCACTCAACCTGGAAACCGGGAAAAGTCGGGGAAATTTACGAAAATTTCTGGAATTTTCTCCCCTCTCCTGCCTTGAAATGCATGTGAATATAATACAAAGTGGTTAAAACTGTGTAATTTGAGTTTCTCTTTAATTTAATGATAATTTCATCTATTGTAAAAACTCGAGTAATTTTATTAAAGAAAGCAAAATTTCAATAAAATCTAGAAATTAAAATTTTCAAATTTTAATGATACTAAACATAGGCCTCGCAACAGGTCTTTTTTTTAATTTAAAGCCCCTAAAAATCAGTTTTGTAGAATTTGGTCCGTTTTTTTCCTATTTTCAAGTTTTTATTTTATTTATAGATTTTTTTATTCAAAAATATATTTCGTTCTTTGCTCCCTTTTTTAATTGGCGCCCACGGCAGTGGCTAGTTACGGCGCTGCTTTTTCGTATTCCTCTACAAAATTGCTAATAGTCAAGCATGAGGATCTTCTGATTTCTATCCCCACCCGCTGTTGTTTTCTTTAAGAAATTTTTCGGGAAGGTTATAAGAATGAAAGGAAAAAAAAAAAAAAGAAACTTATAAAGCGGCAGAAATCACCGTAATACTATTGCATATTCGCGTCATAATTTGAAACGATTTAGTGTCAGTGTATACTCAATCCTTTTGCATCTTTCCAAGTTTTTTATTCTTCCATTAACCAAATGTTTAAAAAGTTACTAGTTTGTTACATGGTAAACATTTAATATTTATTTCTCATAAATAAATTTTTTTTGGGCGGGAGGGGGGGGGGGGTATCGTTTCATTTATGTGCGTTTACAATGTGCGTGCGTTTTGTGTAAGATATTAGTTTATACAAGTGCTTATGCAATCTCTAAAAATAATCAAAAAATAATCAAATTAAAAAATCAAAAAATGAATAAAAAAAAAAAACCTTAAAACTTTATTATTTTTAAATAATTACTTAAACACACAACATCTTCATGGGGTCCAGGGCCCATTTTTAAAAAAAAAAAAAATACTAATTAAGTTAAAAATTTGAAATCTTTTTTTGTGATTAATCATGCAATGACTACACAAAAACACCTCACAAAAATTTCCTTAAACTTTCAAAAAAAAAAAAAAAAATTAATTTTTTTTTTAAAAAAAGTGGGGTAATTTAAAATTGATATAACTCAAAATATTATTAACAGAATTTCAAAATTTTTTCACTTAATTAAGCAGAAATATATCACTTTTAATTTGTCTTCGGCATTTAAAAAAATATATATAAATTTTTAAACTGAAAATTAACGATTTTTCAATATCAATTTTTTTAAAAATCTTATATTATAAAAAATAAATATTATTTTCAAATTTGCCGAAGACAAATTATTTTCAAACATTTTTTTAAAGTAAAATGTTTGAAAATGTCATGTTTAAAATTTTAACTCTCTGCTCTTTATTATGCTAACCAATAATTTCTTCACCTTATTCAAATATAAACTTGAATAATACATGAAAAATAATATCTCTTTACATGAAAAATAAGAATAAACGATTATTTTTATCAAATGCTGAATTTTAATCGAGTCATATCGAAAAGTTTAATTCATACACTTTACATCAGTTTCCTCCAGAAAAGTAATTCTACTTAATTAGATATTCAGGGAGCTTTATGGTAAGTAATGTCTGTTTTAATCTGATAATTATGGTGTTTCTTCGCTATGGGGATGTCCATTAATTACGTGATGTGTTTTTTAAAAAATTTGGACCCCCCCTCCCCCTTGGTGAGATTTCAAAAATTTTAACAACCAAAAAAAAAAAAAAAATCTTGCTATAATATACATTTTCTCTGAATGAAAAAGTTAACGTGAGATTTTCGTTAACCCCCCCCCTACCCCTTGGTGAGATTTTGCCGGACCCCCCTCCCCCTTTTGACCTCACGTAATTAATGGACAACCCCTATCTAGTTTCTTCAAATAAATTTTGGAGACATTTATTTTTAATATTTTACAGTGGTTATCACTGTATTCTGTATATTTCTTGTGATCTTCATGCACAACATTCATAAAAGGTTCTTTTCCTCTCAAACATTGAAAAATTATATTCTATAATGTTATATTCAAATCTTCTAAAATGTTCACCAGCAATAAAGTAAACAAAATACGCATAATTACCTCTACTGAAGTATAATTAGTACCTTGAAATTTCATATTTGAAATTGAAAATGTTTAATTTTAGGTCCCTTTTTAAGATTTTTGTCCCTTTTGGTCTTTTTTTACGAATTTTGGTCTTTTTTTTTACCTAGGGACAAAGTGAATATCTGTTGCAAGCCATGTAAACAGTTTGCAAGAGTGTGCAATAAACAAATACGATGGTGTTTCTATTCATAAATTATAAGTAGTAAAATTTATTCTGTTAATGGAGTAAACTTATTACAGAGGAAATTATTAAAAACAAAATATTTACCAAGAGAGAAAACTTGCAATTGAGTTATCTAAATCTAAAGGCGATAATCATTGAAAAGGGGGTTTCTACAATTCATGTCCAACCCCGCACCTGGATTTTTTTTCAATTCACCTGGAAAACCTGGAAAAGTCAGGGAATTTTAAAATGTCTGGAGAGTGGCCACCCGTTAACTCAAAAGCCACTCTGCATGTAATCTATTGCAGTCTGAACCTCAAAAAAAAAAAAACAACATAAATACAGCTTCTTTTTTTTTAAGATTTCTCCCCAAATTCACAAAAATAAGGGAGAGGGAGGCCCTAAGGTGGAGGTTTCTTGAAGTCTTAATTTTTTTATTGGATCTTTTCTCAAAGAAAAACCAAAGATAAAGGGAAGAAAAATCAATAACGTGCACAAATTCGTTAGAATTGTTTGCTTTAAAAGCATTGAGCCATTATCAATAGCAATCTAGGACAGCTGTTTCGTCCTTATTAGGACTCATCAGCCAGATTTAGCTTTGATAATGGAGCTCGGAATGCGTTGATACCTATGATCCTGTCTTCCCCTCAGGAAAGTGGGACCCGGTATTGATTTTTCTTCCCTTTTCATATTACATTATGCACTTATTTCAATGCTAAAATTCTAGCAACAGGCTCTTTGAACTATGACGTAAGTTGTGATGACACTTAAAATGGTCCAAGGTCCATTTCTACATTATATAAGTGCGTGGCCATACCTGTAACCATCAATAGTTTCCAATCCTATATTAGCAGCCTTCCTCCAATTGCAATCTTTAAAGTGTGTGTCCATAATCTGATCTTTTAAACGTATCAAGCATATGTTATAATTATGCAGCAACGATGATGAATATAGCAATGTTTCAAGTTTTGCTAAAATTTCGCTCGTATCTATTTTAGTTAAGGATAAATATTCTTTCATATAAACATCAATTAACTGATAATTACTTAATTTAAAAGCTTTAATATTAAAAGAATAAAAAATTTTGCACCCAAGAAAGATTAAGGTTAAAAAATTGATAATGGCCAGCAGCTCACTTCTGGAATGTCAAGATAAAAGGATGAATGTGAACAGAATAGAAATAGTAAAAATCCCGATGGAAAGATCAGACTTTGTAACCCTTTACACTTAAAACAAATACCTACAGAGCAAAGCTTCTTAACCAGTGTGAAGAAAATTCTGAGTGCATGTTGAATCAACATTTATTTTGATATTTACGAAAAGTTTATCTGGAATAAAATGTAGACGTTAATTTATGTTTCTGCTTGGCCAGGTTATTTAACTGTTTCGTTCTCACACTTAATACTTTTTTAACATTAAATCAAATACAAACTGGCAGAACAATTTCATTTTTACAGGAGTTAGGATATCTTTCAATCTAGAGAACATCACTAACAAGGAGAGGCCACACCCTTTACATTGTCAAAATCAATGTCCTTTTTCAAGATGGAAGTACTTCAAAAATATATATAGGTTTTGGGGCCAACCCTCTACAGATTCTAAGATATTTGGCTTTATTTTCATTGATTTTAAAGTTTTAGCTTATAAGCTCATTGAAGCTCACTGTTGTCCAGATGCAAGATTAGCAGTTGCTGGGGAGAAATGTGATCATATACGTATTTTTCCCCTTTTCTGGGATTTTATCCTCCTCCTCTTTATGATAATGTATTTCTTTTTTTTCGCCCAGTTATAAATATCAGGCAGAAAATTAACAAGTAATATTCTAATTAAAAACCAAAGTTAACGAGAAGTACTTTAATTTAGGAAAATAAAAAAAACTTACATACATTTACCAAACAATATTTCACAGAATATAAGTTGTAAATCTAAAATATGTATAGAGTCATTTCTAAAAGTTATATCTATTAGAAAAATGTAAATGTCAAGTTAGATTTTTTTTTAAAAAAAAGGATACTTTGACATATCTTAATTTCTTTTAATGTTGTTGGGATTAATTTAATAATTTTCCAAGCTTCACCAACTGTTTCCTGAGAAGGTGACTGGCTATGACAAAAGGGGCATTCTGATTTGAGAGATTTCCCTGAATTAGAAAACAAAAAAAATATATACATATGCAAGTTGCAAATTAAATCTATCAAAACTGTGGTAATTATTTGTAAATGATAACAGTTAAATCCTTTTATGTAATTTCGTATTATTCCATACTTCAATCATTTAAAAAAATCTTATTAGTCGTAGCTTGGCTTTTATATTAACATAGGAAGGAATTTTATTTATCCATCTTAATAAGTTAATGTAATAAAAGCAAGTGCATTTACTTAGTTAGCTGTTCAAGAGCTACTAATCAAATGTGTTATACTGACTAGAAGATTTGCTGACAAGAAAACCTTCCAAAAAGTCAATTTGCAGAAAAATATTTAAGCTTATTGCAGTTTAAAGACCTAATTTAGAGATACTTAATCCCCAAAAATAGTCTGCCCATGCCAAGAGGTTCAGAAGGCTTCCAAGATGCTATAAGAGATAGTAGTAAATTACAGTATGTTCTTATGCAAAATCTTTTCTTTGAATTTTTCTCAGTTTTCCCAGAAAAATATGTTTCATGACTTAATACAATTCTGTTGAAACATTCCTACAATGTGCACATCTGAAGGCCTGTAACTGATCAGCACATTGAGCAATGATCTTCTGTAAAGTTTTTAGAGCAATAATTCCAGAGGAGTCGGGGCCGTTTCCAGCCACTGAAGAAAGAATTTAATAAAGCCCTTTGGCCATAACCAGGTGATTAATTTAATAAGATATACTGAGTTATACACCTCACAAAGTTTTTATAAGGACGAAAAAGGTAGATAGATATCTAAGAGGCTGGATCACACCAATGCAATCTGGTGGAATTAGCTTGACTTTTGAAATTATTCCTACTGGTACATTTTTTTGATGTATTTTGAGACAATTTTACAAATTTTTGATGTATTGTATGAAGAATAAAAAGTGTTACATCAAATTCTATAATTGAAGGGCTTGGAGCAACAAACATGTATCCACCAATTTAGTGTTTTTAGATATTTTAAAGTTAAAGTTAGAAGCTGCCTGACCCCTACCTAAGGCATAAATATATGTTTCATTATTTTTGTATGGAAGTTTAAATTCTAAATAATGTATTGATCCATTACAATGGTTCATTGTTGTTTGTTATCTTAAAGAAATGTGCACTATAAGCAGTAATTTGGTGCTTACACGTTTGTTGCACAATGCTTAATTCGAGTTGTCAAGTCAACCTTCACAGCAACAACTGTGTATGTATTAAAATACCTCCTTTTTACCATTATAACTATTTATTGGGAATGAACACAATACATCTGTGTATCAACAATACATTGCAATATAGTTAGGCATCTTCATCAACATCTGTGGCCACAGGAAGATTTGAATAAAAAGCCCTGTCACTTTGCGGAATATAGTCTAATAGGTCTGTCAGATCTTTTTTCTTTTGGGGGGATTTTCCACAAAGCCCAGAATACTTCGGCTGTGGGTTGTTGGGCACGGCAACTCTTCAATTAACACGCTGCGGAATGAGGCAAACCTTCTTCCAATCTTCCAGCTGATTGAGTGTATACCGAAATTGGTAGCCATCGGCGTATTCACAAGAATAACGAAACCAAGAAATGTCTATGAATCTTACTTTCTCACAACGTACATCCTGTTTACGATTGACAAGGTTGGATGCTAAGTTATCAGCAGAAAAAAAATTGTGGGTGGCCATTGGTAAAACAACAAAAGGATTAAGCAGCCTGGCTTTACGGACTAAATAATGGTAATCAGTTGGCAAGTAAATTGCTGTTTTCTTGCGTTTTGCCTTTTCGATTAGTCCGAAGTCTCTATCGCACAACAAGTAAGTATGTCCACATACAAGAAATTTATGGTCAATTACCTTGAACCTCTTACTCTGAACAAGATAAAAAAAGTAAGCAGTCATGTTTATGTTCTTATTTTGTCCTCCTCAGTTATCCGAATATAACGTTACATGGCTGGTGGTAGTGCCGGTGTGATCGAAGTATCTTTGTAAACAACTAAGTATCATATCAGATCCTCTTTTCGCTGTGGCTTCATCCCACATACACATATAGGAGTTATTTGTGGCACAGTCATGAATCCCTAGGTTATAAGTCCACATCTGACGTTTGTAGAATACAATGCTGGTTGAGATGGATGGACTTGGCAATGCTTGCTGTAGATCAAATGCTAGGACTTTCATGTCGGTTGCTGTGGCCTTTTCTCCGTCTACCTTCATGTGTTTGAAAGCATTCTCAGCTCTCCTTTTGTGAAGTTCCCATTCTTGCTAAGTTTGAGAACAACTTAATCTTCTGCTTCCACCAATCTTTTCTTCACAGCACGTTTCGGGCATTCATAGGCAGCCTTCTTGTTTGCCAACGTCGCATACACGTTTCTTGCACTAGAATATAAGCGGCTTGGCACTTACACCAAACAGCACAGCAGCCAGATAGAACCACTGGTACCATGTAGCGCCACCAAACTGAACTAAATATATAGAAATGATGTTTACACATTTATTGCAGTAGGAAACTAGAAATCTTAAAAATGGTGGATACACGTTTGTTGCCCCAAGCTCTTCAATTCTTGTATAGTGCGTCTAAGTCAGCTAGGCAGTCCCTTCAGACGTTGGGACTGAGAACTTGAAAAAAATAGGGGTGAAAGGGTATCAGGGTATTGTTACGGAAATAAAAAAAGGCCTTATGTGATCCTTTTTTTAGTATTTTGAGAATTCAGCTCTTCGGAAATATAGTTATTTAAAGCCGATAATAACGAGGTCAAGCTCTGCCAACACTGTTGTAATCTTTCCTCCCTATCCCCACTTATCTTATACCCTTTCTCCCCTATTTTTTCAAGTTCTCAGTCCCAAAGCCTGAAGCTGACTGCCTAGCTGACTTAGACGCACTATAATGACTTATGCTTTCCATACAGTTATAAAAGTAACCTAAAAAAAAGAAACAGCAATTACATGAATATTTAAAAAAAAAAAAAAAGAAACACCAGAAGTAATGAAAAAAAAAAATAATAAAAGTAAATTTACCTGACAATATTAATTGTGGCTCAGTACAACTTGCATTTTTGCATTTAATAGATGTCTTTAAAAGATCCTTTTAGAAATAATAGTAAAAAAGAAAATAATTACAAAGAAAAATTAATTTTGCTTTAAAATTTTTACTAATTAATTTCATCAAAACTACGTTGTAACTTCAACAAAAATCACCTATCTAAAAAAGGTTCAGATGTTTATCTTTTTTAGTTTGGTTTATTGTCTAATACAGCGGTCGGCAACCCGTTGATCACAGGTCCATTTTTGGTCGCTCGCAAAGAAATTTGAGTCACAAGATTTTTGGTATAACCAATTAGGAAGTAGACGTCAAGTAACTGACTGACGAAATAAAAAATGATTTTGTTATTAAAAGTGTTATGACTAGGGATAGGAATTTGTTCACCTG
>JAFIDM010000007.1:46502705-46518257 GCA_023159025.1 Thereuonema tuberculata
TTTGTTATTAAAAGTGTTATGACTAGGGATAGGAATTTGTTCACCTGAATTATTTGTATTTTAAATATTTGATTACTTTTCTTTCAATATATTAACGCATGGTTTGAAAGGTCAATTATCTAGCATCGTGGGATTAAGAGTATTCCTGGAATTAAGGTCAAGGGATTATCTAGCATCATGGGATTAAGACTATCCTGGAATTAAGGTGGAGAGACTATCGGGCTTCATGAGTTTCTAGAATCGAGGTCTCACCTGATTGGTCCTCAGCACAGGCGGACGGAGGTGAGATTGGGTTTTTGGCTCTGGGAATCCTAAGCTCTTGTATATATATATATCTCAGTTTTTGTAAATATAGTCAGTAAAGTCAGTAGTATGGGCCCGGTAGCCGAGTGGGTAAGGCGCTTGGCTGCGGGTTGGAGGTCGCGGGTTCGATTCCCGGTCTCGGCGGAGACGGGAATTTTTCCACGCTCCATTCTCCTCCAAACGGGTCCTAGGGCCTACCCAGCCCTCTGTAGAATGGGTACCGGGTTTCTTTCCCGGGAGTTAAAGGCGGGCGGGCGGCGGGCTGACCTCCGACCTCAACCTAGTCCCGTTGGTCTAGTAACGCCGGGACCTTACCTCCCGCGAGCCCTTGGGCCTGCATAGGCCTGTTGAGCATCCTTTAACTTTAACTTAACCAAAGTCAGTAGTTACCTGTTAACCTGTTTTGACTCACGTTATTTTAGCAACATAACCATATGTAAGAAGGTTTCATATGCAATAAATGTAACATGAAAATTGGAAAAAAAAATAGAAATGCACTAATTCGTTTGCTTTCACGCCTTTGAGCCATCAACAACGGCAATCTGGGACAGCTGTTTCGCCCTTATTAGGACTCATCAGCTAGATTCAGCCTTGATGATCAAGCTCAGAATGAGTGAAAGTCTATGGATCCCTAGGCTTTCATGCTTTCGGAGCTTGATTATTGAGGCTAAATCTTGCTGATGAGTACTAATACGGACAAAACAGCTGTCCCAGATTGCCGTCAATGATGGCTCAAAGGCATGAAAGCAAATGAATTTGTGCATTTCTGAACATAACAATATGTTATCTTCTGTTTGTAAAAAAAATAGTGTCAACACAAACAAAAATTTGTTCGAGTTCAAACATAAGTTTTCTTTCATCTGCTTAAAAAAAGTATGCAAATAATGAAGAATCCGATTTTGACTACTGCATACATAACAGTTGATTTTTGGCAGTTAGTAATTTTGTTAAGTAGTTCACATATATCCGTGGTTGCCAACCCATGGTCTTATATATTTATTTCAGTCTTGAGGGTCTATGTTTGGGGCCGCAAAGCAATTACATTTTAATAAAATACGTAGGTCATAAATTTTTATTTATCACACAAGACTTTCAGGAAATCTTCAGTGAACAAATGAGGACGCAATATGACGTGGGAAGAGGAGATACAGAAAGACAAAGCTTTCTAGTATCAATTTTACTTTGCTAAGTCTTTTGTGATTCATACCTATCCACAAACATTACAATTGAAGACAATGGTATGACTGTTGTTTTTTTTAGTTTCATTAAAGTTAACAAATAATTATATGGAGAAGTCAAACACTTGAAAATATTTAATATCATTTATAGATCACAAATGTAAATAAAACATTCATATTTATTATTAAAAAAAAAAGTTAAAATCTTACTATATTTTCATCTTGGCATAGAGAACAATTGCATTGAAAATAATACTGCTTTTGAAGTTGGTCCTGACGTTCAGATGTAGTATCCATTACATCTATGTAAGTAATGCGAATCTAGAAAATTAAAATAAAATTTTGTCTACAGATTTTAAACAATGTATTAAATAGACAAAGTTAATGAAAAACGAAAACATAAAATGAAATTGTTGTATTCCTTAAAAATTAATAAGGTAACTTACATTTTTTAAATCTAATGATGAAATATCTTCAACTGCTCTAACAACTGCAGTAGTACCTTGAAATATAACAACAGCATTTGGCTTGCAGGAATGATCTAAACCCGATGCACTGCAAATAAAAATGGTTTAAGTTATTGTTGTTTTTTTTTTCTAGTAAAAATCCTTATTTTTATGAGCTTTGTAATTCTAAATACACTAAAGAGGGTATGCAAGAACTAGAAGGACTGGTGCCATTTTATTAAAACTTGGGCAGCTGTTAACTGATTGATTACATTAGCAAGAATACATACGGAAAATTATCACTGTGCCAACCTGATGAAATGGTGTAATTAGTAAGATGTTGAACCAACCCATACAGCAATGCTTGCATCAACATACTATTAGCTGTATACTATCCTCCTGAGGGATAGAATGCCAAATGGCGCTAAATTGCTGTTCCAGTTGAATGACAGTGGTTGGCACACCCCCTGTCCTACATATGTTCAATAGGTGTGGGGAGGAGGATGCTAGCCTTGGCAATACCCAAACACTTCACTAGTGTGAATATGCAGACTAATACAAGCTATGTGGAGACATGAGTTATCTTGCTGACAAATGGTTCCATGCTGGTGAAGAAATGGGCCAATCACTGGCTACAAAATAAATAAATAAATAAAGGGGTCGTCCATTAATTACGTGAGGTCAAAAGGGGGAGGAGGGGGTCCGGCAAAATCTCACCAAGGGGGAGGGGGGGGGTCAATGAAAATCTCACGTCAACTTTTTCATTCAGAGAATATACATATTATAATAGATTACAACATTTTGTAATTTGACTTTTTGAAATCTGACATGGGGGGGGGGAGTCCCACCACATCTCACCAAATCTCACCAAAGGGGAGGGGGGGGGTCCAAATTTTTTAAAAAACACCTCATGTAATTAATGAACAGCCCCAAATGTATGTATGTATAAAGTTGGGCAGTTAGAAATCCCCTTATGATAAGCAACTCTGACCGAGATGTCCTACTAATGTCACTCCAGACCATCACAAATATGTGGGTAGATATAAGGAATAAATGCAGTGCAGGGTGATAAGTTTGCAATGAAAACTGTATAAGCCTATCCACTGCTCTAAACCTGTGACTTCAGCTCATGCCTGTCCAATTGTTTCAACTGAACCACAAACCTAATCTACATGTACTACCAAATATACTATTTCCCCATATTTACATAACTTCTTATAGGCCTTGCATATTTTCCCCTTTAATGTAGCTTTATATTTAAATAATTTTAAAGCCTACTTACAACTACTGTTAAAAAAAAAACAAAAAAAAACAGCAATATTTTTTTTTAGCGATCCTGTAGGGAATTACTGTGTCTGTGAGTGTATGTATAATGCCCTCCACAGCCCAAACCAGGAGTTGCAGCCCTATGAGTCATCCCTAGTTGAACTCCCCATGACCCAGAAGTTTGGGGAAATATTTCCAGTCGAGGCCACTTATGGTTTTAAGCAGTTACTGACCAGATCAGGTAAATAGTGGTCATTGGGGAAAATTAGAGTCCATCCTGAATCAACTATATTGAGAACAAATATACTTTCAATGCAATGTGACCATTTTTGGTTCAAGGGGCCTCTAATACTCAAAAGTCACCAGATGGTGCAAAATGGGGTTCTAAACAAACTAAATGAACTCAATGTGGGCATCGCTTGAAATTGTACTTAACCCTTGAATTACAACAGCTTTAGTAATTGAGTTTTGCACACCAATCAATAGTTGTGTCGCTTTTGACAACATAAGCATTTGATAGATTTCAAGCAGTATGGGTTCACTTGCTTTTGTGCTTACTACTGTGATTGATTGTAATTGTTGTTTTTTTTCTTTCGAAAATCAATATCTACAGAAAACTTACTATGGAAAGATATCAATATTTTAATTTAAAAGTGCTAAATGCTTGATAGAACACTTGGGTTTCAAATGTTTTAATTCCTCGAATATCAAGCTAAATATGAACAAAGTGATTAAAAAAAGGCTTAGAGTTTCCAATTAAAAAAAAAACTAACTGAAATTTCAATTTTGCATGTATCAAGTTTTGAAAAATATGGCTCATGAAATTTCATAAGAGAAAAAGAAATTTGTAACGAATTTAACATTTCTTTTTATATACTCTGAAAATATTATTTAAAAATAAATAAGAAATACCCCAAATATAGTCCAGTTCCAATTGGCTGCATTTCATCGTCACATATGCTAAAACAGTTGATGACTAGCTGAAAAGAAAAGTGGACAATAGCTATAGAACAACATCCAAAACAAAATTATGTAGAAAGAATCCACATCACTTGTTTATATCATTGATAAATGCTTTAACATCTTTATATCACCAATGAAGGTTTAAGGATGTGTGAAAGCACTCGTGCATTAATGAGCAGCAAACATATGCATGTTATTCTTAAGTAATATGACTATGGTGGAAAGGAATACCAGTGGCTTTGTTTAACTGGACAGTTAGATATTGCAATTTAGTTAAAAAAGTTAAAGTATCCCACTTACAGGCCTACAAAGGCCTATGGGGTGGCTGGAGGGTAGGCTCCAGCATTCACCACCTAACGGGACGAATTGAGGTCGGGAGGTCAGCCCGACGCCCACCCGCCTTTAACTCCCAGGAAAGAAACCCGGTACCCATTCTAGAGAGGGCTGGGTAGACCCTAGGACCCGTTTGGAGGAGAAAGGAGCGTGGAAAATTTCCCGCACTCCGCCGAGGCCGGGAACCGAACCCGCAACCTCCAACCCGCAGCCAAGCACCCTAACCCACTCGGCTACCGGGCCCACTTGCAATTTAGAGTATACGGAATAAAGTATGCATCCATAGTATATAGCCACAATGAGGCTGTGTTAATGCAGTTGATCATCAGACATACTTTATTGGACTGAGCTGTCATCTGATTTTGGTGGCCAAGGTAGAATACTTAATCAGGAGCATGGGAAGCAAATTGTTGTTTACTACATACTCTCTAAACCAAAGGAGATTAAAAGTTACCTTTTAAAATTTATATTAAAAGGAAGTTTATGTTGTTGCTAAATTTCTGAAATTTTATATTATTCAGAAACCCAAACACTGATGCTATTTTCCAGTGATGATAAAGGGAGTGATGTAGTCATCATTTTGGTTGATATGAAATAGTCATAGGCTAAAACATTTTAAAGTGATATTTAAATTTGAGTCAAAAACTGAAAACACTGACAAAAGTGTGTTCAACCATTCACCACAGTGAAAGTTCAGCATTTAGTACAGCGAAAAACAAGAAATTGGTGGTACTAAGGGGACAAACAAACCATACCTTAAGGCCATTGCAGAAACTGCATATAGATTTAGAGTAACAAACTCTTCCACTGCCAATTGAATGGAATAACAGTGCAACACATCCAAGTGATGATAAACAAGAAATTACATTCACTAGAAAAATAGTGTCCGTGAGACAAGTTCAGCAAAACAGGTAAGAATGCTGACTGGAAATTAATACACATTAAGGCTTAATTATAAAAAACAATATTGTTAATTAGTAATTAAATAGATTAAGCCAACAGATAACACAAATAAAGATCAAAGGCGAACAAACATTGTCACCAGAAGGCAATGCAAAGATTGTGAACTACATCTGCAAAAATAAAATACTAATTTTTTCTGCATCAACCACTTTTAACAATCAAAGGCAGAAAAATGCATAAAATAAATATATAAGCAGCAGTTTTTAAGAGTTGGAAATCAAATAAATAAATAAAAAATGACCAGAAAGCTAGGGGAAAAAACATTGAACCAAAATATGTAAATAAAGAATTTTAGTGTGCAAGCGACATTAACTTATCTAAAGATGGAACTGGTGCATCTTTATATGCATAGTCAAATAATAATCCTATAGGTAATCCTTATGATCATAGGGCATCTCAAAATTTCTGTCAAAAATTAGCAATACATATGATTAATTACAAGCACAAGTGAATATTCCAAGTAAGCTTCTATTGACTGCACATGTAGACAAAGGAAACTGAGAGTACAAAATATTATAATCAGAACTGGAAGAAAATAAAGGCTGATTAGGAAGTAAATTAGTTCAGAAATAATAAATTGCGGAAAAGATGAATTATCTGTTCGGAACATCATATATAGCATTTGAAATATTGAAGTAAGTAAGTAAAGTTTCTTTAAGTAGAAAGAAAAATGGTTGATTCACTTACTTTTCCAAAAATATCTAAAAGTTCTGTACTTGAAGGTAAATTCTCTTCTTCCACAAAGTCTTTCAGAACTTGGGTGAAAACTACAAATTCCTCCATTCTTTTGACATCTTTTTTAATTTCATTTTCATCTAAATAAATAAATAAATAAATACTCAATTTTATTCTTCATAAATACTAAAACTCAAATGTGAATTATTCTGAAACTTAAAATAGCAAAAATATGCTTACGAGACATTAAATTCTCAAATTTCCTTGTTGTGTTGCCTACAACTTCTCTTGAATTTCTTCCACCTTTCTAAAATAGAGAACAATTGCAATGAAATAAATGTATATGCACTTCTCAAAGTTGAAATTAGACAATTCATTTAATATATTCATACCAAAGTATTGTTGAAATTACTAGTAAAAGTTAGATTTTTCTGAATGTTTTCTAATGAGTTAACTGAAAGCAGGGAATTATTAATAATATCAAGAAAATTATAGACAACGCTGTTTGTGCAACACAGGCTTTTATTTTTTACAATTGCTTCTGAGATGTATTTGTAGTATGGGCACTTCCATAAGACACTATCATAAGTTCATTTCTGATGTATAATTTTATAATGATCATGTCTATTTGTTTTCAATTTGAGAGAATATGTCAAAATTGCATAAGATGCTCTAAGACAAGGTTTTTTTTGTTTTTTGTTTTTTGACATTGCAGACAGACATCATTTTTTCTAATCACAGTTGAAAATAGCATTTAGCTGGGCTGAAACGTTGTTTTAACCTTTTGAATGTATGACGTAAAATTACGTTAGTAATTTGGATTCAATTTTTACATTTTCGGATTCTCATTCAGGATAATTTAATTCCAATCTCCTAATTTTTATGGTCTATATAATTTTACTGCAATTCGATATTGCAGAAAATAATTCAATGAAATTGTGAATTATTTTTTTAAATCAAAATTCTGGAATAAAATTTTAATTACATATATTGAAAGTCAAGAATGCTTACAAGTCTTCAGATTATCAATGGGTTTTAATATTTTTATCTTTCTGGAGGGAAATTTTTACTTATATTAATTTAAAAAAAAAAAAATTTATCTAAAAGCTTGGTGAATGAAGACAATATTTGTAATATATATTTTCCTTATTATTGAATGAATTAACCAGGAAATAATTTTCTTTAAAAAGGGCTTCAGATTCAGGGCTGGATCTAGGGGGGCAACGCGCCCTAGGCGGCATGTTATGTGTGGGGGACGGCATATTTTTTTTGTTTATAGAAGTAGTTCGAATAAGGGTTTTGTTTTTTGTTTTTTAAATCTAAGTGCGAGAGGGGGGGGGACTGCAAAAGTGTGGGAGGGGTGGCAAAAACTGAGTTTGCTCCCTCCCCCTACAAAATTACCTAGATCCGGCCCTGTTCAGATTAATAAAGCAATGACTGACAGCTTATTTAAGCAGATAATGCTTATCCATGTCAAACTGAAATTGAAATATTGTTTTTAAAAAAACTTGGACAACTTGCATATTTTATACCCAAACTCTATCTGCGTTATTCATAATGGCATTACTTGTAACTGTTACAAGTAATGCCATTATGAATAACGCATTACTTCCAATCCCTGATTACAACACACATTTTATCAGGAAAGTAGCATTGGAGTATAAAAATAGAAGCATTAGATAGAGTTTGGGGATAAAACAAGCAAGTTGTCCAAGTTTTTTTTTATAACAATTACTTCTGTGGGTAACATTCAGCAATGTTGTTACTTCTATATATAATTGACTAACTGTAACTCAGTTACTTTTATCAGTAACAGAGTAATGAAAACCCTCACTTTTTATTTTACTTATTTTTTTTTTAATATTTTGCAACAGGAAAAATAAAATAATACTGGTTAAAAATATTAGATCCTTTTAAGCTTAGAGACTGTCAATTCAATATCCTATAGAACATTAGAGGAGAACTGCTGAATTCCCACTTCTTAATTCAACAGAAGTTCCTGCTATTCTTTTTTACTCTGATGCAAAATTCTATATTATTCTAAAGTATAAAGATGCATTTCTGCATGTGGCAGTCAAGATATTTTACTAAAACTTGATATTTTGGGTTTGTTTGGTTTGATATTGATCATTATTATTAATATTTTCTTCCTGAATATTGTGGTATAAAGTAAATTATGTCCCTTAAAAAAATCTCAAATCAAGCTTTTTTTCAAATTAAATAAAAGACATTTACTCAATTTTGATCTCTAAGTTCAAATGAGTGAGTTTAAACAATCTCATCAGAAAAGTTCTTGAATGACTTATGCATCCTTCAAAGATTCAATGGGTAGTGTTTTAAAAAAAACACAGTTAACCATTTCAGATAAAAAAAGTAGCTGAATATTTAAAATATTTAAAGTGAATAAAATCACAATTAATTTAAAAAGTAGTGCATTTTTCTTATTTCTTTATTGATAAATATCATTTAAAATCCCTCTATTAAAAGTTAATGGTTTACCATTAATTATCAAAAAAGATATTGCTAATAATATGTTATTTCTCATCCTTGAAAACATTATGTTTAAAAAAAAAAATATATTGGGTAAATCCAGGCCCTTTTTAATTTGCCACATCAACAATCTATATGTCTGACTATTTCATAATTGAAATTACAGAAGATTTATGTTATCAATAACTGAAAAAGTTTATCAAAATATGAAGCTAAATTTTCCTTACCTTTAATATAAAAATAACTCGTGCCATCAATCGAACAAAATCTGAAGGAATTTTGGGATGTGTTTTTTTTAGGCATAAGCATTCTACTTTATGATATTGCCAAGCAAGTTTCTAAAATATGAATAAATACAGTTTAAAAAATGACAATTTTAAGAAGTAAAATAAGAGTTGAAAATAAATTCATCTACAAAATCATTTTTATGCTTCACCATAAAATCATCTATTTTACACCCAATCAAACAAACTACTGTAAAACAACGGTACATTAATGGAAAGATAAAGAAAATCATATATGTAATCATAAGTCTTCAATTCAACTGCAAACAAAACTTCAATATTCACTTGAGATTAACTTTATGAGTTATGGAAAATAACAGATAATCAGATAATAAAGCTATCACTTCCTTCATGATGCTTCGATTTTTTGGTTATAGAGTTTGTGATAAGACTGAACTTCCCAACCACTTTTCATGTCAACTGGATGACTTCATGAGGATGCAACTTTTTTTTTTTTTGTCAAAGAGTACAGAAGAAAAAAAACAAAACAGTCCAACTTATTAAAATGGTTTCTTGCAATATTCAGATTATTAATTTCTTCATAACAAAGACTGCTTTAAGCAGATAATTTCAAATGCATCATGTTATTTAAAGAGAATTAAGCTTTATAATATTTTTATCAAGAAATATATAGATGATTATCATGGATGATAATAAAGAAGAACCCCTTTACCGATTAGCCCCCCCCCCACACCCCTTTACAGGTCAGCACGCCACCAAATGGCCCAACAGCCAAGGGTGGGCGTTGGCTCAGAAGAAGAAGATATTTCTATCAACATGGAAAGCTGTCAAAGTTAGACTATTCTTGAAAGTGAGATTGTTAGGAGGCTTGGAATAGGACAGGAGGAAATAGTAAAATTTTTCTAAAGCTGAACAGTTTAAATAAAGAAGGCCTAGCAGAATGGCAAGTAAAAATTTCTGTTCAATAAAACAAGAATATGAAGATAAGATCTATAGTCTGCAATCTTATAAAAACTGGTGAATAATAATGTGTTAATTGATTTTCTGACTTAATGGCACTGATAACTGCAGTCGCGGCTATATGATTAAAGCAGAACAATGCTATAAAAGCCAGAAGCATGTTTAGCATCAAAAGATCCTTCTCCACCATAATGACTTATCCAAAATCAAAATCAGCATGTTCTTGTTTTACTAATGTCACTATATACGTTCATTTTTAGGCTGATTGATCTCATTTCCTACTTTAATTCTTTCCACTACCATGTATTTAAATTTTATTATCACTTACATATGTTCTACTACAGTTTACTATTATTATCTTTGTGAAGTAGGTATTATCTTGTAAATGCAATTGTATCTTATTTAAATCATATTCAACAATACTGAAACTTATTTATGATCTTTACCTGGCATTTTTTATTACAGTAGTGTGAAAATCCACATGCTGAACACCGAGACAAATTTTCTTGACTGAAAAAAAAAATTAAATAAAATGAAAATGAGAAAAGAATATATCTATTTACAGTTTTGTTAAATAGTATATTTAATATTTAAAGAGATAATTTGTAAGTACTCGCTGTGACAAAAAAAAAATTGACATACTGGTTAGCCAGACGAAAGAGACTGGTCACATGATTTACTGATCGCACCGACCTCTATCTTGGCGTGAAATTAGGGGAGATGGGTGTTTGCCGACAAGAACAGAAACAAACGACGTATAAAGGAGATATGCATAAAGTGAAAAATTACTGCAGATAATTCAGTTTAAAATTAATGCGAGTACACACAAAAGGGCCTTTTTTTCCAGTAGAGTTGTATCATTAATGTAACCAATCAGTACCTATTAAAGCCACTTGTAGCTGCAATGCATAATAATAAATGTCAAACAAATTCATTTACTGCTCTACAAAAGATTTTGCCAAGAATTCTGTACCAGCTGCTCAAGACTCCCATTACTCTGTGAAAAGCTGCAAAATGTCCCAAACGGAAGACCTGACTAGCAAAGGAAGAGCTTCAACAAAGTGGAAGCAATGTGTGGGTGAGCATTGTGTCCCTTGCAGATGTGAAGTTAAGATAACATTATCGATCACAGGCAGGGTGACCATATTTCTAAAATCATAATCTGGGACAACCAAACCTTCCAAACTTATACAACCAAAACAAACCCATGGTCACAGGATAGTGGACATAGAAGCTTTTGTGACAGTTTTGTAATTATCTAACTATGATGCACTGCTCTTCAGCAGTTGTCTGTCTGAGCTGAGCAACGGCTTCTTAGTATGCATATTGTATATCCATTGTTGGCTAACACCATCACACCACTGCATCAAGACAGTGTGCAATTTGTTGACACAAATAGCCTGCTTTCCATGACACTCACTCAAATTCTTGCAGTTCTTCGTAATGCAGTCAGATTTGTTGTTGAGGCATTTTTTGGCATCAATTAAAATGAATGCAACAGATAAAGCTAGTAGGATCACAGCAAATGTCTGACAGAGCTTACACAGATGGCATGCTTCAAATGCACTTTTGGAATGACCTTGACATTCATTGGCAGTAAAGCTTTGGTCATTTAGGAGGCAAAGAGATATTTGCATGCATATTTTCACAGTTCAGATTACTTTCCTGATGCAGTGATGGGGGTGAGGCATCAATTTTTTGTAAAAGAGCGTATAAGCAGTTTCTGTAGAGGTACAGAAACACATGAAAAGAAATATCACAAAAAAGAATTTCCTATAGCTATAATTCATCCTGAATGTGGTTAAGTGTGGAGTAATCAATTAACTTATGTAAAGAAGAATGGCTTGATCTTCCTATTGTTCCAGTAATGATTAATGTTTAAATGAAAACTGATTTAAATATTTTCTAATATACTGAACGTTTTCTTATTATATTTTACATTATTTCTGATTTGTCAAATAAGAACCAGTTGCATTTATATTTTCAATAATTTTCTGGTTGGCAAGAGAGATTTTTGACAACTGACATGGATATTTTAATCATCAATTTTATTATCAAATTTCGTTCTTCCTCCTCGCATGATGGGAAAAAAAAACATATAAAAAGCATTACCCTATATTGATTGTTTTAAGAATTCATTCTTTATAAACTGGTTAACTACAAGTACTAATAGAATGATAAATGCCACAGTTAATGACAGTATACATCAATCTTAAAATAACTTTATGTCAAAAAATAAAATACCAAATTTAGAATTTTATGACAGAGCCTTTATATAATGATTTATATCAGATATGTGTTTTATTTTGCACTAGTAAAAATGTTGTTTTGGAAAACTAGTTTTTGATATTTGTGATGTTGTGAATCAATTTCTCTTTGCTTTATCATTATTATTATTGTCTTTCTTTTATGAGGGCTTTTCTTTTAAATATTTCTGGATAGAAATTGGAATAAAAAAGAATATTACAGTTTTACTGAAAGTTTTTTTTGGGGTGGAGGGGGAAACAATTTTCAGTGTTAATAAGGTGACCATTTTTTCTAAAATGAAAAGGAGGACGCAAATAATTTGAAGAAAAAAAAAATGTTATCAGGGGTTTCAGGGATATAAACCTATCTGTTCAACCAACAAAAAGGGTTTTAAACTTCACATATCGAAAAGGAATACGTACTACTCTTCAAAAAGGAGAACAGAATTTACAAAAGGAGGACATTTAGGAGGACACTTCTCAAGGGAGGACAGAGTTTCAAAAAGGAGGACAGTTGGTCACCTTAGTTTTAACATTAATTTTATAATTTGGGGACAAGTAAACAAATAAGCTGGTTTTTATACAATAAAAATCTGCACAGAATGGTTATTCTTTTTCTCAAACTGACATATGTGGATCAGAAAACCAAAAGCAACAGATCAGGTAAATCCGCATCATTGTTTTCAAATTTTTGTACTGCAACTCCAAGATAAGTGTGTTTCAGGCTTTTCGACCATTACCTAAAAGTCACAGCTCAGTTGAGTGAATAAAAATTTAAATTTATTTCCCTTTTAATTTTTTTTATTATTATTATTTTAAAGTGTCACTGCCATTGTTGTTGTTTTTGTTTTGTGTGTGTGTGTGTCTATTATTTGAGTTTCTTTTATTTAAGTGAGAATTTTGTGTAATTTCAGTTAGGGTTAAAAAATTTCAAATATGCTTGCCCTAGAATAGCAACAGAATTCTAAAAACATTTCAAGATATGAATTTCTTTTGTTATCGTAATTTGTATTTTCTATGCATGCTAAATTTATTGATGACTGTGTATGTTCTTGTATCAGATATTGATTTTACATCATTTGAAGATTACTATATGCTTACTAAATAAAAAGTTCACTGAATCATATGTCAACTTCACCAAGAAGAAAGTTTGGGGAGTTGTTTTTTTTAAACTACGATTCCATAATAATATTAGTAAATGGGATTATAACAGGATAGATCATTGCTTGAGGGATTTGAGGATTTGTTTGAGGGATTATTGCTTTTGAAATCAGGCAGATGGTATATTAATAATGTTATATCAAACTATCTTTTCCTTCTGCTCTTGAACAAATCAACTGATTTTCTTGATAACCCTCAATTCTGCGTTAGATCCATTTTTTCTTAATTTATCCTTTACAAAATATTTTAAAGCACTTTACCCATTGTCAATAGCTCTCTCAAGATGCTGACAATTTACCATGGATAAAAAAATTACAAATAAAAAAAATTAAAGCATTTATGTCAATGTGCATAATGCAGTATTAAATGTTGAATTTAAAGTGAGTGTAAATATAAGTTCTTCTTATTAATATTAATCATGGTTTTTTTTTTTTAGTTCATTGAAATCTATTTTGTAATTCTACCAACAACAACTATGAACCTTGCTGTAACATCCATATCAATTTAACATAAAAACCTTGCTTTGAATCACAAGATGATCAGATTTATCTTATATATATATAAAAAAAAAATAATTCTAAAACTGGTACAAATAATACTGTGTCACCAATTGGAGGAAGAATGATATGATGCAGAACACTATAAGCTATCTATATGCATCAAGGTCTGGCTGCATGTATTGCTGTCAGAGGTAAACATTTACGTTACTAATCATCTGATATAAAGCAATAAAAATTTTTTTCAAGTTTAAATTCTAACAATTTTTTAATTTTGTACATCTAAATAGCCCCTATAACTTTTAATTATATTGTGATTCTTGTGGCCAGGAGTATTTCTTGCAATTATGAAATTTAGCAATGATGTTGATTTTTAAAACTTGATGAAAGGGAACCTCTCTACAGTCAAAAGTTATGTATTAATTTATTAATTTTACATTCCATAAAATTACAAACATAAACTGCTTAAAATTTTCAAAAAGGTATAAGAGGTCATGCCTATTATCACCTTTCGCGTAGTCTATAGTATTAATATAAATAGGATTTTTATTCTATGTCGAGAGGGTAAAGGAAAATTTATTGCAGAATAAAATTGGTAAAGAAAATTCCAATATATTCATGATGGTGCAAGTGATTCCCATGACTTATCCACATCATGAACCATAACATAACATAAGATGGGAGGTACTATAAAGTCCCTAACACTGCGGTCCCCATCATAAATATATTACTCCCTTCCTACGCCTTTTGGGTTTTTGCTTGCTGGGCAGCCATGGCTGAGGAGAGCCTAATTGGCTTTAAACAGCTGTCCTAGGGTCTCAGCTTAACTGAATAGGTTTTCCATTTATCATAATTCTAATATTTACAAACTCATGATAATATTCCTCCACAAATCTTCTTTACTCCATAATAACAACAATATTTCGAATAATCTGATCGATTATTCTTCATCAGGTCGAAAAAGAAGAAGAAATAAATTATTTCTTTCCTTGAGTAAACAAAACATGAACAATACAAATTTCAAATTGCAATTGAGAAATGTTAAATGGAGAGAAATCGCCAACCTACGGACGTTAAACTTGCTTTCTAGAAATGTTAAATGTTCTACAAACATAGATCCAACTAATAGACATGATATAGTACACTTTTTCAATATAATCTAATTATTAAATGACAAATAAGAAATATTAAATGTTCTACAAAGCTTAAATATGACTTGGCATAGTTATTAATTGACAAAGAATCAAGAGATGTTATAATTGTTTAAATAATCAATAGATGCTGTAGTTTCTTTAAGCTTTTCTTGTTTAAATATTTTTTAAAAATCCTGAGGGATATACCGGAAACTTTCAAAGTTTTGTCCTTATTAAAGCATTTACTTGAATTTATATAACATGATTCAATAAGCAATCTATCTAATTCATTATTGCATTTGTAAATTACTTTAGCAATGAGGTCCGGGTTATGATTGAATTTTAGTGCATGATATGCCCAATCCGATAAATTTGGTTGTTTATTTCTGAAAGCTCTAATGTGTTCCGATAATCGCTCTTTTAGTGTTATGGTGGAGCTTACCTAATAAATTTTGTTACAATCCCTACATTATAATTGGTAAATGATACACACGTTTAGAAGATCCTCATTTGATGTTTTCTTATTTCACTTAAATAGTTTATTGTCTTTAAAATGAATAATTTTTATTTTATTGTCAAAACATAATTCCTTGATTTCTTTACTGATTTTCAATCCAATTGAGAGGTATAAGTTAGTTTTAAAATAATTTTGATTTTTACTTAGTTTTACCTCGTTTTTTTCTTTTCATATTT
>JAFIDM010000007.1:46523257-46558802 GCA_023159025.1 Thereuonema tuberculata
AAAAGATGAAAGTAGTAGATTTTTTCTAGTATAAAAATTTGGTTAAAGATATGACGACATCTCCAAAATTACAACCAACAATCACATTGTTTGTCAGTTAACAACTATGCCATATCATATTTAAGTTTTGTACAACGTTTAACATTTCTTATTTGTCATTTAATAATTAGATTATATTGAAAAATTGTACCATATCATGTCTATTATTTGGATCTATGTTTGTAGAACATTTAACATTTCTCAATTGTAATTTGAAATTTGTATTGTTCACGTTTGTTTACTTTAGTTCAAGGAAAGAAATAATTTATTTCTTCTTCTTTTTCGACCTGATGAAGAATAATCGATCAGATTATTCGAAATATTGTTGTTCTTATGGAGTAAAGAAGATATGTGGAGGAATATTATCATGAGTTTGTATTTACTATCGTAACGGATAAGTATATATTTGATAATTCTAATATGTTTATTTCACACCATTTTCAGAGAATCCTTCTCTTAAAATTTTCTTATTTATTATTTTTTCAAGTTATTTTCTTAGTATTTTTTTTACTATCATTTTTATTGTTGTTGTTACTATTATTACACATGCTGTTGGATTACTGATTACATTGTAATAATAATAATAAAAATTGGATGAGATTATCGCAAAACTACGGACCTTGCAAAACAATAATCACAACGCAGCTGTTGATTAGCGCAGGATAATATATAAGCGAAAGGTCTTGAAGTAAACAGTGTTTTTCCTTTTAAAATTTTATCCGAATTTTCAACCATTTTAATTGATTCAAAACATAAATCGTTTTAGTTAAAAAAACTAGTTTTCGGAGAGTCCTTTAAAAAAAAAAAAAATAATATACAAGAAATTATGAATAAAATTCTGAAATCTCTGCAAGCAATTCTGATTGCCCGGTCTACAAAGATTGTAATTTGCTTTTTTTTTCTTTTCTCAATTATTAGTTTGGCTGTAGTTTCCTAGATCAGCAGTAGTAAATCCTTTCTATTTCCGGTTAACGTTAACCGGAAATTGAATGTTTTTGTAAGAACATTGGAAAAATGTGAAAGAAAATAAAAGAATGTGACGAAAAAGAAGTAATGAATGGTTAAAGGAAAAGATCGACTTTAGAAAATGTTTCCTTTATTGTGAAGCATTATTACTATAAACGATAATTGAAAATGAAAGAATTTATTTATGTTAGTTAACCATTTTTCTAAGGTCCAATTTCAGTGCATGTAAGCAAAGATTTCTTATTGGTATTTAATTTGAATGAAAAAAAAGAGGATTACTCGATTTAAAGTTATTTAAAAATCCTTCATCTTCTTTTTAGCGACCCGTTTGAGAGCTATTGTGATAGCGACCAAAATCAGTACCTATTGCATTTGTCCTGTCCGTCTGTCCACCCCTAACAACTCCCGAACGGAAGGTCGGATCGACAAACGGAGTTCACCATCGTGTTCAAAGGCGCAAACAACGTAGAAATAGGGTATTTTCAAGAGCCAGCGCCCTCTCATAGTCGAGATATTTGGCATTGTTTTCATTGGATTTCCGCTAATAGTTTAAATGTTTTAAATGCAACCATCTCATTTCAGTTGTCAGCTATCAAGTATTGAAGGTTGTCAGTTAGAATCCGTCTATCAACTTTTTCTTTTCTTTTAATCTTTTTTTCTCAATGTACGCGTGGATTTTTTCCCTTGTTTTCCTGACTTTTTTATTATTTTTTTCCTATTTTTTTTTTTTTACTTTTCCTTATGAATTATCAATAAATTAATTTTTTTGTTTTTATTTTTGGGAGATGGGTAGATTAACCAGTTATTCTTATGATTGTAATTTGTAGTTATTCTTATAATAAGTATTGAAAGCTGATTGCTGATCATCGCAGTTTGATAAATTTCCGTGTTTTTTAAAATTTTGTATTTCAAACTTGCAAAAAATTAGTTATTATCGATGGTAAGTCTTTCTGTCCATCGTTAATATACACAAAACAACTCGATAACTGGGATTGTAATGATAACAACAATAATATATGAATTAACAAATACCTATTTGAATAAAATTAAGAAAGAAATCGTACTAATTATTAATTATTATTATTAACAATTTATTAGCAATTTGTTACAAAAAGTACAATTCAGTCCTACTAGGTTGTTAGAAAAACAACCAGTGTTGTAGGTGCTGAGATTTACAATAAATACAAGTTACAGAGATAAAAACATAAACAATTTTGAAACCTTATATAACATAAAGTATATTAATGAGAACAAATTTAGGTAAATCTGTGAAATAGTAATATTTTTTTTTTTTTTCAAATTAACCAATCCATTTTAACCAACCCATTTGATTTGTCCCAGTATTATTTTTTCATAAATTATTTTTTTAAAGTAGACATCTTTCCAATGTTTTTAATTTCTAATGAGAATTGATCAAAAATTTAATAATTAATCTATTTTTTATTCTCAATCCAAAATTATTTTTTGGATTGTCAAAATCTTGTTTACTATATAATCTATTACTTCTTGTTGAATTTCTATTTACACAATTATAACATATTTTATAATAAAACCGGAAGAGCAAGGTGAAAATTACTTTTTGTTCATTGCTTTGAAGCTTGATTTTAATCAATCAGTATTGGTAATTTTGCATTTAAAAACAAAAGCCTTTTACAGCTAATCAAAACCTAAAAAGCGAGCAATTCTTGTAAACTTTGAAAACGAGCCTAAGGATTTTGATGAATTGGGATGAATCTATCGTATTCGGGTGTGAGAAAGCGATTTAGCTATAGGCCTCGACTTCGGGATAACTCATTTATGATAAGCTAGCTGGGTACCGTAGCTTCGCTCCGGAACCCCTGCATACATAGCATAAAAAACAACAACAACAACGTTATTTATTTAGCAAATTAATATCGAGATCGGAAAATACACGAGTTCCCAGCCCGTTGTGGCCTTCTCCGGATAACTCAGATGTAATGCGGGTTGGCGCCAAAAACCTATATATCGATAAGGCAACTTTAAAGCGAAAATATAAATCCTCTTTATTCCCTATCCCGTGGGAATTTCGAAACATCCGGTCTTATTCCTTGTCTACATCATAAAGGGAACGTCAGTGCAACATTTCATCTTTCTAGGTCCAAGGGTTTGGGCGGGGCGTTGATGAGTGAGTCAGGACTTTTCTTTTTATATAGGTAGATGATTGATCTGGGACCTAGGCACCAGGTTATTGTTTACAGTGTTCTCACTTTATTTTCGTTTTATTTTATTCTTAATAAATACGTGTACTGTGCGTAATGTAATAAAATAATAATTTTTTTTTTCGGGTTTTTTTTTTGGTTGGATGGGCGATCGAGAGGATCTCGTTCCACCCCAACCTCCAACTTTTGAAGCCTTTTTTTTTGTTTTTTGCTGTTGGGTATCAGTTCTCTAACTTGACCCACCTAAATAAAATATCCTGTATTCCCTGATAAAACGCAAATATATAAGTACTTCGCTCATTTTAAACTTGTGAAATTTAATCATACAGGCATTCACTTTCAAAAATTCATTCAAACAACCTTCCACAAGTATTTTTATAAAAAATCAAAAAATAATGAAGATGAAAAATTGTACTGTATTTCAAAATATTAAATCATAACTTCCTTAAAAGTTTTATTTTCAAAAAAGCAATCGACTACGAGGTTGTTTTTTAAGTGAGGTTGCATCGCGAAACTCGAAGGCTAGGCCATAAATTATGTCGTATACAGGGTGATTCAAAATTCCTTGTACAAACTTTAAAGGTAGGCTCTAAGACAAACAAAAAAAGTTCAAATATACGTGGGTCCGGAAATGAATAGTTTCGCAAAAAACATACATTTTATTATTCAATGTATGGTTGTTGTTGTTTTTGTTTTTTTATTACTTTGTTGGCACAGTATGATGAGATAAAACGTATTTCAAAATATTCATAAATTAAAACACGGATATACTGTACAAAATAGGGAAATAGTGATTTAATAAACAGTGAGTTTAGAGATGACAAAAAAAGGACTGATGAGGAGTTGTTGCTTCCTGGGAGAACAGTTTCTGAACGATTATCTGCGTAGAACTTTCTTTACTTAAGTTTGTTGAACAGAACACTCGTAACCGTGACAACAGGACTCTTCTACCATTGCATATTCATACGCATGTATCAAGTACAGCCGTAGCACTGCGGCCTTGGCACTTCTATGCATGGCACAACATCAAGTACAAACGAACTAAAATGAACTAACTTCAGCCTCGCTTTCAAGAAAACCTTTTCCTTTTTTTTTTTCATTTTCCTTCGCCAATGAAAATATCTGTATGTAGAAGTGAAATTTTTCTGCCAATCAAGGGAAAGCTTATATTTAAAAGGACTATATTTTGAGTCGGATTGGCATTGTTATTTGTATGTTATCATGTGATGAGTATTTCACTGGTAGTTCTCTTATCAACATGACGGGTATTCGGTGTTTCTTGTTTTCATTATAATGTTCAGTGTTTAATTTGCAGTTAAAAATGACGGAAGGTTCAGTATTACAGACAGGGGAAGAAGTAACAGTCGCTGTCGACAGAAAATGGACCAATTTAATTTGCGAAATTCTAATTGCACATCAGGTAGCCAATGTTTGAGCTTTCCATAAAATTACTCTTAATTTAAAGTTTCAGAAATTTAAAAATAATAATAATATCCGCCGAAATTAAATTAAATATAATAAATGTGTAATAAGATTTGTGTTAATGATTTATAGCGTTAATTGCTTTAATTCGTGGAAATGCATTGAAGGTGCCCGATATGCTATTGCTCAATATCATCAGTTATCAATTTTAAATTGTATGAAAAATAAATTCTTAGAATTACTTTTTCACAGCTAATAAACATTTATGTTTGAAGTTTTGTTTTTCCCCTCAACGACAGAAAGCTAGGCTTTATTTCTCATATTTTCTCCGTGTTAATAGATTGACGATTCGGGGAAAAAAAATACAATTTCTTCGTAAATTGATGTAATAAATATGTAATTCGAATATTATTTCCAACATACGAGAACAGAAACAAATTAATTTGGATTGTGTAATTTATATTTCAGATCTACAGCAGTGAGCCTTAATTACAGCCAAGAAATTTCGAGAACGTACTGAAAAAAAAAAAATGCTTTCATCATTGCTAATTCTGAGCTAGATTTGACATTAATTACTACATAATAAGAGGGGAAAAAAATCGTTACAGTAATAAAAATCAAATAATTAAAATCAGCGAATTACAAACTAAATATTCTAATGTTTGGTTTATTTTTTTTTCTTTTGATTCTTGCAACGTCAGGTTTTATTCTAAGTTGTAACATTTCAATTAAAAAAAGAAAAAGGTCAAGAATTATGCTTCGTCAAAAACTTATGTAATGGTTACGAGTTTTTTTCTTTTTACAATTATCCTTATCTGAAAGATATAAAAGCTTTAATTTATGCATAGTTAGCAGATATATTTAGTGAAATTTTGATAAGGATTTTTTCCAAATCTGGGACTATAACAGTTATCAATTCTCAGGAAAAGATATAAGCAGTAGCAACTGATTGCTTGATTCAAAGCAAGGAAACGAAGAATGGTGTTTGATTGTAATCTTTTCTGTTCAGTTTCCTGTTTACTTAATATTGCCAATTACTGTGAATTCGAAGGAATTTACAGAAATGATTGAGCTAATATGAAAGCAACCTTGTTTGTATTATTATAATTGACTATCTTAGTAAATTAATAATATTTATATACACCCTTTCCCATATTTATTTTTAAGTTTCACTTGACTGTATTTGAAAAAGGAATGAAAATGATTAAATCATAAAGATCACATAGAATTGTAGGGATCTGATATTGTCTTTTTCGACATATCAAGACAGGAATGGATGGTACAATAAAAAACAGAAGATTGTACAACATAAGATTGCAAGTAATAACTTGTGTATTACCCTACACTGACAAAATAGTTTATCTTGTGACTGAAAACGAATAAACAGTGGGATAGTCTAATATCTGATGGATGTCGAATTTTTGATTGGAAATGTGAATGGTTTATTTGCTGCAATGAAACTAGGAGTGCATCTAGTTTTTACTTTTCAATGCATTAAGAGCAATTAAACACACTAGACTGGCTTCAGATTCTAATTACCTAAAACATATTTCGAAATTTGAACCAGAAACTTCGTGAATTCTTTAGTTGTAACACTTAATATCTTATACATATAACTCTGTAGTAAAGCATGCTTATTCTAATTTCAATTTAAAGAACAATGAAATTAAGAAAAATGTCTAAAAATTATTATCAGCTGAAAAAGTATATAATTGGTGACAATTTTAAATATAATTTTCACGATGTAAACAATACAATTTCACTAGTAAAGGTAATTTTTAAAATTGAATTCTATGTGATATAAAAGTTTTGTAACATTAAATTATAAAGATATTAAAATTATATAAAGTTAAAATTTTAACTTTTCATGTATAATTTAAATATATCTTATCCAATTAAAAAGATCACAGTTCAGTAAAATTAGTGTATTTTATGTAGCTAATTCTGCAACCCTTAAAAACAAATTGTAATTTCACAATTTGAATTCTTATTGTGAAAATGAATTTAACAAGTTCGTAAAGTAGGAATGGGATTGGCACAAAAATGACATTTATGAATAACAAATACATGGTATCCCATGAAAAGTTTTTTTGTTTTATATTTATTTATATAATAATTAGTGAATTCAAAGAGTACATCCATCTATAGTATAAGTTTTAAGTCTTATATAAGTTTTCCTCTTTACTTCCCTGAGAAAGCTGAATTGGGATTATGTGATTAAGAATTCTTTGGAATAGTTCCAGAAAACCTATTGTCAGAATTTTTGACAAACCCTTAGTGCTTAAATCATCCTATAGAAGCATTTAATCTATTCAACTAATTTTTTTAGCTAATTTACTGTGAAATGTTATTATGTTTCATGAAAAGATCTTGATGTTATTTCAGCCCAGTTATTAAAATTTATTTTCTAAGAATTCCTTACTTGGAACACAAAAGGCTGCATCTTTCTTGCCTTTGTGATGTGGGTCACAAGGCAAGAAACACTTCATTTTTAGTTTCATAAATGAATTTGATGCTCTTTACATGCATCAGCAACACATAATAAAATTGTTTGTACGTACTGTAATTGTAAATTACTATCTTCTTCACTTGTAAACAAGACCCTCACTAGAACTTAAAGTAGAGGCAGTTTTAGGATAACTTAATGAAAACAGTGGGAATATGAACTTCCAGTTCGAGTAAGTCATAAAAAATATTGTAGCAATTTTTTTTTTGATTTTCTGCTAAATATGCATTAGTTTGTGTATTGTTCTTAAGCCAGGAATAAGAAACTTTAAACTGCATATACCTACTTGATAAAAACTTAGTAGCATTACAGATAGAATCTGGAAAATTATTTTTGAACGGGTCTCATCTAATTTATCAAAGATCGAATCCTATTTCTATAATCACAAAAGAAATGTCTCGCTCGACAAAGAACCGTTGAGCATTTTGAAAAGTGCTCGTATTTCTATTGTACATAAACCTTATTTTTTATTTTGTGTGTGGTGGCCTAATTATGTTTTATATACAAGATTAAATTGCACTGCTTCCTGTAAACCAAATTTATGATCTTTTGAACTCCGTATACCTTATTTAATTATAAGTAAATATAATTTGTTTGTAAATATAATTGCTTTTGTAATTTATATTATTTTTCTATTTTTGCTAATTTTTTTTTTATTTTCAGTCGCTGTTGGCGTTTATTACTTGTACTTCTTTAATTATAATAACGTTTGTGACGGTCATGTTTCGAAAAATAAAATACAAAGGTAGGCATAGTAAAACGTTATATTTGTTTAGATATATTAAGTTATAAAGCCTCCATAATTTGTCAAATTAAATTCTAGAATTTAATTATTAATTTCCCTCTACATATTTTATAATTTAACGTAAAAACTTTTGTAACAAATAAACATTAATTCTGATGTCTTATGTTTTTAAACTTTGCAGTTCCTGATGTGAAGGAGCTTGTAGGAGTAGGTAGCACAAAACCTCGATTTAGGAAGCGAGATAAAGTAATGTTTTATGGTCGTAAAATTATCCGAAAAGTAAGACTCTCTTAATTCTAAGTATTCTGGAAAGGGTTTACTTATCCTAAGTCATGCATTATTCAAAATTTTAGTTTGATGTAAAATTTAATAAAGCTATACCTTAATGTTTCAGGTAAGATCAATGTCTGGTCAAGTTCGTGGAGAACGGAGGATTAAGAAAAGACAAATAGTAATTAAATTTGCCAAAAGGTGAGCAATAATTTTTTTCTTTTTTAGCTGACCTGATATCAGTTGTCACTTTTATATTTTGTAATTTCTGCATAATTATATTCAAATATTATTCTTTAACATTTAAATTGCATATTTGTGAAGACAACTTCAAACAAATTTTCAACAACATTGATACTTATTAATACATTTTTAAAAGATGGAATACATTTTAGACAGATGTTTGTATGAATTACTATTGAAGGACAAATAGGATATGAACAGCACTGTTAGTGAAAGTTGAAAAGAGAACATTACAATAGTAACAAAATTTGTATGCAAATGTTTCACTATGTCTATATTGGATAATGAAACTTCGTTTTTTTTTCTAATCTACGTAATTTCTTTATTTAGTGATGCTGTTTTTTACCAATTTGTCCCGATTTGAGGTGGTTTAAAATAATTTAAAGGCTCATAATATTTGAGACAATTCTGTAGTATTCTCAGTATTGGCAAGATGTCTCAACTTCAGTTGTAAGTTGGTTCCACATGCTACAGCACCATTGTAATGTAATATAGTTTGTGTGTAGAAGAGATAGAGAAACTTAATTTATGAAATTAAATGTCTAGGTGATCAATTCATACGTAGTGACACACATTGCAATCAGCCTTTTGTATGTTATTTTAGACTTAGTTTACAGTTTATTAAATCTTTGTTGATTGTTTAATGAACTCACCACTGCTACCTTCATCCAGGTCTTTTCTATCAATACCTGACATTTTCTTGAATATTAACTTGATTCTTTGCATTGAGTTTAATATGTTTGGATTGTGAAAATCAACTAACCATGAACATTCTGGATGCCACTCCTGCCATTCATATTTGTTTTTCTTTCATTTTTTGCAAGCCATGGGGCATCATTGCCTGAAATCAAATCCCATTCAATTTCTTTGAAGGATTTCCAATGTAATTTTTTTCCAGTTTATTTTTTTGTCCATTTTAGTTTGTGATCCAACTATTCACAGCTGCTCTTCTATTCTTCTGCCATCTCCTTATCCTCCAACAAAATTCTTCTGTGTTTTTGGTCACAGTAGTGTCATGACAAGCAGAAAAGCAAATGCTTGATGAGGATCTATGTTGGCAGTATGGGTTCATTAAGATTTACTCTTCCCAGTTTGCCTCAAAGCTTATTTTTGAGGCAATTTGAAAACTTACATAAACTTTAATGATCAGTAGCAATCAAGAACAAAGGAAAAGGCTGTCGAATAATGTTTTACCACTATTAAGGATAGGCAACAAGTTAAGAACAGGCACAATTTCATATGTACCAGTCATGGAATTTTCAGATATCATATAGAGAAAATAAGTTTTTTGCAAATGTGAAGCAGTTGGAGAATGTAGATCATGTTTTTTGTAATTGCATAAAAAACTAAGAAAATGGCTAATCTGTATTACTAAAATCTTTTATTTCTCTGTCTGTCTGGTGCAATTGTCAATTATTAGTTTCCCTTGCTGAGAAAGTCAGATTATAAAATTTCCTTTTTTTTTAATTGTTTTTCGCCTTGCATGGGATTCGAACCAGGGACCTTTGTCCTCGCAGTCAGGAACGCTAACCTTTGGACTATTGGTATATCAATATACCTCCAATATCCAATCCTACTTTTATTCTATTTGTTCGCGTGCTATCAAATAATGAGTTCATTCAAAAAGGAATAAAATATCACTTTTTGCTATAACTGATAGGGGGGTGGCCTAATATCTTTTATTTTAGCTTTGGCCGAGAAGTATGCTAGTACAGAAGTAACTTTGGCCTGTCTTAGGGCATAAAACCAACTATTAATTTCAGATCAAATTTCATCCTAGAGACAAAATACCCACTTCTGCAAATGAATGTGTAAAACTTGTTAAAATGTAACTATTTTTGCCTTTAACAAAATTTCACAAGCTTCAGTTCTTTCTAAGAATGATAGGTTCATTACTGTCTGAAAATTAGCATTCATTATAGATGAATGAAATCTAATTGGATGATTATGTTAACATTTATTTATTTATTGTATGCAGAGCAATGTGGTTTTCACTTTTTGACATGTTCAAAATATAATTATTGAAAGTATTCAAATTACAATTTTTTCGAATTATTGTTTTAGGTTATTAAGGTTACGGAAGGAAACCATGCCCCTTCAGCTTCAGGTAAAAGAACCATCTGCAGCCTATTTAGAAGCTGATATGACGGAGCATGCAGAAAGACTACCTCCTGAGGTTATGTATATGCTCAAGAGTATCAGGTTTGTAATTTGTTTGAATAAAATTCAAGTAATGATAATCAAAGCAGAAATTTAATCAAACATGCTTTTCATTAGGCATAAATATTATTATTGTTAAAAAGACAAATTAATTACAAATTTCTATTGAATACAATAACATAAATAAGGTTTATTTTTAGTGAAATTACTAGAATTTCATTGATTTGGCATTTAAATGGCAATAATGATAAAAAACTATATTATAATAATTTTGTTGAGTATTTTGTCTTTATATGTTTTCTTATGGCAAAAAAAAAAAAAAAAATACTGAATGATACAGGAGTTTAGCAAAATTTGCCAATTCTTGAGCCGTAATAGACAAGACTAAGCACATCTGACATAAGGAATTTTGTTCCTGTTTAATGGGGATATTTAAGGTCTCTGGGTCGAGGCTGGAAAAGTCACGTGACGTAGGTGTGTAACTTCTAAAAACATGGCTAAGATTACCGAAAAACCTCTGTATATTAAAGATTTCTCAACTTTAAATATATTGAATAATCGGCATACAATTAAGGAGGCGTATGAAATAATGTAGATACGTTATTTCTAGATGAAAGGAATAGAACAAATTTCTCTTTAAATATATTTATGCCTTTCATCTAGAAATAACGTACATACATACATACATATATATACATACATATATATACATACATATATATACATACATACATACATATTATTTCCATACGCCTCCTTAATTGTATGCCGATTATTCAATATATTTAAAGTTGAGAAATCTTTAATATACAGAGGTTTTTCGGTAATCTTAGCCATGTTTTTAGAAGTGACACATCTGGGTCATTCCACAGAAAACGTAACTTTTAAGAGACAAAAATGTTAAAAAAAAAAATATTGACAAACAAATCTGAAATTTATTTTCTAAGCAGTATTATTCCTTCTATGAATTATAAAATGAATTGTTACATTGTTTCTTCCTTTTTCATGAAATAAGGAATAAAATAAAATTTTGATATGGACGAGGATACACAACTGTAACAGAGTATAAGATACAGTAATGAAATCTACCATATTTTAAAAGCATAACTCATAATTTAAGTAAAATTTCAATTTATTCTGAAACTGAGTGGTTAAACAGAACATTAACTTATCGCAAAATAGCAGAAAAGAAATTTACCGATAATAATAAACAAATATTCCAAAATCATAAATATTTTAAATTAATTATTGAGATAATGATAATAAACAATATAGTACATATACTAAATCAATTATTGAGACTCATAGTATTTAAATAAATGATTTTGTACCCTCTGTTACGAAATTAATATCCTCCATTCAATGTTAATGTAACGGAGGATACATCTACGGAGGATACATTTCTGCAAAATTTCCCTAGTTTGTCATGCTTATTGTGAGGTTAGCTCGTGAACATCCTTTAAAATGTAATTGAATCGTATTTAAGAATAACTTCAACAAGTTCTATGTATTTTCTCAATGTTATTTATTTGTCTAAGTTGAGAACGGAGGATACACAAAGATTAGAACCATCTTGAGAATCCTGAAGAAACTGTTAGATAGAATATAGTTAAACCATACTATTTTACTCCAAACACAAGATAGAGCTAAAACAAAGTGGCGTCTTTTCCTCCTTCATCCACTTTTTGTGAATACCATTGCCATCTAATGGGAATTTGTTAAAATATCTTCAGAACGGAGGATACAGGGAAAGTCTGTGACAAACTTTCAAACCTAAAAACATTTGTTCAAGCTAACATTTTCTCATTTTTTTTTATGTCGAACTGAAGTTCACTTTTTAATGTAAGAAATACAATGTGACTCACTTATTCAATATTTCCTTAAATTCATGAAATAATTAACCACCCTTCTGACGAAGCACTTGTGACACGTAACGGAGGTATACATATCTTCACTATTGTTTAAAAATTTTATAGAAATAAAATGAAAGAACAAAGAATACCAATGTTCATATCTTCCTTCGTTTGTATTGCTGTTTATAACCACTGAAAGAAGAACTTTGAATATTTCTTAAGTAAATAATTGCCTTGTACGTAAAAAGGTACGTTTTCTGTGGAATGACCCACCTACGTCACGTGACTTTTCCAGCCTCGACCCAGAGACTTTAAACATCCCCATTAAAAGACTAACTGCAGTTAATTAAAAAAACTGACGACAACTGCACTAAAATTGAAATAAAATTACAGAGCCGATTAAAACATGATGTTGATAAGAATTCTTTTGAAGTACATAATGGAATTATGAGGGTTTATACAGCAAGAGACTATAAATATAGACTATATATAAACATGGAGTTTATAATTTATATAAATTTGCATGAAAATAGTCTATAGACATAAAATTAAAAATTTAATAAAATTATATGTTATTTCATACTTAGCATAATTTTCATACATGCTCAGACATGAAATATTCTATAATAATTTTTATGTATACATTGCTTGAAACAATTGTTAACATGTACAGATGCTTATAATTACTTAAAATATTGAAACAGATCAACAGTAGCTGTATTATTAGCTACTTTACCTAATTAATCATCAATGTAAAAAATGTTGAATAAAAAAAATGCTGGAATTTCAGGAATTTTTTTATTTCTGAAATTCTTTGAAAATGCTTCAAGCAATACAGTTTTTTTATAATTGAAATCCAGTCAAGTCAAAACTTAAAATTTTATCAAGTCAGTCACATAAATGGCTGGGAGAATTCCTAACGAAATGTTTAGGTAGAGCTAAATTATGCTTGTAACTTTCACCACTCTTCAGTGATGAAATTGTCTTCTCCGAAGTTCCTATAATTGTTCAGTTTAATGTCAGTGAGGACTGATGCCAGTTGGTCACAGCATCATTTCATGATGGCTACAGAATAAAAGCACAAATCGGGCAAGGCTTCTACTACCATATTATCCTAATAGTAATCTTCATGCAATGAATCACTGAGTTTTTTTATCAGAAATTTTTAGATGAAGCAATTGTCTGAGTGATTCTTCAGAATTTTATCCTTAGTTCTTATTATGCATGTCTTTCCAAATGAAGTCCAATAACTGACTTGCTTCTTTAAGTTGAATCCACACGAACATTATGATCTACATATTCTTCAATCTAGAGATTGATTCATGCCTTCTGACCATTTCACAATCCAGTGACAATAATCATAGCAACTGCTCTAATTTGTCTGTAGTTGTTGATCACAAATAGTCTTTCATTTTTGAATCATTATGGCGTTACATATCTTCATTCACTGCTAGCAGTTCTTCCTTTATTGAAGACATTTGCAAGATAGATGTATTTGAAAATATATTTGATTGGCTATCCTTCAGCTAATTCTTTAACAGCAATACACCATTCTGCAAAGTCCTTTACTTTTCATCTTCTAGCATCTTTTCCAGTCATCAGGCTATTCCATCTCTAGATAGTTTTCCTATAATTATTTCTTCACATATCTATTTCTTTTAGGAATTTTAGGATCTTCTATTGTTTTCAGTTATGTCTTGTAGATGGGTATTTTTTAAAAATAGATTTATTAGTAGAATTTCTTTTTCTTAGGAAATTCTGCTGTTCCTTTTACCCAATAATTCTGAAGAATTGGAAACCAAACCATGTGATAAGTGCTAGTTACCTATTATCAACACGCCGAAAGATTAACCTCCCAGAATGCAAAGCAGATTATAGATTGTCCTTTCCTGGCCGACCGCTAACATTGAAACAGAAGAGAAGCGACCTCTTCTCTTTCAATGTTAGCGGTCGGCCAGGAAAGGACAATCTATAATCTACTTTGCATTCTGGGAGGTTCATCTTTCGGTGTGTTGATAGTATATTAGTTATTATACAGATGTGCTTAGTAAACCAAAGCTTTATCCTTTAATAGGGATGAAGGATAAAATAGAAGAGATCAATTTCGAACTCCTATATGATTCAGCATTTTGCCAGTCTTTGCATATCCACTACTTTAAAAATTACTAATCTTACAAATAATTATTTTAACAGGGTATTTGGTCAGTTTGAGAAGCCTCTATTCTTAGAGCTGTGCAAACATTTGGAATCTCGGTTTTTACCCAGCGGCCAATTTTTATTCAGGATTGGAGATATAGACGATAGTATTTATGTTGTTCAAAGTGGGAAACTGAATGTCTTCATCAGTGAACCGGTATGAGTTTGATAAATTTATATAGAAATACAGTAAAAAAAAATCTATATTTAAAAATTACTTTAAACAAAGTTACAATTTGAACTATTGTTTAAAATATATATTGTTATTACAGGATGGTTCAGAATTGCCGTTGAAATACGTGACTGTAGGAGAAAGTGTAACAAGTCTTCTTAGTTTTATTGATGTGTTAACAGTAAGAATTCTTTGTTTTGAAATAAATTAGTACAGTTTGAAGTTTAATTTCTTCTTTATTTTCTTTTTACTTATTTCACTATTTATTTATTTTTCTTCTTAGGGCGAACCATCATTTTATAAGACTGTTTCGGCACGAGCAGTTGAAGACACAATTATTTTGCGTCTACCATTGTATGCCTTTCAGGATGTATTTGAACGATATCCAGAATCTCTTGTCAGGGTTGTTCAAGTTATCATGGTGCGATTACAGCGTGTTAGCTTTACAGCTCTTTATCATTATATGGGCTTGACATCTCAGCTCATAAATCCAGTGAGTTCTGTTTGAATTGTTAATTATTCATTTCATTGGGATTTTACACTAAGACTTTAAGTTAAAATTACACTGTAAGTTAAAATTATTGTTCTGTTAATCTGTTTAGTTAATATTGTTTCTAGAAACAACTATAATTTAATAGTTCCTAGTCAAGGATGTTAAGAAAATATTAATCTAGATAAAATAGAATTTAATAAGCGTGAGAGCATTAAAAACTATTTCATTTTTAAACAAAAAACAAAAATTATTAATTGGTAAAAATATTGTTTTTATTTTCAAATGAATATCAATAATTAAGCAATTTAGATTCATTTAAAGTAATTTTTAAAGTGTTTTTAAATTTGCTTTGGAGAAGTAAAATTAATGTTACTAACTACATTGTAATAAATTCATGATTTATCATAAATGAGTTTTAAATATCTGCTTAACTAATTCTTCTGAAAAGTTTTGGAGATAATTTCCACACCTTAACTAAGTTATAAATTTGATGATAAATTCGACCAATTGAAGGTTCATTTCAGATGAGTTAAAAGAATGAAAAAAACTGAAGGCTTATAACGCAGAACAATAATTTATACTTTAAATGCTTTAATTTTCCGTGACTGAAATTTGTACATTAATCTTAAACATATTACATTTTTTAGGGAAGTCAAGTTCAAAGAAAAATTTCTGCTCCTGCTATGCCTCATTCTCCCAAAACAAGTCCAATTAAAAATAAAGAATGGAGACAGAACAGCTTTGATGACAGGCAAATGACGGCAAATACAGGTAAAAGAAGGGGTGGGAGTGGAAGAAAATATCGTTAGTTGTGAAAGTTAATATTTAAGTGTCATCACATAAAGAAATAGTTTTCAATATAACAAATTAAAATTAAATTCTAAATTTCCTTAACAATCTCAACACTGGCTTCAAAAATATCTACATTGCATCCTATGCAGAACAAAGCAGAGAAATCTTCAATATAAGATCTGGCTCCAAAGTATATATTTACTGTACATTGAAGTTTCAGTATACAGGGTTATTCTAAAAGATGGACCCAATTTAATTAATTTGTATTTAATGAAGTATAAATCGGACATGAACAAGCTACATACTAATAAAAAGAGAAAGTTTACAAGTTGTGTAACACAGGTTATAAATGAGTCCACTAGAATCAAAACTCACAATATCCAAAACTTGGTTTTTTGGTAATCGAGCAATAATTGACATGATGGTAATTACCATCTGCAATAAAAAAAAAATCAAACATGCTATTTTGTGTAATTTGAATCTCTAATTACATTTTTATAATAAAATCATATGATTTTGTATTGTTGTACGAAATATTTAACAATTAATATTGGATAATGACAGTTTTGACTCCAAGTAAAGGAAATTGTTAGCTTTCATTCTGAAAACTGAGGATTATGTCAATTTTGATACAAAATGTCAATATAAATTTTTCATAATGATTATTTGCATGATAGAATACAGCATAAATAATGCATAATGAAACATATTTTATTACAAACAATACTCTTAACATTAACTTTAACATTATGACATACTAATTTTCATTTTTGAATTCTGAGTATTTAAATTGAAAGTATTACTTCTTGTCCAATAAATTCACATAACTCATTTTCATTACTGTCTTTGTCATCATTACTGGAATCAATCATAGACACATAAAACGAAAGAGATTCTGATTGGCTGAAATTATGTTGGCGACAAAACACACAACATCCCGTGGATAATGTGAGTTTTGACGCCAAATGCCATATTCAGCTGTCATTTTCAATGGGATATTGTAAGTTTAGGACCAAAATAACCTTTAATATGGATTCCTTGCACAGAGTTTTATAAGATGGCACTGCTATCTCAATTTTCGATTTTTTGGATATTGTGAGTTTTGATTCTAGACGACTCAAATGTTCAATGTGTCCCCCCTCTGCTGCACGACAAACATTTAAGTGATAGCCAAACTCATTCCACACGTGAATAAGCATGTCTTGTGTTACTGAGTTCACCGCTGCAGTGATATGGTTCAGCAGGTCATCCAGAGTTGTTGGTAGAGGTGTGACATAAACAGCCTCCTTAACATAGCCCCACAAGAAAAAGTCACATAGCATGAGATCAGGAGATCTCAGTGGCCAGAAGTGTAGAGCCAGGTCTTGATTTCCCATGCGACCAATCCATTGCTGAGGAAGGGATTGATTTAAAAATTCCCGGACATCACTGTACCAATGGGGCGGAGCTCCATCCTGTTGGAAAATGAAGTCTTGTGAATCTTCGGTAAGTTGAGGAAAAAGCCATTGTTCCAACATGTCCAGGTACGTTATTCCACTTACAGTGCTTCCCTCAAAAAAGAATGGTCTATAAACTTTTGTCCGTGATAAGGCACAGAACACGTTTAGTTTCACCAGGTCTCATGTTGCAGTGTTGTATGAGGATTTTGTAGACCCCATATGGAAACATTGTATCTATTCACTGTTCCACTAAGATGGAATGTAGCTTCATCGCTAAAAATTAAGCCCGTTAGAAACGCATCCACCTCCATTATTTCTAGCATATTAACACAAAATTCAATACGCTTTACTTTGTCATTCTTAAGGAGAGCCTGCATAAGTTGTAAGCGGTATGGCTTGTACAGCAAACGCAGTCTCAAAACTCTCCATACAGTTGGTTGGGGTATTCCTAGTTCTCTACTAGCTGTATTGGTTGGCTTTTTAGACTATGAACAAAACTATCTTCTATTCGTCTGACGTCATCCTCTGACATGCGGTCGGCCCGGGCTTTTTCCTTTGCAGAGACATCCAGTTTCTTGAAATTGCTTAAACCAATGGCTTATGCTTTTCCTAGTTGGTGGTTCAATGCCGAATCAGAGACGAAACAACCGCTGCACTGTAACTGCCTACTCACTTCTTGCAAACTAAAGAACGCAGAAAACCTTATGCTGCATAGTAGCCATCTTATTCACAACTGAAGTGACACGAGTACCCTGCCTATTGGCGCGAGTACCCTAGCGACTGTTTATGCAACTATCACCGCCCAAGCGGTGGGAAAACAAAACTTTGAAACTTCCTCTTTTTATTAGTATGTAGATTGTTCGTATCCAATTTATACTTCATTAAATACAAATTAGTTAAATTGGGTCCTTATTTTAGAATAGCCCTGTACTTCTTCAATATAAATGTACATCGTTTGGACCCTTTATTAATCTCATTCCCACTACCATCGTCGATCCTTACCAGGGGTCCTTTCCCCTTAGTCCATCAAAGTTAATCCATCATTTTTTTCATCATTATTAGAGTAAATTCTTCTTTTATACAATAAAAAATTCATGATTTGTTCTGAAATTTCATTTTATCATGTTTTACTTTTCTATTTCCATTGCTTTTGTTTCTTGTTATTATTACTGTGGTATTTTGATTGAAATGAGTATATTTCAATCAATCCTGATTCTGTTCAAATTTAAAATTTGATGTTTTCAAAAGGAAATGGCAAAGTTAGTTTGACAAATGTGTTGAAATTGAATTTGTTTGCATTATTCTCTCAGTTGCTATTTACATATAATGTAAAATGAAAAAAGAAAAAAAAAATATTTATTTATAGTTTGCTAAATTGTATTTTTTAAATATCATGAATCTAACAAGAATAAAATATTTATTTTCTAGAATGTGATGATGCAGAAGGTTCGAAAATTCGTCTACAAGATGCTAAAGAGGCAGTAAAACCATTACCTTCCCCTACAGCTAGACAGGTAATTGTTAAATTAACATTAAAAGAAAAAGAAAAAAAAAATCCTTATTTATTCTGCCAAACTGATTTCGGATCAGAGGGCTCAGAAAAAAGATGTTAAGAATTGTTCAGGCCAACAGATGGACTAGATCACATCAGAACTTTGTATGTAGAGCATCATCTCTTAATAGATCATACACTGTATCTTGTCTCGGATGGGCTATAATAGTTGACTACCATGTTATGTATAAATGTTGTAGATGAAGAACAAGAAAGTGTAAATGTAAGCATGGGAGATCTACATTAGATTGTTGATTGTTGGAATAGGGTTGTCTGACAAATCAATGTTCCTTTTGAATCATTCTAATGGAAGGATCAGAATTAGGCAAAAACAACATTAGCCCATTGACCTGTCATGTCGGGTGTCTATAGTTCAATCTGATGATATAATGGGGTGAGGAATGTTTTCTTGTCACACGTTGGATCCCCTGAATACCATAGTCATGCTGAATACCAAGTCGCTGACCAAGGTTATCATCCTTTCTAGGTTAAATTATTCGTTATTCAGATGGTCACTTCCAGTAGAATAATACATCTTCTCACAAGGCCTGAATTGCCACGAAGTGATTCCAGGAACAGTGTTTCAATGACCTGCGTAATTCCTTTATCTCTACTTTATTGAATATCTTTGCAGTTGAGTAGAAATGGCTTTTCAGCTGAAGACTCTACCTTCATCCAGTTTTTAGCAACTGCGTAGCAATCCATGAATACACACAGTACAGCATTCCTGAACAATGCTTCTAGCATCTTCTGTAATCCATGCTAAGATGAATTCAGACTGGCAACACTTGAACATAATTGCACCTAATAAAGTGATTTATCAGTGTTTTTGTATGTTTGTGTGTATAAAGCTGGACAGAAATTTGGGATTTATTAAAAAAAAACAAAAATCAAAGACCAGATTTCTGTTTCTGCAGGAATATTGTCAATTTATTATTGCATTGTCAGCAGCATCTCATGCAAATTGATTTGGAAAATCAAGTGAAATGCAATATTAAAGAATGGCCTTTGCTCTTTTTAATTTAAGCATCTATTCCAAAACACATTCATTCAAGTTCACAATCGTACAATTTTATTTTTTTAATTTATTATTTTTTTTTATTATTTATTTATATTTACTTTTGTTTTATTTATATTTATTATTTATTTTTATTTTTGTTTTGTATGATTTTAAAATTTTCATTTAAAAAAAAATTAATAAAATGGCAGATATCACAACAAACTCAAACATCATAAAAATGGATTTCATTTTGAGTTGTCATAAGATAACTCAAAGGATTTGTTTGTTTCTAATTCAGTCTATAAGAAATTGAGTGATATAACAAAAGTATGAAAAATTTAAATATTTTTAATTTTATAATTTTTATAAATTTGAAGCCTAAATCTATAGTGAAATCTCAAAATGTACTTTTTTATAACTTTCAATGGAAAACCATTATTTTTAAATTCTGTAATAAGATATTCTAAATTATTTACAAAATCTTGAAATTTAGAATTACATTTTAATTGTAAAAAAAGTAAAAAAATTTAATTCTTTTGTTCTTCCTAACTACATGAAAAATTTATGGACCTGGCTAAATGGCATCCCTGTTCCTGCTGCAGAGATTTTCTTTGTCAGTGAAGTGAAGCACCACTGGGAAATACTAATTATGCAATAAAAAAATAAAAAAATGTTTTGTAGAGATTAAAAAGAACAGAAAATTAAATAGTTTTCTGTCCGGTAAGATAAATAGTCCATGTTCAAGCTTTGCAAGTGTAGACAGAATACTACAGAAATACTGTGTAATTAAAATTAACATTTCTTTAAAAGTCTTCTGAATATGAATTTTGAAGATTCTACACTAAAAATTTCTAAAATAAGTTCTCTTATTGAGCATTATGAAGCAATGTAGTGTCCACATAGACAGGTGTGTAAGTTAGACTGCTTTGAGAATTAAAACAATGCTCAGATGGTTTTTAATTTTTGTAATTTTGACTTTAGCATATTTTTAACTTGAATTTGTAATGTTGAACTGAATATTTTAAAATTTTATTTTTGTCATTAGATGTCTCTTCCAGTTCGTAAACGTTCCAGAGCAATAGGACTTCAAGATATTATTGACAGAATGAATGTTAGTGATGGAGAAGAGATTGATTATTTAGGCAATGCAATGGCAGGTTTTAAAGTTCAGTTAGGATTAGAAGATGAATCATTACTTCAAGATAGAATTGAATTAAGAGATGTTTCGACTGGATCGTGTCTGATCAAACAGGAATCAATACATGTAAGTAGTTTCTAAAAAAAATTATCAACTGTGTTTCATATTCATTATCTTTCACACCAACTTCTACTTGTAGGTGCTAAGTATATCATGATAGAAACTTTGTTCTTTTACATTATGAAATTTTAAGTCTCATCCGATTGATTATCAAATTCTCATATGGAATTTCACTAGAAATAATAATGGGGGGGGGGGGGGAAGATACGATTTTATTGTATAAAGATAATCTATTATCTGCTAATGAAAAAAGTGGATTTCATCCTAAAACTTCCTGCATCGACCAGATAACCACTTTGAGAATCATCATGGAGCAATGTAGAGTGGTAGTCAAAAATAATCATAATGTTTGTGCCTGAGAAGGCATTCAACAACTTAATAGGGCAGCAATTTGACAAGAACTTACCAAAAAAAAATTGTAACTGTTATATAGAAGCTACATCTTCTCAGCTCAAAACATTGGCAGACTTATCGGAATCTTTTGAAGTAGCAAATGGTGTTAAAAAGGATACATACTTACTCTTAATGTTCATTTAAGGACTTGACAGTGTTTTACGAAAAACAAGCAATGCATCCAGAGATATTTAGTTGGGGATTTATGGTCAATTGACTTTTAAGTCATACCTTTAATGACATGGCTAAACAATTTTCAATCCTACAATCTGAGGCTACAAAAGTGAACTTGCAAATAAATGCAAACAAAACGGGGAACATGAGAATAGGGTCAAACATTATAACAAACTTAACATTAAATGAGCAAATCATTAAACAGATTAACAAGTTCTACTACCCTACCTTGGAATCATACTATCACAGCTAGTGAGAGTTAATGTCAACAACTGAATTAACAAAGTTAATATGGTTTTGTTCAGTTTTCTTCAATATGGAGATCCAATCAATGTATGCGAACAAATCTTTGACATACTATTAAATCAGTTTGGATGTGAATTATGGCTGATCACCAAAATTATAACTGGATTGGAAATTTTTCTGAACAGATGCCTTCTCCATATAAGTTGTCATCTTCAGTGTTGGCAGACTGTGAATCGCAGTCATTTGTGCCGCCATGTTGCCAGTTTCCTGTTATGTCATGCGCATATGTCTCATGAGCAAAAGGAGCATGGTTCGCTCACTTTTTGAAGAGGCCCAAAGTGAGCCAACCCTTCTCCTATTGCTCAAGAGACGTGCGTATCATGGTGCACAAGATGCAACTGGGAATTGGCCACATGGTGGCGCAAATGACTGTGATTCTCCTTTTGTCAATTGTTTTAACTTCAATGATGTAAATAAAATGCAAAATAAACTTCCATATTTCAGAAAAATAGCCAAAAGGATCATTTGTTTTAGCTGATTAAGCTTTCATGCTGTGACACCTCTCCATCCATTTATGCTGTCTATTTTTCTATAAATATCAGTTTACTTGCTAACTTTGACCGCCATTTTGCTTTTTGCTTTGTAGCATTGGGGGCGGAGAAATTTTTCGCCCCTCTCGCTAGGATGGCACTTCGATCAATGGTTCATTTCTGGATTTCCTGGGAGCGGGAGCAATTATGTCATTGCTCACTTATTGAAGATGCGGCTATACTCCAACTAGGAGCTCAAGAGCTGTTCCATATAAACAGGGCGATTCAAAACTCCCTGTACAAACTTTAAAGATAGGTCAGGAATACAAAACCAAACTGTATTCTTAGTGGAATGTATTTCCGCAAGTGCCAGCCAAATTTGCTATAGGGCACATTAGTTGGGCAGTGTGAGACATTGACTTTGTACAAATAGGATTTATCGCTTCACTAATGCTGATATGTACCTAGCCTAAGGGGCAGCGAATGGAAACGGAAAAGCCGCTATGTGATTGTATCGTGAACGGTTCCCCAACAGGCGTTTGTACCAGAGATTGTGGGAAATGAGCACCTGCTGTGAACCTGTAAGTGTATACCTTACTGTCTGATTGTAAACATAGGGCTAATATACATGTTGTCTACCTTGTTGTCTTTTATTTCTGAACACTACTCTTCCTTCTGTAACCTTCTTGGGTAACATTTGTGGACATACATTCCATTATGAATACAGTTTGTTTTTGTATTCCTGACCTACCTTTAAAGTTTATACAGAGAATTTTGAATCACCCTGTATACTATACCAAAAATGTGTGCTTAGTTTGGAGCAGGAAGATTTTAAAGATGTTAGAGCTTTGGACAGAGTGAGGCAAATTCATAGTTATTATAAGGATAATTTAAAGCTTGAACTATTCTTAGTTGTTTGTTGTTTTGTTTTTAAGTACCGTATTTACTCGCATAATTTCCCCTTTTTTTTCCTCAATATTTTGACAAAAAAAAAAAAGGGTTGGGGTGGGGAAAGGGGTGGCTGGCGATGTTTTTCAATTTAAGGAAAAAAAAATATGGTGAAAGTGTAAGGAAAACCATGTTAAATATTGATTTTTAAAGCAAGAAATGTAATTAACAACAATTTTATTAACACGCAACATTTAAAATATAAGAAATCACATCTCAATATTTGTTTTTTCTTCAAAGTACAGTTAAGCAATAGGCATGCACGGAAGTGTGTGTGCGACTGTGACGTAATTTCGTAACTCATGCAGCGCAGCCCGCCATCTTTATAGCTGCTCAATGCATGACGTCAGCATCAGCTGCCTACTAATAGAGAACTTAACTTTATTCGTTAACTTCACGTTTTCACAAAACACTCGAAATTGTTGTACTGATTCAGAAGGAGTCTGCTCTTGTACTGACCGGGGTGGGGTGGAATCTTCCCCTAAAGTAGCGTGGGATAGAGAAATGCGATAGTAACGGTACATTGTCGCGTCGTCGTGAGTTGACCGCCAGTCAAGGTCATGTTGGAAACGCATTGAAGTAGAGGTGGGGAAATTATGCGATAAAAATAAAAATTGAATTTTGTAATCCACAAAAACTGGGGTGGGGAAATTATGCGCATAAATACGGTATTAATTTTGCCTGATAAAGGCTACCCTGAAGATTTTAAATGAATTGCAATTCAAATTTGTGACAAAGTTGAAGTGCAAACACATTTTTCATTCAATTCTATTTCGGAAGAAAAGTAAGCAGTTCATTTATGAGAAATGTATAAAGATATTTAAGATTTATATGTGAAACTTATATTTCCTACTATCATATGATTAATCTTTGTAGTTCTCGAAGAAGTATGAAGATATTTAAGATTTTTGAAGGAACAAGTTTTGCAATTAACCAGTTTTGAGAAAAGATGGAGTAGTATTGATGCGTAACTAATTTTTTTTTCTTTTTTATGATTTTAACATGTGACATAGTCATTTTTTTTTTTTAACAAAAAATAATTAGGACACACCTAATCAAATTAATAAAAGGTACATTAAAATAAACCTATACAGTTACAGCCCATTTACAGCATTGTGGCCATTTTTAGCAGGGGGTCTTTTGAGCAAAGAACTTTTGAGTTCTTTGCTTGCTGATAGCCCTGACTGTGCAGAGCCTGATAAATTCGAAACAGCTGTCCCATGGTCTCGGCTTAACTCAAAAGGCTTTTTATTATGATTTTCATTCTGTTTGTATGAAAATAAAATGTAAAAGTTTACTTAATAATGCAATTTTGCTGAAGTGTAAGTATGGATTTCGGGTATTTTTTATACATTGAAAGATCTCAAATTAAAATAGTTTAGAATCAGACTATTAATGTATGTAAATATGAAATTCTGATGATAAATGATCATGTCAAATGACAAATAGCCAAAGGTATTCTGTCTTATCACATTAGTTGCATTGTATATTTTTAATTATGTAATTTATGAAAAATTTTTAACTTTCAGGATGCAACGCTTATTTATATATTGGCAGGATCCCTTTTGGTATCTCAAAAACTTATTGATAAAAATGATGAGGCACATTTATTCGTTGCTTATCCTGGAGAATTAGTTGGTGCCCTGGCAGTTTTATCTGGTGAGCCTTCCTTTTTCACCATTCGAGCACGTCAAAGCAGTAAAGTTGCCATTCTTACCAAGACTAGTTTCTATGCGTAAGTACAGTATTTTAAGCTTTCCTCTATTATATTGACTGTTGCGAATTTATCCATTTAAAATCTGTCTCCTGTGACCTTGTCTTTCTAAAACAGGATTTTTTTTTTCATAAAATTTAACACGTACGTATTTAGGTAGGAATTTCCCATTAGACTCTGTTGGTTCATGGGGTGTTCCGAAGGTATAGGCTCTGATCTTTCATTCACTAGTTGGATTGAATGGTCAGTTCAGTGCTTGCCCACCTTTAAACCCAGGAAAGAAACTAGGTCCCATTTTACAGAGGACTGGATGAACTCTATGACCCATCCAGACGAGAAATAACCTAAGAAAATCCAAGACCTTCCCCAGGGATTGAACCTGCTTCTCCAGCCTTCAGCCCAGTGTCTAAACCACTGGGCCACAAGGCCCAACATAGACATAACTATGAATTAAAATACATTGAAGCAATATTTACAAAACATTTAAGAAAAGTTTCAGAAAAAAAAATATCTTCATTTGCAGGAAGCAAATCTCAGGTTTAAATAGAAGAAAAAAATATAAAAATGCAAAATTTTTGAGTTTCTGGGAATGAACATTTGTCTCAGGTTTTTCAGAATGTTTATTTTTAGCATCTATCTGTAAGATAGAGAAAGGCCTTTATAAAAATCCTTAATATAAGCAATCTGGGAAGATATCAACTCTTGTTATCTAGTTAAATAGATAATCTTTAAAAAAAAACTTACATTATCTGTAGTGGTTTTAATTAATTTTTATTATTTTAATTATTATTCCTAAGAAATTCTCTACCAGTCAAATAAAACTTTGTTTTCTACTTTCAAAATCAGATCTTAAATTTGATATTTATAGTTGACACTCATTTTGTAATTTTTTAGTTATCAATCCATCAGATAATCATATTTATTCACTTTTCTGAAGAACCCATATACTTGTTTTCATTTTGATTACATACTAATAATGATCTAAGTTTTACATTCAGTAAGTCTTTGAATAAGTAGTGATAAATGTGATACCATAATAGAAAGTTTTTTGCATTAAGATTAAGAAGTTTTGATGCCATTTTGTTTTACCGAATAGATGCCTAATTGTTATTGAATCTAATTGAATATAAACCTTTTGTATAATTCTTTTATACAGTAATTAATAATTTATAGAATTTTAAAGATATATATATTTTTTATTGATAGGATAATGAGGGAATATCCGAAAATGGTCTTACATGTTGCTACCTCAATTGTTAAACGCTTGTCACCGTTTGTAAGACAAATAGATTTTTCCTTGGATTGGATGCATGTTGAAGCAGGAAAAGCTTTATATAGGTAAAAAAAAAACAAAACAAGCATTAGTTACATGTGTTTAATAAAATAGTAAATGAATTCTGTTTTCTTTAGTGTCAAAATCTGTGAAGGAATTTACTTGTCATATTTTTTTCCCTCTAGGCAAGGTGATCCTGCTGACTGTACCTACATTATTTTAAGTGGTCGTCTTAGATCTGTCATTACACGAAGTAATGGCAAGAAGGAACTAGTTGGTGAATATGGAAGAGGAGACTTAGTTGGCATAGTAAGTTATGATTAACATGATAAAATCTTCTTTCTTTTTACCCCGCTTTTATTAACTCACACTGTCTACTTTCCGGATCAAAGCTTGTAATCAATATTTCACCCACTTATCGATGAGCTACAGAGCTGCAAATCGGCACACACTCATTTTGGATGACAATGCACTTTGATGCAAAATTATTATAGATAAATTGTTTCATTATGCTGCAATTAATTATTTAAATTTTCAGATAAGCTGCATGTTTTCCTGCAAAACACTCTAAGAATTGGTTGTTCGTTTTCCCTTTTTGGAATAAAACCCCACACAGTTTTCGATGAATCAAGTAGGCCCTTTGCATTTCCCAAACAATAATACATTTATTTATATTCTTAAGTGTGAATTTGTATGTAAAATGTAGTGATGGCGTTCAAATTATCAATAAGAGATACCACTGGGTCTTCGGCGATTTCACTTACATGGTCTATAAACAAGATAGTTGGTGTTAATAATGTGTTGCTTCTGCAGTACATATTCTAAAATTGGAACAATAGAGAAGGAGAAAATGTAGTTCAATAGGTGAATAAATATCTGTTTTGAAAATGATTTTTAGTCATATAAATTTCTTCAAAATTACAAAATAGAGATTAAACAGTAGAAAATAAATTATATATAATAATTATATAATAAAAAATAGATTTTTATCTTTAATAGAAAGTAGTACGAAAAAGTAAAGACTAAAAAGAGCTTAATAAAAGTTATAATAAAAAAAACAACAACTTAAAAACCATGCTTTTATCAAAAATGCACTTAAAAAGTAGAATTTTTTTTATATTTTATGTATAAAATTTAAAATATATAACTAAAAATAAAAGCTTGGGGGATGCTCAAAGTAAATATTTCAGTGATGCTAGAAATAAGTGCTATGAGTAAAGGCATCATTTTACTTTACACTCTATTATGTAATATTACTAATTCTGTAGTTACTTGTTTCTTGAAATTTAAAATTCATTAGTTTCAAAATACAGAACCAAATCCTAAGATGAAAATGTTATTTAGATTTAAGAAATATGTTAAAAGTAATTATTAAATTATTATGTGAGATTTTAAAATCGTTAACTTAAACTAGACTACTTCAACAAAATGTAGGGGAGGGGAGAGTGGAAACCAACAATAGGTTTTTATAAATTGAAATTTCATTTCAATGAAATTTAAAAACTGTCAGTTATGCTAATTGGAAGTAATGCTGCGAGTAAAGATATCATTTTACTCTGCACTCTTACTATTATGTAATATTACTAATATTTTACTTACTTGAAATATTTGCTATAAGTGCCCCTTGCTTTTATTTTTAGTCATATTGTTACCTTCTGTTTTGGACACTCCCCCGCAGTCGAAATCGCCTCATCCAACCCGGCTTCCCTATTTGAAGTTGACCAGTCCGGAGGTTGGAACGAGGCAGCCAGCGGCCTTAAAACGAGGAGCAGAGCCGTGGAGAGTTAGTTGGGTGGCAACAGCCACAGTGCAATCTCCAGTCCCGGAGAAACGAGAAAACCGTTTGACAGTTGGTCAGGTGGCATTAGCCACAGCACAGTCTCCACTCCTGGAGAAACGAGAAAACCGTCTGAGAGTTGGTCGGGTGGCAAAAGCCACAGCTCAATCTCCAGTCCCGGAGAAAAGAGGAATTCGTCCGAGAGTTGGTCGGGTGGCAATAGCCACAGCACAGTCTCCAGTCCCGGAGAAACAAGAAGTATGTTTGACAGTTGGTCGGGTGGCAAAAGCCACAGAACAGTCTCCAGTCCCGGAGATAAGGAGAATACGTTTGGAAGAGAAGACGGGTGGCAGCAGCCACAACAATAGAGTCTCCAGCTACGGAGATAAGAGGAGATCGTTTGGAAGTTGGACGGGTGGCAGCAGCCACAACAATAGAGTCTCCAGCTACGGAGATAAGAGGAGATCGTTTGGAAGTTGGACGGGTGGCAACCGCCACAGCCGAGTCTCCAGCTACGAAGGAACAAGAAGTTCGTTTTGGCGACAGCCCGTCGCAATTGAGAAGTTCACTCAAAAGTAAAGGACAGTTAGCCCGAGAGGCTAAGAAGCGTTTTGGTTGGACGAAGGACCACACCGTTCTCTCCAATAATAGAGAATACTTCCAGCCAGGAAGGAGAGGGATACCTACAGTTACGAAGAAGACATTTGTTCCCGCAGAAAGTGCACCGGAGTCCGCAGCCTTACCGAGTCGACCAGGCCTAAAGAGTACGGTTACGAAGAAGCCATTCGTTGCCGCAGAAAGTGCACCGGAGCCCGCAGCATTACAGAGTCGGCCAGACCTAAAAGGAGTGCGACCACGGAGAAGCCATTCGTTGCCGCAATACATCCACCGGAGTCCGCAGCATTACCGAGGCGACCGAACCCAGGAAGACGCAACTACGGGAGAAGCAGTTCCCCAGCCGCATCAGAGTCACCTTGCGCCGCCAAGACCCTGCGACGACCGGGCGTCTACAGGAAAGTCAACTGTAGCAGTGAAGTTCTGCAATCAACATGCAGTGTGTGAAGAGGGCAACCCTGAGCCGAAGAGAAGGACAAATAGAACTTTGTGCCGCATTTAAGTTGAACAATAAAGAAATAAAATTTGATTTAACCCATTCTGTTCTCCATTCACACAGGTGAAGCCATTGTCTCGATCATCGCAGTAAAGTCCCCCCCTAGCCACCGGCTGTGTGTGGAAGTACATCCCCGAGCCCCACATGCCGGTAGCAATATGCTTTAAATTTTATACATAGCAGAAAAAAAAAAATTCTACTTTTTAATGCATTTTAGATTCTACTTTTTAATGCATTTTAGATTCTACTTTTTAATACATTTTAGATAAAAGCATAATATTTAATTTTTTTTTATAAATTTTATTATTTTATATATACATCACACATATTAAATTTTACTATTATGTATATGTTTCCTTTACAAATTAATCCTTTATAAGCTAAGCATTGTGCTAGCAGGGATTAATTTATTTCCCTTTTTATTCTTAATTTGTATTTTGATGTTTTTTAATTTTAGGGTCATTGCTTTGTTTATTTGTCCTTTGTGTTCCTTTTGGTTCCAATGAGCTATGAGTACTGGGTGAATCCAATTGACGAAATGTAGGAAGCTCGAAACAGTCAGTCTTGATTCCTGGTAGGAAAATTCCAGAAATAGCTCAGTGAACCTTCAATTGTGTGCGTTTTGGTGCTTTTTTGTTTTTTCCTAGTTCTTAAACCTCTTTCTTTTGAAGTGTTTCATTCCATTTATTTCGAAAATGTATTAGTTAGTAGCCCAGCTGCTGGATAAACAATCTTCATTCCTCATTAGGATGACTTCACATTGAAGCAGCTGGTCTCTTTTAACAGACAACAACCAGTGCTACAGTTCCTTTGAGTACTACTACTTCGTTTACTTATCCACATGTATATAAGGAATAGATGATTGAACATCTCTTAAATTAAATTTTGATGATCAATGAGATAATCTGGTAATTTGATTTTGAAACAGGCATTCAAATGTATCAGTGATATGTTTCTGGGCTAGATTTTTCAGCCATGAAAGAGTACATATTGTCCTTCAAGAAGTAATAAAGTTCTCAATTTTGCAATGCTTTCTGCTTGCCACATCAGTATCAATCTATCTCAGTCCATTGATGCTTTTTTGAAGCAATCAGATTTTTTAATTAATTTAAAAAAAATCTGCTTTGGTTTTTAAATTACTCTTCACAATTGAGTTGTTCTTAATCCCTTTCTAAGATCCTGCATCAATTTCTTACTTCAAAAACTTGCACATGGTAGGGCTCCTCTAAAGCCACTTTCTATTTTTCATTTATTATTCAATAACCTTAGTACAGTTATTATTAAGAAGTCCTATTATTGTACAAGATTTGTAGTTCGTATTTTTTATTTTAATTCCATGTCAGCTTGAAGTCAAGAAGGACTCCAAGAAACTTGACACTACTGGATGGATTAACTTTTGATTAAATAGTTTAAACAATAGTTTTCCATATCTTTCTTTTCCTTATGAGGTTTCCTTTGTAAATTTTATTCAGATTAACCTTAAGGCCTATGATGTTACACCAGGTCTATACACAGAAAACACCCCTTTGCATAAGCTCAAAAATCTTTGTGAAAGTCCTGGACACTTGACTGAAATAGCTAGATCATCAGCACAGGACTGAGAATAGAAACATTGTTTCTGTAAGTTCAGAATAATAGAGTACATTACCAGACACCAAAGTAATGGAGAAATAACACCACACTGTAGACATTTTTTGTAACCTGAGTTATAGTGCTATCAGAGAGATATGCACAAATAGTATGAGTTGAAAGCATATTTCGAATCCACCTAACAATAGATGGTTGAACGCCAGGCTAGTCAGCTGCAAAACAGATGGAGTCATAATTCTCTAATATTTAGAAAGGCACCAAGAGCCATCTGCCCAAAGGACAGATTTCTCTATCCTATGTAACAAATGGTGTAAGGCAGTATCAGTTGAAAATCATTTCTATGCATATTCCTGACAATGAAGAGGCTGTTCAGTAAGAACATATTCTGTTTCTTTTCATTTGAAGTGGACAGCAGTCTTCAAAGGCAGAGATAAGGACATTGGAAAGGAAACAGATTTTGATGTCATACTCATCACGATAAAGGTCAGGAAACTCTGCCATTCTAAATCTAAGGCCATCTTTATAGAAATCCCAATTGGTAAGTCTTGGGTTTCTATACCATTTTTCAGTGAGCACCTCAGTACTCCAATGATAATAGTGCCATCCATCTATTGGCGTAATCCAAATAACACCTTGAATTGGCAAAGAGTCTGGTTCAGAGTTTGCACACTGTATTGCCCCAACGGTGTCTGCAGGCACTGCAGAGTTAAAGATTTCCATTATCCACATTGGACCTGCCTCGTTGCTGACTTCCCAAAGGTCCCAAGGACAATCCAACGAATATCGTCCAACCTGGCTCATGTGAATAGACTGCACTTCAAAATATAAATTTTACTTGCAGCATATTTATATTGTTAAATTTAGATTTTTTTCCCAGCCTTCATACATCTTAATCTTTGTTTTTATATTCAGGTGGAGCTATTAGCTGAAACAGAAAGATCAACCACTGTTATGGCTGTAAGAGATACTGAATTAGCTAAAATGCCAGAAGGCCTTTTAAACACTATCAAAGTCAAATATCCTGTGGTAAGAATTTTCATTTCAACAATAATATTAGTCAGTGATTTTAATTTGACCTTGTTGATGTAATTTCAAACTCTCCCACAAATTAAACTAAAACAGTAAAAGAACTTTTTCATGAAGTTGAATCGTGATGGAGTTTAACATGGTTATTGCCATATTAATTTACATTTCACAGATATTTTTTTCTTTAAATTGCCCAGTACTGAGAGTAAGTTTGTTACCACGAGTTATCTATTATAACCTAATGTCAAACAAGACTCATTAAAAGATTTTTATTTTTTATTTTTTTTAATTTGTTGCCCAATTGAAGAATAAGCAAACAAGGCTATTTCAAACAATGCTACATTTTCATGACATTAATAATCTAATTTTTAATATGTAATTTCATTTAAATCTGAAACTAATGAATTGAATTTTAATAGGTCATGTATCGATTAATGCATTTATTGGGACATGGTATTCTTGGTAGTTGGCAAAAATCAAGCTTACCAGGTATGTTTTTGTTTTGATTTTTAAATAGAAATTATATACCAAAGATTAAACATGCATAATTAGAATGAATAAAATTGCTTTCTTCATTTCACAAAATTTCTCTTGATAATTGTCGATTTGCAAAAAAAAAAAAAAAATCCTTATTTCTGCCTTTTTTGTAAATTATAACCTTCAATTACTTCTATTCAATTTTAAAAGATGAACTCAACTGAGAGTAAGATGATGTAGAATGGACTTGTTAACAAACTAAATTCCCAAGTACATTATTTGCTTACACTTCATTTGCTTCCAAAGAGCTGGCAGTAAACTTAATTGATTAAATATTTTTGATGATGAACTGTTAAAGTGTTGTACCATTATTCATTCTAAATATGAGATGAAATGTCAATCTACATACTCTTAAGGAAAATTGAAACTGTTCTTAATACAATGATTAATTGAAAATAACAAATGAAATATTTGATTTATTCGTTCTAGTGGATTCAAGACCTAGTGCCTCAAACTTCACAACTGTTGCTCTTGTACCTGTAAATGATGTGCCTTTACATGCATTTACACTTGAGTTGTTTCATTCCCTCAGTGCCATTGGTAAATATCTATTTTCAGAATAAAACTAATACTTACACAATTTCATTTTTAAATGCTTGCTTGTACAAGAGCTACTTTTTCAAAAATCTTAATTATTGCAAATTCCAAGTAAAGTTTGGTGTATCGGAGTTTCCAGTCTTAAGTTTGTATAAATTTAAATTTTACAGGTCCAACTGTACGGTTAACTAGTGATTTAGTGAAGAAAGTTTTAGGAGTGAGTATTTTAGATACTGCTCATGAATATAGGCTGTCAAGTTGGCTTGGACAGCAGGAAGATCATCACAAAATTGTCTTATATCAATGTGATAACGAAGTTACTCCATGGACACAGCGTTGTATTCGACATGCAGATGTCATTTTATTTATTGCCCTTGCAGACCAAGAGCCATCTGTTGGCAAGGTAAAACATATTCGAATAAATAATTCTTTATCAGAACTTGTTCATTAATGAGATCATGAAATTTTATAAAGGAAGTTTCATTAGGCATATTAAAATAGACTTCATTTTAAAAAAGTTTTTATAATTTCATAATTCTGGTAGGTAGCTTTTTTTTTATTAACTTATTTCTTCTCCAGACAGCTTTTGGGTTTCTCTGCAGTGAGGATCAGATGCCCTTTTCTGTTTTTCCTTTCTTTGGTAGCAAGATTATTTCATTGGTGACTTAGAAATAACTAATTTCCTTGATAAAAATCCAAAGCTTTTCCTAATCCGTTGTCTTCTTTTTTTTTCTCTCTCTTTCTCATAAGTGAAAACTTTTGTTATCCTTTAAAATAAAGCAGTAATAAAATTCATTTTATTTTTGGAAACAGATGGAAAAGCAGTTGGAACAGCCAGCAATTAGGACTCAAAAAGAACTGATTCTATTGCACAAGGCAGAAGGACAAAAAAAACCACGTAATACTGTTCAGTGGCTTAATATGAGAAGCTGGTGTTCTTCTCATCATCATATCCGTTGTCCAAAACGAATGTTCTCTCGTAGATCTCATGCAAAGATAGTAAGCTTATTGTTTTTATTTAATTTTGTTTTTTACAATAAAATTGTTTTTAATAGTACGTCTGTATAACTGAAATTCAACAAAGAAACATTGAAAATTCAGGTTAACAAAAAACTTAATTATCTTAGCTCAGTTAATGTGGGATTTTTTGCACCTTAAGCATTAAAAACAAATTTAATTATTTGATTTATTTTTAATTTTGTTCTTCAACAACTTCTAGAAAATTTAAATTTCTAAATTATGATTTGTTGATATTAGCTTCAATCCTGATTTAATTGGAATAGTTTTGATTTCTATATTCTTCATAACTTTTTTATTTTATTTTAATAATTAATAAAAATTTAATTTAATTTTTTCTTTCTACAGCAAAATTCAAATTTGAGATTTTTTGTTTGATACCATTTTGAGAAACAGTTTTAATGTTATTGTATAAAACAACAGCAGTCTGATTAATAATGGTATATGTAATACACTGAGAAACGATTTGATAGTAATTTGCTTGCCTGTTTTTGATTATTCCAAATTTTAAATTTTTATTTGAAATTCAGATTATTTGCATTCTGACTAATTTAAAACTAAAGGAATATCTGAACACTGGAGAGCCATTGCATTATGACCACCCCAGCCTAGATAAATGAGCAAGCCTGTAGAAGGAGCAGTCGCATATCAATGAGCACAGATCAGTATATACACAGTCTTATCATAAATATAGTTACAAATGTTCAATAGATGGTGCTGAACTGGAAGGCCATATTACTGACCATTCAATAGGCCTAAAGCAACTAGGGAATCATTGTGCAATCAGGCAACATGTTTCCTCGTATTGCAGTATTTGCCATGGGGTGGGATTATTATGAGAATTTTGTTGCTGTAATAGCACTTATAAAGTTGTGAAAAAGCTAAAAATAAGCTGGATGTTTGTCTATCGGACCATCAACAAGTTCCTTGAGGCTGGTACTGTTGCTGATCAACCGTGAAAGGGCCGGCCCCTCACCGTGAGGACTGGTCATGCGGTGAAGGCAATGGCAGCTTGTATTCGACAAAATCCTGTCAAAAAAAAGTCAGTGAAGGCCCAGGAGCTGTATATGTCAAGGATATTGATGCTATGCCTTCTGGGGAGTGACCTAAGGTTGAGTTTACCGATGACTGGTCATTTCCTCACCCCATATCTGAAGCAGCAGAGGAATGTAAAAGCAAAACGTCTGTTGCAGTGTTACATAGACAGTCAATGCAGACAGATTCTTTTCACTGATGAAAAGGTTTTCGACATGAAGAGGCTTTCAACCACCAAAATGATAGAATGCACCAAGCTCAGGGGAAAGCCCCAAGGAGCATGAGGGCCCATCATCCTGCTCAGTCATGGTTTGGTGGGAGTCTCCTACCAGCATAACACGGAGCTGCATT
>JAFIDM010000007.1:46558812-46568842 GCA_023159025.1 Thereuonema tuberculata
CATAACACGGAGCTGCATTCATGGTTTGGTGGGAGTCTCCTACCAGCGTAACACGGAGCTGCATTCATGTGAGAAAGGAAAACATCTGCCAAAGTCTATAAGGACACAGTATTGGAGCCAGTGGTAAGAAATCTCAGTGGTACCTTCTTCAAACAGCGAGAGTGGAGCTTCCAACAAGATTCTGCACCTGCTGACAAGGCTAAGGCAGCATAGGAGTGGCTTCAGACGAATGTGCCAGACTTCATTTCTCCATTTGATGGTCCTTCTAGCAGCCCCAACCTGAATCCATTGAACTAAAAGTTGTGGGACGTGTTACAGGACATGGACTAGAGAAAGAGACAGCACAGTATTAATGACCTGAAATGCTCTTTATTGCAGGCAGTAGCAGCTTTCCTTGTGGAGACCCTGTGTAATGCTATTGATGAATGGCCACAGTGACTCAAGAACTGTGAAGGCCAAAGGAGGCCATTTTGAAAAATTATCATTGCCCTGTATTTACTTACACCATATAAAATATTACAATATCTTTAAATGTCTTTCGTTATTTCATTCATTACTTTGTATCAGTATTTATGATAAGACTATGTATACAACTGCACAACTGGTTATGTATTAGTAGTGTGTACAGTGTCAGAATGGGAAAGGCTGCTTATTTATCAGTTTGACAAAAGACAAATTGTGATGGCACGGTGCCTAGGAACCAGTATCTCTGAAATGGTGCTGCTTGTAGGCTGCTTACCTGCTGCTGTTGTGAGTACATATCAAAAGTGGTGCAAGAATGGACAACGATTTCCCATTCTGACAGCTGTGTGTGAACTGCAGGGCCACAGTCAGACAAATCACCAGCAGCTACAACAGAAGTGAACAGGGCAGTGTTTCATAGCACACAGTTCATCAAACCCTTCTGCTTATGGGGTTGCGTAACCATAAACCCTGTCGATATTAGATAGGTGATCATAATGTAATGTCCCATCGTTGTATCTATACATATTATAAATATTAAGATGGCAGATTATTAATCTTTGATGTTTGTTTTCTTTTGTTTTTGTTTTTTTTAAACAGATGGAAATGTATAACAAACTATTTGAAACAGAGCCAAATATTCATTCTGATTTTTCTCGATTGGCAAGATTTTTAACTGGAACTTCCATTGGACTTGTACTTGGAGGAGGTGGAGCAAGGTAACATAAATGTTTCATGTGTTTTATGTATAGTAAGTCATTTATCTTCTAAAGGTAAAAGGTCTTGTACATCATAATGTGGTTATCAAAATTATTTCTTGAAAATGTTTGTTCTATAGTGTTCTCTTATGCACGAGTTTTGTTATTTCTGTAAACTGCTTGCTGTTGTGCTATTAAATTAGTTGAATCGGTTCCTAGCTAGAGCAAGTCGGATAGTTCTATTTTAAGATTTTTTTATTTTAACAATACCAAGAAAAGAAGCATATGTTTGGAAATATTGTTATTCAAATAGGAGCCAACTTATCATCAAAAGTCAGTAACTCAAATTGCCCATCACTCATAGAAACTGTCGAATAATTTTTTGTGGTTTTTATAAAGTATGTATTAGAAATTGAGTATAATGACTATGTTGGTATTTTACAAAATTAATATTACTACAAATTCCAGAAAGTAATCAGAATGGTAAAGCAATTAAGACTAAATAAATTACAAGAACAGGAAAGACACAGATCCAGTGGTTTTGTTATTGGTGCTGAGTTTTCAAATCACATAAATCCCCCCCCCCCCCATTTCCAAAAACCATCACCACATACACTCGTTTTCAGTTTCAATTTCTTATAGGTGCTTTAAAGTTTATGCAGGCTCTTCATTTCTTATCCTTGAAACTTGAGACTTGTAGTGTGTCAGTTTTGTAATTACATATGGATTGATACAATATTTTGCAAGCTTTTTGTGTTAATGGCTTTCACAAATAAAAATCATAAAAATCCTGGGTTTCAGCTGCATAAAAGCCTTTTTATGCAATAAAAAACACTTGTCATACCAACTTTGGTTGTAAGCTACATTCCCTCTGAATACCTCCATAGCTAACAAGGTATTGAGTCATGAATGCCCACATTAATTTTTTGAAAGGAAAGGATTTGAACTAGGGTTTTGAACCATATCACATTTACATTATGTAAGTATGAAACTTTGGATATGCAAATGCTGCTTTAAAGTTAATTGTCTACTTCATTGAATTTACAATTGAAAATAAAAGAAAATTTGCAGCCAATTTCAGAACTTTGTAAATTTTTTGTATAGTTTTGAATTCCTTTGTATTTATTGTGTGTACCAAAAAGCATCTGTAGAGTTTCAGTTTAAATACATGTCGTGCTTTATTCTTAAAATCTATGAAGGTTTAAAAATTCACTTTATTTTTCAATATCAGTAAAAGATTCGTATTTCACGAACCTCTCAGAAAAACTAAAAAGCCTAATATGTAATTATTTCAAATCAGTAAATAAAAACTGATTTTTTGTTTGGATCAAGTAGTACTTCAGCTATATAACTTGAAAAACTAACAGCCAATCAGATATGACTTGCAGACCTTCATTCTGATACCATTTGTTACAACTGTTTATGATTAAGATAGTAATATTTGGTAGGCTTTCCTATAATGACTGTGCATACAATTCATAATCAAAGAAAATAGAATTCTGATAGGGTCGCCTGTCAATTACTTGCTGATTTAACATGAAATGATCCCTTCTTTTGGACCACAATATTCTCAGTAATAATAAAAAAATAGTAACTGATGAATCCTGAAGAATATTGACATAAGTAGTTTAATTATCGGCATGTCTGAAATTTTATAACTTATAGCTCATCAATAGGTCACCTGTGAAGGTTTTATTTATTTATTTTATTTTTTTTAAATATAAAATTTTAAATTTTACCATAGAATGATCAAAATCACTTTTCTTATGTAATTAAAACTTGAGAAATTTTAAAATGAAAGTGTTTTTTTTTTTTTTTTTTTTTTTTTTTTTTAGTTTTTTATAAAGCTTCTTATATATCTTTTCCATCACGTAAAGCAATCTTTTATGTGTGTGTATAGTTTAGTACATAACAAGAACTTCATGCATTGGGAATTATTTTCACTTTTATTAAAATTAATGTTTTTTATTTACAGAGGTTGTGCACATGTAGGAATGATTAGAGCAATTTTGGAGTATGGAATACCTATTGATATGGTAGGAGGTGTTAGCATTGGCTCTTTCATGGGTGGCTTATGGTGTATGGAGCAGAATTTAACAACATATACACAGAAAGCACGAGAGTGGTCTTTGGTAAGTATTATAATTAATTAAACTATTATTTACTGCTAACTTGTTCTAGATCAATGGATCGCTACCCACCAGTAAGTCGTGAGCAGAGTTTGGGTGAGTGGCATTAAATATTAAAATATGAGAGTAGTTTACTTGCATCTGAAAATAACCACACATGAATGTGGACATCATCAGCAAAAACTGAAAATGAGCCCATCCTTCACATACACCTCATTATGTATTTTATTAAAAACTTTGTATATTAATTAATTGTATTAAATTTGTAATTGTTAAGTGTGATTACAATTATTATTTTTTTTTTTGCTACATTAAAAAAATTTAAAAGTAGTATTTTTTATTAAAAACAGCCGACCATTAAAAGCACATACACATTTAAAATTAATTAAAAATGTTTTTAACAAAAAAATGTTTTTTTTTGTTAACGAATCCCACTAGGGAGGATTTTGATAGGTAGGGTGCTGTGCTTGAGAAGGGACCTTAATCATGGCCGAAGGTCCGAAACGTTGCGTGATTTTTAATTAATTTTAAATGTGTATGTGCTTTTAATAGTCGGCTTTTTTTAATTACATTTAATAGCACGTTAAATAATGTTTTTATATAGTATTTTTTATTCAACCTTTCATTTTAAAATATGCATTAAAAGCAAGTGGGTCATGAAAAATTATCGAAAGTAGGTCTCGGCCCATAAAAGTTTGGAAGCCCTGTTCTAGATATTCAGCCCTTCCCGATTAAATCTTTGTTGAAGTTCATAACAGTAGATGAATAAGCTGGTAGGTTTTACAAAGACTCATTGGTAATGACTAAATTTCACATATATTTATAGTAAGGATTTTTCAAGTTTTGATGAGATTAAAAATTAAAGATTTAGTAAGAAATAAGAATACTTATGCTCATTTTTGAAACTTTCAAGGATAATATTTATTATTTTCTGCTGCTCCTCTTTTTCAAACACTTATGACAGAAAGTTATATACTTAGGTTAAAAATTTTTTTGGCTTAACATTTAGATTGTGAAAAACATCAGTATTTACAAAAATGTAACAGGTCAGTAATTTTAAAAAAAATTTTTTTTTTCCAGTTTTTGAATTTGAAGTAAGGTTTTTGTTGCTACTGATTTCGAAAAGCATTTTCTTTTATTTCTAAAAATATTGTAATATCTTAAATGTCTGTAGGTTTATTTGTTTCCCATACAATTTTGGTTTTGCAAGATGTGCCATTTCTTTTAATTACCATCCAACTAAAATTACATACACTGCCTGGCCACTTTATTAGGTATGCCCCTGATGTGCGCACAAATGGTATGTGCAGTGTCATGGTGTGGGGGATGTTTTCCTGGCACACTTTGGGTCCATTGATGCCTCTGCAGGCACGTCGGGATGCTAGAGTGTATCTAAACATCGTGGCTGACCAAGTGCAACCATACATGTTAACAGTTTATCCTCATGCAGATGGCAACTTCCAGCAGGATAATGCGCCGGTGCACAAAGTCTGCATCATTATGGAATGGTTTGAGGAACATGACGATGATTTTTCCTTGCTGCAGTGACCCACTCAGTCCCCGGATCTCAGCATGATAATTTGTGGGATGAGCTGGAATGGGCTGTACACTCCAGGCCTACACCTCCATCAAATCTTCAGGAACTGCGTGACACACTCATATCTGCATGATTCACAATACCTAACAACATTTTCTGCATCTTGTGGAATCAGTGTCTCGACAAATCCAGGCTGTTTTGAGGGCTAAAGGAGGCCCAACACGCTACTAGGTAGGTGTACCTAAACAAGTGGCCGGACAGTGCATATATTGTGACATAACAGTTCGACCAAGAACAGTTCAAAAACTGCAGTTTCCCTGAGTTGGGCGCCAGTCAAGTGTGAAGCTTAATGAATTTCTATCCAGGGAAATCCAAACATCAGGGTTGCCAGCTTTGCTCAATCACCTCCCGGTGTAAGGGACAGCAAGAACCTGCGCTGTATGGGCCAAATAAGAGCCAAAACACACTTATCCCTTTTGAAAATCTAAACATTTATTCCATCACACCTCCTGCAGAAGTTAACACAGTTGGATACACAAAAACCCGAGCTTCTTGTCGCTTTCATGTTGGAAAATGGTATTTAGCACATTTAATATGACAAATTTCTAAGCCTAACTAACATTTAGTATGCCGTTAGAGTAAGATTAAACCAAATTTAACGGACAATACCTTAGTTATATTAACTGTTTGACCTGTTTCGCTACCTAGTCATGACTATGAAGGGTATTGGCAAATTTAATAACTTAAACTGATTACACCCGTAGTAAGATACCTATTTAAAGATTCTCCCATAATAATTTTAACTGGAAATGAGACAAAGTTGGCTTTTCCCTGTCTCTCCTGTTAACGAAGAGCTTCGAAAGATAGCATCTTGCTTTCTCCCGTTGGGTCAACTATGCACCTCTTGCACTGCACTGCGCTAAGTTTGGCCGTACCTAGTTCATCCACTGTCTGAATCCAAGCCTACTGACTGGAACGTTGAGAATTCATCCTGAATTCCTCGAGAAACTATTGCACTCCTGTTCCAAGAATGGTGCAATGCTCCTGCGACGGCTGAAACCTAATTCATGCCTGATGCTAGTTCTGGTAGTAAATTACAGCTGTCCTTCTGTTTTGCAAGGATCAAGTTTTTGATGTTTTCAATTGTTGACTATTCTGTTAGAACACAAGTGATTTTTGATATTATTAAACTACAACCATCTGTAAACCTCCTCTGATTGTGTATCAGATAGTTAACCTATATAATCTATCTCCTCTGAGAGATAGGTTATATAATCTCCTATGAAACCCTCTGATTTCATAAAAAGAAAAAAAAAAAATGGGTGTTTTGGACAATTCCTGAAAGGCATAACTTTTTTTGAGGAATTTGTTTAAAGTGATTACAAATTAAATATCTTGTAATTATATCGCATGTCATCACAATTGTCAAGAAAATTAGAAAACCCTATATTTCCAGTGAACTGGATTTATAGAGGACTGACAATGCCTATAAACTACATATTTATACAGTTTATGAAGCTTTGAGAAAACTTAATTAAGACAGTATTAATTGTAACTACTACTTGTATCATATTAATAATACACTATTAGTATGGATAACCCCATCTTTCTTTTTGCCACAATAAGCAGCTCTGCCTCCATTTTACAAAGGGTGCACTGCTATAGTGAAGAAATCAACGTTAATAATAATGAGAAATTTTGCCAATAAATTTTTTTGCATATCTGTTGCCTATTTCCAATTGACTTAACAATTCCAATATGTTCAGAATAATGTAATTGTGATTACAGATGAATGACAAGCAAATAGGCTATAATAGAATGTACAACTGCAGAACACCGATTTATATATATATATCATCAAGACAAAATTAAAGAATAGCCAAATAAGCATACCTGATAGTATTGTATGTTTTCTGGTTGGAAAAGTAGTAATTGACTCTTAGTTTTCATCAATTGATAAATTTACTCAAAAAGACAATGTTAAAATTGCTTTTAAAGTTATTATCTTATCATATATTTTAATTATATTAATTATTATAAAATAATTTCTCTTCCCACATATCAGAATCAGGTAATTATATTTTATGGCCTTACTTCATATCTCTGCTTTAAGTATAGATGTTTTATATTTTGAAATAAGATGTAATTAAATATATTTTCTCCCTCAGAAAATGACATCAGTTTGGAGGCAGATCATAGATTTGACTTATCCTTCCACTGCTATGTTTACAGGTATGTCAATTCATGATGTAATCATACTAGAATGAAAGAAATTCTGAATGTAAAAAATTAAATGAATATAAAACAAATAAAAAAACAAAAAGTCAAATATTAAAAAGAAAATATAAAACACGAGTTCTACCTCACAGAGGATATTCTCCAAATGAAGATGCTGATTAGGTTAGAGCAGTAGAAGTATAGTTTAAAATAAAATATTTTCTGAATGGAATATAATCTAGTGTGACATTACCAAAGAATTTCCAGGTCAAATCATTTGCTTTTGTTGTGGATAAAACTTTAGTTATTAAATATAGTTTCTCTTGAAACTTAATCTTTCCTTGGTCTGTATATCTTATATTTTGTTCTTACATTTTATTAGATTATTTTAAAATTTATGAAGTAGAAGTTTTTAATAATTACCATCACTATTTTAGTATTCATTCTTAATATTTAAGTATTTGAAATAGCAAATGTTTTATTTATTAGGAGCTGCATTCAATAGTATGATTCAGGAAGTCTTTAGAGAAACACAAATTGAAGATTTATGGTTGCCATATTTTGCTGTTACAACAGATATAACAGATAGTAGCATGAGAGTTCATACTCACGGTAAGGTTTTTTCGAAAATACAAGTAGAGTATTTTGTTAATTGCTATTTTAAAATATCACGTGTATTTTAGTTTGTGTTTTATGAAGTAATTTTTAATTATCTCTTATTCATTATCATTTTTATAACTTAAAATTCTAAAAATAGACACTGTTTTATGCTAATTTTTGACAGGATTGAATTTTCCTTAAAATAATTTAAAAATAATAGTCTTAAACATTTAAGTCTTCATGAAGTTTATTTATAAGTAGTCATGATTTTCTTAAGTGCTAGCTTTTTTTCTTTTTTTAAATTAAGATTACAGCCACAAAAATGGCATTTCAGTAAGTAGTTTTTTGGGTTTTATTTTCTGAAAGTAACACAGTTCTTAGCTGAGATGTTTGCCCTTAGCTCTTTAAGTCCTAACTAATAATTTTGAAGACAAGATATGAAAGTTCTTCAGATTTGAAAATTACCCAAATTGAAAAGGATAAAAGGATGCTCAGCAGTCATATTCTTTCTTAATTCAATTGAACTGGAGACCATTTTTAGTTGTTGGCATTCTCTCTCAATTGCTTTCCCTCTCTGTTTATTTGTTGTTGATCATCTTTTTCATTATATCTTGCTTTTATTTTTAAGAGTTTGGGATAATTAAGATTATAATCATTTATTCTTTCTTTCCAATTCTCTGTGTACATGAGAAGAATGTTGATGAAGATCTAGCCACTGCAAATGAGATATCTGCTTTTTGTGAATCCTCTGTGATTATGCAACAATTAACAGTTAATCAACAGGTGGTTTAGGCATTTTCAAATTAACATTAACAATTACGGAATCTATTATTTATGCCTCATACCAAAACACCCATTAGTTTTCCCTAGGAGTTTCCATTTTTAAAGAAATGTAAATTAACAATTTAAGAATCTGTTCAAGTTAACATATGGTATAAAATTATACTATTTTTTTGATATTTGCCATTCTGAATTATTTGTATTGTAGTTATTTGTACTGTGAGGTATAAATATCAGAGCTGAACAGACAAGAAATTGGGCAAAAAAAAAATAGAACATTAATGACATAAATAGAGCCGTACACCTGTTTAATTAAACAGGTGTACGGCTCTATTTATGTCATCAATACTCTACAGTACACGTTAAACCTATCCTTTGATTTTTAAAAATAGAACATTATTGATAAAAATCTCTTGAAATTTAGCAGAAGTTCAGATCTCAGAAGTTTCTAAGACAAGATTCCATCTATCTTTGACTATCATGATTCTATAGGCTGGCTATGCAGTTTGAATGTAAAAGTTAAAGAGCAATACTGCCACCATAACTTTACAAGGCTATATGATACTCATCAGTAGCTTGCCCTGGAATTTTGTATAAGGAAAAAGTTGTGATTATTATATGGGAGGTATTGAAGGTCAAACCCACCCAGCCCAAAATATCCATTTCTCCGCTTCCTTCCTTTAAAAGCAGTGGTGGGAAGTTAATAACTCCATTAATTTCCCCTCCCATGGCACACAAGTGTTGTGCATAATCTAACTTCTATTTTGCAACTTGAATACTTCAATGTCCTTATAAGCATCATTAATGAGACCTTATCATTACTAGGTAGTCTACAAGCTTACATCAATTGAGAATGAAATTATTTGTCATAATAACATCAAGTACTTGTTACATCAAGAGAAGTTCCTACAATCTAATCAAGCCATAAATGTTGCTTAGATCTTCGAATTAAATCGAATTGTGGCAAGCCCATCTTTGGACACAAGGAAGGAGGTTTCAATTACAAGATTGACTTATTTATATGAGGATTGGTGGTACCAACGGAACATCTACAAAACTTGTAAAGTCAGTCTTCTATATTTTTGCATGACTTGTGTAGGAGATACAACCTAATATAAGATCTACAACTAATTTTACTTATAAACTTCTTGTTATTCTTTGAAAGCTCATGATACTTCAGTAAATTAGTCAATATGGATAAATTTATAATTGAGCTCTATTTAAATGTCTTATTTTTTTAGTCATATGTGTATATATTTAGTATATTTCTTAAGGCTCATCAGATTAGAAACTTGAAAATAAAAATAACAAAAATAAAAAAATATATATATATATATATATATATATATATAGATATTGTTGTATTTTATTCTAGGTGGGAAAAAAAAAAATTATTGCTTGAAGAGAATAACTTGAAAATTCCAAATGACTGAATGGCAGTGAATAGAATTACTACAAAAATACAATTTTCTGTGATTGGTTATTGTGGAATGAGAATAAGAAAAATAAGTTTTCTATAATTGTTCTGGCAGCTTGTTCTTGTCTACCATTTCTTTCCCCATCCTGTCCTTTTTTTAGTTGGAATGATTCATTCACAATTTCTCAAA
>JAFIDM010000007.1:46573842-46686324 GCA_023159025.1 Thereuonema tuberculata
AACGAGAGAACCCCAAGAAAATCTACCCAGTGCAGATCTTCCACCATCACGAAACCCACATGAGAACCGAACTCCGGCACTCAGAGGTGAGAGGCCAGTGTCTTAGCGCCAATGCCAACCATGCGTTCTAGTTTGACCTTTGATATGTATTTTGTTCTTGTCGCAGCTTTAACTCTAAAATTCACAATGCATAAACTGGCAGAATACTACTAGCTACAAGTCAGTTATGAAATCCTTTGTTCTGTGAGAATTCCATTTCTTCTTGATGTACAGTAAGCAATCCTGAGCACATGATAAAAATCAAGGATCCTTCTGAGGATCTCACATAAAATCAATATTCAAAGCAAATGAAGATCATTAAAATATATATATATATTTCCTGAAGAGACATCAAAGAGAAATTTCCAAACTTACTGACCTTCCTTTGTGACTCCATTAACTCGATGCAGATGTTTTTGTATTTGTTAATTACAGGCATGATTATTCTGTTGCAATGGAGAGTCTCACACAGCAGAAAACATTTTCATTGCCCATAATAGATCCTCATACCTTATGCCTTTGTACATCATTTTGCTTCCTTCCTGTAGACGAGTTATTTAAACATCTGATATCCTTTCTCCTCCTAACTTGTGTAAGCGTTCTAAAGAGATTTCCTGTCCTGTGGAAAACAAATTTAAAATTCTATTTTAAAAAATAAAGCAAAAATAGATTGATATTCATTGATGGATAAGAAAAGATAACGAAACAATTAGGATATTATAAATCTACGCATATCGGTTCTATTGTAGACCTTGAGTTGTTACTTGCATAGTAGAAGAGTGCTGCAGGTACTTTGTGAAATGAAAAAGATATTATTGGTTGCATTCATATGGTGGTATTTTAGTAATAGGCTTTAAAAGTTTTCTAGCACTCGTAATAATAATAACGTGGTTTGCCAAATAACAGCAACTTTTAGAAATTGTCTAAACATTACTTCCAACACTAATTGAAACTCCTGATTTTCTGGCTCTTGCCAAGAATCAGCAATTGACTGAACTTTTGAAAGCTTTTATTCCACTTGAGCATTTTTATTCTGTTTGTCCTTTTAGTCTCCATTTTGGTCTCCAGTCCTCTTACCCCTCCAAAAATAAAATGACCTCAAAACCCTTGTCTAAAAATTATTGGACTGATTTATTTAAACCTTGATATGATGCTTATTTTATTGTTCAAGTTAAAATATGTGACAATTATTTTGGTTTCCATCCATACCCCCTTAAAATGCACTTATTTGCCCCTTTTCAGTCCCCACTACGTGATGTATATTGGAGAAAGGTACCTAGTACAGGGTGTCTACAGAATCAGGGAAACCGGGAATTATCAGGGAATTTTGTTATTCTGGAAAAAATCAGGGAATTTTGCAATTATTACTTAAAATCAGGGAATTTTTTGGTTGAACAGATTGGTTTTTTTTTTTTTTTGGTTGAACAGATCAGGGAATTATCAGGGAATTTTAAAAGAAATTGTTCATGAAATCAGGAAAAAATCAGGGAATTTTTTTATTCAGATTTTGTAGACACCCTGTAGTAATAAAAATACCCTACAAAATTTAAAATGTTACTCATCTAAAAATGATTTAACATCAGTTTTTAATTTGGCCACAAATTTAATGAGTTTTGATTGAGAAACACTTTCACTATGATGAGCTAGCCGAAGATTAGCCTTGATTCAGAACAAAATTATTTGAGATTTTTTTTTAGAATTAATTGTTACTTTGGAAACATACAAACAATGAAGGCTGTTAAGTGATAGATAAGTAATGTAGGTAAGTAATAGAGATCCTTCCTATTAGAGAAAAAGATAAAGAATAGATGGGCTGTATTTTTCTTTGAATAGCTCAGTTAACAGCATCAGTACAGAAGATGTGATTGAGCATTGTAATTTAATTTAATAAAAATGGGACTTGGCTAAGGCAGTTTTTTTAAAACTAATGTAATTCTAATCATTCAACCTGTAAAATTAAATCGTATTATCAGCATTTGAAATTGTATTTGAAGATCTATCTTGTCTTTTTATCTTTTAAAACATAAATATGTATTTTAATTAAATCTTTTTTTTTCCAGCAATTTTCATGTTCATTAAAATTCAGTGCTTAATGTTCATTTGTCATTATGTGGAGAACATGTTTTATAAGATGTAAATTTCTCTTCAACCATATTTCTAAGCTAATTTCTCACTTTTTTTGTGTGAAATTGGTGACTCCCTGCAGGCTCCCTGTGGCGGTACGTGCGGGCAAGCATGTCGCTCTCGGGGTACCTGCCACCAATGTGTGACCCAGAGGACGGCCATTTGCTGTTGGATGGTGGTTATATCAACAATCTCCCAGGTAGTAGCGCGAAATTTACTATTTTTAATCTTTGCATTCATTTCTTGTTTGTTTTGTTTTCTTTTGTTTTTAATTTTTTTCTTTAGACAGTAAGAGGGATGGATCAGCCGCCGAAGCTCAGCAGGAGAGAATTAACTTTTGCAAACATGCCAAATTTAATTCTTATTATTCCCCTAAACTTTGGCACTTTGGTTCCCAGGTTCGTTGTGGCGTTACGTACGAGCTAGTATGTCGATATGCGGTCTCCTACCACCGCTGTGTGATCCTGAAGATGGGCACCTCCTAGTGGATGGAGCCTATGTTGATAATTTACCAGGTATCATTCAGCACGTGTATCACTCTAGTAGCCCTCTGATTTCCAAAGGCACTGTTCACTAAGCTACCATACACATTCCTGCTGCTGCTTGTTGAAACTAGTTGAGCTTTTTTTTTTGTTTGGCTGATGGATTTCACCTTAGTTTAGAGAAATTCTGTATTTCATCTGCATTTAACCAGCAGTTGAAAAGTTTTTCTTCTAAGAATCTTTCATCAAAATGAAATTTAAAATATTCATTAAGGATTTATCTGGTGGTCTTGATATGTTTTTCTTCAATTCTCCTGCTATTGCTCATATTAATGTAATTAAACATAGCATACAATTTTAATAGTCATAAATTCAAAATGGTATAGATTCATCTTAAAGGCTAAAGATTTATTTATTTTTAATTTTAAAGGAATAAGAATGCAGAAAGGAAGGGTTGAATATAAAGAAAATAAGTGCATTTTTAAAGATAAATTATATATAAGTACATGGACAACATAAGTTTCTTCCTTTGAACCTTTTTAATAAAAAATACTTTTTTCAGTTATTAAAATTGACCTTTTTTTTTATTTTTACTTCTTGATTGAGATTTTTGACACAAAGCTTTAAGAAATTCCACATTAACTTAAAATATATTTATCATAAGAAGGCTTAAAAATATATTTATTTAATTGAAAAAAAATTGAAACACCTAGTTAAAAAAAACAATCAATTGAACACTTATGAAGTTTTAGGTGATAGGCCTATAGAAAAAAAAAATCTAAAACTTTGTGCTGTTGAGTTTTTATAGAATTTTATTTATTTATTTAGGTAGTTAGTTCAAATTGTTTAATTTAAGGCTTGTAAATATGTGTGCACGCATGCAAAGAACAAAAAAACCAAACAATATGAAATAAAAATTATAATCGATTTATTCTATCACAAAATATATCTTTATTGCATTTCAAAAATCATTTATTCACAGATTTAAATTAAGATTTAAATAAAATTTTAAAATAAAAAAAATAAATCTGATGATAACTGAAACTTAATTTTAATTGCATTATTTTAATATTTATAATTTACTTATAAGGGAAATTCCAGTGTAAATTTAATTGACTCAGCAACAGTTTGTAGTCTTAGATTATGAAACGCATTCCATCTTGAGGAGTTTGAATAAAAACAAAATAAGCAAATTAAAAACTGAAGCATGGAAACATCAGTACCTCCATCACATTTAATGAAATAAGGTTTTATGTTGATATTTTGCTACTCAGTTAATGGTGCATAGGTTGAGCTAAATACATTATGATGTACATATTAGATTATATGTAACTTAAACACAGAATGTAGTAGATGCTCATTACACTGTAAAAGTTAATTGAAAAAACTAGTTGTTTCAAACATAGATGTTTTAATTGCAATGATTTACAAATAAAATTTTGAAATAAGAGAACAAACAACGTTCTATTTTATTTACGTATATTAATGTAAGGAATCCAAATAGGAATTGAAGTAATTCATAGGCACAGAAATTGATTCCTTCTCATTTCTTTGGAACTTGGAACTCATAGAATCTAGATTCTGCATAGTTAATTTTTTAAGTAAAATAAATGATAATTTTTAAAGAGAGATTAAAAATTAATAGGTTGAATCATGAGGTCATTCATATATCTAAATTATATATAATCATTAATAGTTAAATCCTCATGTGAAGTTAATGGGAACCTTAATAGACCTTTCAAAGAAACAGTTCAAATTGAACTTGATTTAACAGCTTCTTATGAATCAGTCAAAATTCTTTTACAGTCATTACAATATCATTTATGACAAAATAAGTGATATCTCAAAAAAAAAGTTTATAAAAAATTCCCAGCTTAAATGCCTAAAATGTTGAAATCGTTGACTTTTGTAGCATTGTCACTATTAATATGCAGCAGCTGTATCAGGACGTCGTTTTAATTCAGTGAATCTAAAATCTAATTGAATTCATTAGATATGAAAAATTACTCTGAAACAGTAAATCGGCATAATTTTACTGAAATGAAAATAGATAAGAAATACAAACCTTAACTTAGGATAGAAAGATGATGATTGATCTTCAAAATTCATCCTCAAAAAGAACTATTGATTAATGTTTCTAGTTGTGATAATAGAGTTTAGATTGATTGTTTTTACTATACAATTTTATAATAAAGTTCAGAAAGGCTTTTCAAAAACTATGCTTGATCTATAGAACTTGCAGTGCTCTTAAGGTAGTTGAATTAATGTAAGTTTTCCAATTGAGGAATTTAAGTCATTGTAGATTTTTTCCTCTGTTCTGGAAGCTATACAATAAAAAAAATAGTGAAGAAGCTGAATGGCGGCTCATAACTCTGGAAGTAATAATAATAATAATAAACCCTTATATCTATAACGAACTCAAAACACTATTAAACACCAAATCAATATCTGTTAACATCTGATCACAACATTTATACAGGCAAAGTCAGCAAATGAAAATTGTAGCCTTGTTGAGTGATCACTTTAAATTAGCCAATTAATTATATTTAGAATAAACTAAATAATTAGAGTAATTTAGAATAAATTATATTTGAAATGAATTCTATGAGGGACTCGTTTTCTATTTACAAAATTTAAAAATTAGTTATTTTTTATTTTTATTTTTTTTATAACAGAATCACAGAAATAATTTTATGATTTACAGTGTACTTTTTAAAAGACACTGGAGAGTAGAGTTATGCAAATAATAAATTGTTACCATAATCTCTTCTAAATAGAGGAAACTTGCAGTAATGAGGGTACTCAGTTACAATGTAAAGAATATTTTCATAGAAGACTAACACAAATATATGAATTAATAGAATACTTTAACTCATACTCACATTCCACTGAGGGGGGATTCATATCCCCATTTACAGATAAAAATGATTAATAAAATAAATTAAAACAATTTCACAAGGTGTAAAGATCAAAGTTTTGAATAGTAAGACCTTCTTGTAAATGTGGCTAGGAAAAATATCAATCGCCTTCATCTTCCAAATATATATTTAGAAAACATTGAATTTGATATTATTTATTGCATTGTTATAATTTCAAATTGTTGTTGTACTTCTATTCCTTGTTATTGTTTTTGTGACAAGGGCTAAATAACTTCATATCATTTTTTATTTTCTAAATTGATTTAACCTTTCTAAGAAAGGATACTGCTAAATTAATTTATTAGGATTTGACTTTTTTTAATAGAATTTTAGAGTAATAAATTATGAGCTACATATATAAATACTTTTTTTTTAAAAAAAAAAGCATTGATGAAGTTAGATTATTGCCAGCATTTAACTTTAGATATTGGCAACAAAAAGATTTTAAAATTTAATTGAGGAAGACAGTAATTCATATTGAGGAAAAGAAAATGGACATATTAGCGAGTTATATTATAGTTGAAGAAATTGTTTCATTTCATGAAAGTCCAAGCTTTTAGCTATCTGGAGAAATAAATATTGTTCTTGAACCTTTGTAGTTGTTAGTTTTGATGCTCCAGAGAGCCTTCCATTTCTTCTTTTAGTTTTTCTTATGTAGCTCTAAATATTTCATACCAGTCTATATTTTAATTTTCAGTTTATAATAAATCCCTACCTGATTCTGAACATTACATTAGAATACATTAGAGACCAATTCAATAAATCTGTAGTCTCTTTAATCATTTATATATAAATTTTCATGAAGAAAAACTAATAAATTCCTTCAAAATTTCCTTAATTCCTTTCCCACCCCCTTATACTATTTCTATTCCTTGACCCAGCTTTAATTTTAAAATATCACTGATATCATGATGGCAGAATTATTAATAAGTTTTGGTTAGTTGCAGATAAATCCCTTGTTCAAATCAAATAAAGTAGGCTACAGGAACATAATCAACCGTTGCATAATCCTAATTTGCTATTCTACCATTTTGACTTTTCCTTAGAAATTCGTAAAATTCAGTTTTTTTTTTTTTTTTCCTAAGGATGATAATTTTGCTTGTTTATTGCATGTTCACGTGTGTCAATCACTGCACCATCTAATTTCTTCAATTTCTTAGCTCCAAGGGCAGCAGTTTCCCCCTTCCGTACTTAATATGACCATCCTCACTTGCTCTGAGGGGTCTGTTTTCTTCATAAACGATAAACAGCAGTGGATCAGATTGAATAGAACAGGATGTTGCATTCTGCAAAATGAATTTTTGTTATTCGAAGTTAGAATATTTAATTAGAATAGTTAGTTATCCAAGTTAGAATATTCAATAAAAGAAGTATTCTGTTGGTGAACTAAGTAATAAGTAGAAACTTTCTATATAACTTTTTTTTGTTTTTTGTTCTTATTAAGCTAGTGGTAAATTAAAAAAAAGGACTATCCAAAATACACTATATAGCCATGAATCACCAGACACACCCTGGAAAGTAAGTGGGATCCCGCTATAAAAGGATCTTGAACATTAAGTTGGCGTGTTTAGCAGCTACAGCCATCATTATGAATGCACAATGCGAGCTTAGAGATGTTGAATGGGGTTTTATTATTGATGCCTACAAGTTTGGTCATTCTATCTGTGAGATTTCAGGCAATTTCCAGATGCCCCACACAACAGAGGGTGATATAATAGTGAAGTGGAAATATGAGGGAGTTATGCAAACCCAGATCCACTAAGCTGACAGATCAGGACCATTGAAGCCTCCAATGTGTGTTGAGATCCAACCTTAAGGCTTCATTACAAATTGTGGCCAAAGACTTTCAGTCGGCATTGGGGAGTGATGTAAGTGATCGTACCATCTGCCAGGAGGTGGTTGCACTTGGATTCAATGATCGAGCTGGAGCCCATAATTCTAAGATCACTTCATGGAATGCCTTCTGTCATTTACAATGGTGCAAAATACATTGCAATTGGACAATGGAAGAGCATGATGTGGAGTGACAAATCATGCTACAAGTTGCCGTGATCCGATGAACGTGTGTGGGTGTGGTGAATGCCCGGCGAGCGTTACTTACAAGACTGTATTGTTCATACTGTGAAGATTGGAGGAGGTGGAATCAGGATATGGTCCTGTTCTTTGTGGAATCGTCTTGGTCCACTGGTTTTAGTGCCTGGATCCGTGAATTCAAAGGACTATGAAGCAATTTTGAACAATTCAGCACTACCCACACTGTGGCAACAATTTGGAATTGGCCCATTTCATTTTCAACATGACAGTATACCTATTCATAAAGTAAAGACTATCAGAGTAGTTTGAGGACATGGGAGTGGATGAACTTGAATGGCTGGCACTAACTCCAACCCCATTTGAACATCTTTGGGATGAGTTGGAGCACCGGTTGAAAGTCATACCAAACCGCCACAAAACACCACAAAGCTGTTCAACATCTTGAAGAAGGAATGGAATGAAATTCCTGCAGAAACCTACTACAAATTGGTAGGAAGTTTTCTTCGAAGGATAAAGACTGTGATAGCGGCAACAGGCTGATGTACATCATAGTGACACCATACCAGATCCTGATTAGTACATTACTAGAAGTGTCCAGTGATTAATGGCCATATAGTGTAGTTCAATTAGGATAGTAAATACTTTAATTTTATATAATAATTCACAACACCATCTTCATTCTTTAAGTCCCAAAGTCATTGGAGTAAATTGTTGCTTTACGGAATATAGCAAAAGTCATATTTACTGTCAATGTTCAGAGGGTTGTTTGTGATACAAAATGCTGTACTGCATCTTGCAAAATGTTATGACAATAGATACATCCGTGCAGTTTCTATAGTATACCTTAACAAAACAATGATCCTTCCATCAATTATATTATGAATAAATTTGAATTGATGTGTCTATGACCAATTAGTAATGGCAACAGTGGGAAAAGAATACACACATGTACACACACACACACACACACACACACACACACACACCTATAGACATGATTCTGGATGGTTCTGATGTGTATATGGATGACTACATCAGTGTATCAAAAGGAGAAGCTGTAGCTGACCAAAAAGTTGAAGTTAAATAAGCATTAGAGTTGAATTGAAGTGTCCTAAGAACCATATACAGTCATATCTCTGAAGCAAGTCTGAAGTCTCATGTTTTGTATTGTTTTGCATGTCTTTAGTGGTGCTTTGTAGGTGCCAGTTGGAAGGAGCAATGGCATTCTTCAATCCTTAGAGAAAAATTTCTGATCGGGAAAGACTGATGGTCACTGTGTCTGAAGACCTGGTGAGCTGCTGTTTCCATTTTGTAAATGCCAATAATATATGAGCCCATATTTGGCTTATAATGCAGTGTGTTATTGATTCCAGTGTTTATTCATGTCCACTGTTTGTGAAGAGGTCATTGACCAGTACTAACTGCTTCTGAGGATTTTATCCAATTTTGCTCCCATTGCTGTGTAAATTTGGAGATTTGCTTTTCTTCCCCAGCAAGACATACCATGAATGCAGCTCAATAAGTCTGTCAGTTCTTTGTCAATTCATTGATCTCTCTGATGAAACTTATATGGAACTGGATGTGGATGGCTTATCTCTGCATTCAGTCCCCTGGCAATGAAACTTCATCTGTTGTACGTGCAAATTGCATGAGCATAAAATGACTTATGTAATCAATATGATTGTGTCCATGTCTAAGTGGTAGGCCTGTGCTACAGCACATGAAGATTACACCTAATATAAATGTGAATATTCTCTAACATATGATACACTATTTACCAAATAAACCTTTCATATCATCTTGTGTGTATGATAGTATTCTTAACACAACCATTTGATTGTCTTGGCAGTACCTTAAGTTTTTATTGCAGTACTTAATGGCCTCCTTATATTACTTTCTACTGGTGTATTTTGTTAAAAATTCCTTGTTCTTCTTTGACTCAGAACCATATACAGTTATTAGAAGTGTTTGGAATCTTCACCATTTCAAGATGTTTGGCTTTGGGTCTTTTATCTTTAAAAGAAAAGAGCAATATCATTGCTAAATTTTAATTCTCTCAAATAACAGAACTGTTTAAAAATTCTTGAACTGTGAACATAATCGGTGAGGGCTTAATGATGAAAAGGAGTACTAGGTAAGGTATTTGATGTGGAAAGTTCTCTTGAAAAGATTATTAGATTAAATTTAAAAAGGGGGGGGGTGGACTTTTAGAGAATAATATAATAGAGAGAATATTAATTTTCAAACATAAATTTTCACTAGTTCTGAAATCTTCCTTTTCGTACCTAATCTGTTATTTTTTATTAATATCTTTATTATGTGTTTGGAAATCATTAATACATTTTTCAGTTAATGCTTTTCTTTTCATTTTCTTTTTTTTTTTTCTTTTTTAATTTTTTATTAAAAGAAAAATATTAAATAAGTAACTATACTTGATCGTAACAAGTTTTGTAGCTACTGATAAGAGAATTCTGTTTGTATATGTTAGATAATAAATTTGAACCTAAATTTGTCATTCTTCTTGATCAAAAACAACATAAATAACATTAGTATAATTCAATAAAAATTGCTATATAATGCTATACTAGTTTTATTGTCTATACTGAGGTTTTTATAAGCTTTAAAGAGTTTTTCAATGTAGTATTCCTGGTTACTGTTGTTAGTTTTTCTTTTTCTAAACAAATTCACAAAGTTTAAATTGGAATATACAATTGAACAACCTTTGTCATAAAAGTTCCAATTGCTGCCGACGTTTCTGAAGGTTTTGGAAGCAGACTGAGAAAGCTTCTTTGGTATGATCTTCATCTCATCCGTCGCGGCCTTCTGAATAGCTGCAATGTCCGTCTGCTGCCTTCCTTTCAGCTTTTTCTTCAGCCGGAGAAACAGAAGAAATCGCACGGTGACATATCAGAAGAATAATATGGAGGATGTGGAATAGCTGTAATTTGATGTTTAGCAAGATATTCCTGGACCGACAGAGCAGTGTGTGGTCTTGCATTGTCATGCAATAAGAACCATTGCCCAGATGCCCCTAAGTCAGGTCGGCAGCGCCTAATTGCCTCCCGCAAACGTTTGAAGGTTTGGTTTATTGTTTGTCCCTGAGGCACATATTCATGGTGAACAATGCCTTTGGCGTCGAAGAATGCAATCAACATTGTTTTTGTGTTTGATGGTTGCCGCTTACTTTCTTCGAAGCTGGTGAGCTGGGACTTCTCCATTCGGCACTTTGCCGCTTCATTTGTGGGTCGTATTCATAACACTAACACCACTATTCATCCTCGGCAATAATGCTCAACGCGAACATGGGATCATTCTTGGCCCTTTCCTAGAGTTCAGAAGCAATTGATGTTCGGTTTTCCTTTGTTCTTGTGTGAGCGTGTGAGGAACGATTCTTGAATTCACTTTCTATTTTCCCAAATCCTGTAGTAACATTTGGTGGCAGGCAAACCTGTTGATACCAAGTTCCTTGGATAACATGCGTACAGTGACATGACTGTCTTCTCGTAGCCTGATCCTGATGCGATCCACATTGTCTGCATTATGCGTAGTTGACGGCTGCCCGGACCTTGGATCATCTTCCCAACACTACCGTTAACAAACCTCTTGTGCCATTCAAACACACAGCCTCTTACAAGGCCAGGCCACCGTAGGCATTTTGGAGAAGGTTCCATGTTTCGTTGGCTGCCTTACCTAATTTCAAAACTTAAAACTTAACATTCACTCACTGTTCAATTTCCACATCCATTCGTGCCAAGAAAAATGCTGCCACTGAGACAAGTAGCATGTTGCAATGTGCTGCCCTGCCACCTAGCTGAATATGCGGAAGCACTTTCGAGGCCAGTCATATGCAGAACACATAGCGTACGACTAAATCAAATCATTCGGAACAACTCTAGCATTACTGTTTCTGAAATATAGACTCAGTTCTGGAACTTTTATGACAAAGGTTGTATATTGTGAAAGATCACTGTTAGCCATCCTTGAATTACTAGATGACTAAATGTTATAGTAGTGTTGTTTGCTCATGAAATCTCAACCATTTGAAATCTTGGCTTAAACTAAAGTTACTCTTTTTCATTACCTTTAATCATTATTTTTTTTTTAAATACCGGTATATTTATAGCCCTAATATCTATTTTGTAATCTATTTTTTTTTTTTTTTGACTTGTCATAATTATCATACATGAAATATCTATTTCGTTTTAACGTTTCTCAGTTTCTGTATATTTGCTTTAACAAATTATTTCACTTACCTCTTACAATAGTTAATTTATCACATCCACTAAATTGCCAGCATTTAGCTGTTATGCAAGAAGTCCTTTTTCTGTACCTGATTACCATCTGCTCATTCATATCTTTAGCTGCTCTTGAATGCTCCCAGACCTTCATTTTGCTTCCTTTATATTTCATCTAAAAACATAATCTTTTGCAAATTATTTACTTTGGAATGTTCTTTTAAATTTCTTTACCATTAAGACACTTCTAGAACCCTTTCCTGAATTTTTTAATATAAAAAAACATTCTCATATTTCCAGAAATGTAATTTCATCTGTGTAGTGAAAAAAAGTCAGTATTTTCTTTTGGTTAACCACAAAAATAAAAGAAAATGCTTGAATATAAATTTTTCAACAATATTTTTATTAAATATGAGAAAAATATTTTAAATCAAGACTTCCAGTTTATCCATGCTTAAATTTATTCTTAAATATTCTGTTTAAAAATTACAGAATAACATTAGCCCGTAGCTTATTGGCCGCCTAATGTAGAAAAACTTTTTAATTGCTTTATTTAACTCATAACTTGATCTTTTCCTACATAATATTTTGAAGTCATTCCTCTCATTATTCTTTGCCCATTAATCTGAAATTTTTTTCCGTTTTGCTTGTTCTGTTAATCAATTAATTATTGCTTTTTCTACGTGGAACTTGGTCTTCTATTGAAGCAAGCTATCTATTTTTAATAATTTTTTTTCCAGAAATTAATTGCTTTTATAATAGTAATTATAGATTTTTATGATTTGTTGATTAAATATTTTATTCAGAAGTTTAAAAATTTTATTTTTATTTTATATAATTTACAAAATCAAAGGGTATAGTCAAACTTCTACAATCTTTTTGCCTCCAAAACTTTACAATATTTTTGAAAAGGAGAAAACAGAATAAAGAGACCTGATTATTCTAGAATTCTGTTCTGTTATTGCAGTTTATCTGACTGATTGTTTTTCCAGAATGAATGAAATATTTTATAGTAATAAACTTGATGTGAATTATTTCTGAATTTCCAATGGAAAACCAAAAAATTTGAATTCTAGGTGAAAATTTGTTTTTATTGATAATTCTTTTTGCTGTAAAGGACATTAAGATGCTATTTCAGTGATTGTGTGAAAAGCTTGGTTTATCCAAAATTTTAGTTATTAAACTGCAAGAGAGATTTTTGGATAAACAACTAATGATTTTTAATGATTTGATTTTCATTAAAAAAAAAGAATGAAAAATACTGTAATCACCTCTATACCCACATTTCTAGAAGTAAAATACCATTGACTCTAACCAGTATGAAGGATGAGTGAAATTCGTCAGTTTTATAAATGCACTTAAAAAATAAAAAAAATGTAATAAAGATGGATGAATGAATAAAATGAAATTAATAGGCATTTATTCAAAAGGATTATAAACTTTAATAATTAAGCAAAAAAAAAAAATCATCCTCAATCAAACGTTCTACTCAATTTATTATGATTCTTAATTTGGGGAGGGGGGATATCTTGATGGTATTGAGTCTTTTGCTGTCGTATGGAAGTTTTTGAACTTCAGAAACTGCTGGTGGAAATTGCCAGATGGAATTTTATGAAAGCATTCACTGACAAACATTGAAATGAAGAAACAAATGCTCTCAAAGTCCATGCGTAATACTTAAAATAATTTAGTGATTAAATACCATATAAAGGAAATTTTTTTTTTTTTTGGTCTGGAAAAATATTACCGATATGAATCATAGAAGTTTGACTGTATGTTAATTTACTAAATATTTGAAATTTTTTGTTGTTTTTAATCTAACATTGACCATATAAATTTTGTGTGTTCTGTAAGATGAGAAGATTGACTGCAAACCTTTTCTGAAATTATTAAATGCATCAAATGTTTACTTGCATGTTCAAAATTAATTGTTTTTCCCATACTCTTAAATAATGATCGTTTTTGAAATGTGTAGAACAATAAATACTTTTTTAAATGTTATATAACTGCATGATGTATTGATAACTTTCGAAAATACATTAGAAATTTTACTGAAGTTTGTTTCTTTTCAAATAACTCTGTAATCTATTATAAATACGCAAAAATCATTATAAAGTTAATTTTTTATTTGGAATTTACATGAATATTGCATTGGATTTTAAATTTGAGATTCTTATCAGAACAAACTCTGTATTATTTTTGTGTGATTTATAAAAATATTTTGACCATAATAATCTAGAATTTAATTGTTTCGTTCGGTATTTGCAGAAGTTTATCCTTCATTTATTCCTATGGATACTGTCATATTTTAAGTTACTCAACATTACTGAAGAAAGAAAAGTAAAGTTATGCTCATTTATTAGGTTTCATCATATGAAACTATTTGAAGGTGTATTTGCCTTGCAAATAATCTTGGAATTGATAAGAATAAAAATCAGATCTCTTTTGAAATGCTCATTTGGTGCTATTAGTCCAGTTTGGAATTGCATTTTGGCAGAAGTTGTTAATTTAGCACCCCATTCGTAACCCATCTAAATTTTTCTCATGTCTTCCATAACTCTCACATTGTAGTAACTATTTATGCAACTTTTAGCTTCAATATATATTTTCTGCTTGTTGGGTAAATTGGTTTGCTTAATCATCTCCATTTTATCAGTTTGAGGACTCTTTTCATTTATACTGCGGTTCTTGTTACTTTATCTTTTTACTGGTTGAGTTTGGACTTGGAATTAAACATAAATTTTTATATTAAATATCAGTTTTTAGTTTGAATTGATCATTGCAGTCCTTTTAACTCGGCTACCATATTTCTTTTCCACTGAAGTAGCTTAGAGAAGTTGTGCCTCCTTTTGATTTGGCAGTTGTGAGAAAACTATATAAGTAGTTATTAAAAGGAGAACTACAAAAACTTAGGAAAATGAGAATAATGCCCAATTTTGTATTTATTAAATGTAAAGTGCAAATCCATATGCCTTATTAGCAAGCAAACTTTGATCTTAATATTTTTTTTCTTTTTTAGTAAGTGATTTTTTTTGTATGGTTTTTGTAAGTTTATATTTTTCTTCAAATTAGTTTATAGGAAGTTAGTATTTTTCATTTATTTTGGAATGCTTTTGTTTGTTAGAAAGCTGTGCTATATCTTCTTAGAGGATCGTAATCTTGGCATCAAATTTTGCCAAGTAATCACATCAGTAAATCGACTACAGCATTTTTGTTCACTAAAGAAAACATCCTATTCATTATAACTCAAACCAGGTCATCAACATAATACTAAAAGGCAGGATCAAAGTTGATGAATACTTTTTTTTTTTGCCATTAAAGCACATAGAACCATTTGCTTTTTCAAGTGTTTGTGAAATTAGGTATTTCCCTTGTTTTCCAGTGTTTCTCCTACTGCTGTTCTCAGTGAAAATAGTTATAAAATGATCACGCTTATGGTTCTTCCATAAATGCAAAAATCAGAGCTTAAGTACAGACCTTCTATATACAATTGCAACAGTAATACTGTAGTCTGAGATTTTAGGTTCAAAACAAATTAAAACTTCAGTATGTCTTTAAAAATAAATAACTTAAAAATAAATAACTGAATAAAAGATGTTGGACCCATAGATTTCCTCTATTCAGTCTTAATCATGAAATTAAGTTTAGCGTATGGAATGGTTAATACATAATTTAAAAATTGACATTTACATTTAAGCTGTTTCTCATACATGTAAAATATGTTCTTAGGTACAATTAAAATTAAAACATTGATAAGATATATATAAAAAAGAAAGCTGATTATGACCACGCAGTAATTTCAGCAGGTTGAAACAGTCCTAAATATATATCTTTTTATCAATTTTTCTAATTTTAATTGTACACAAATAATATTTTAAATATGTGAGGAACAGTTTAAATGTAAATGTCGAAGATGAAAATGTTGGTTTTTAAATTAAGTATTAATTGTTCAGCACATTAAAGTCAGTCTTAATCATATTATTAAATAAAAATATGGTATTCAGCTTTTCTTATAAATTAAACAAAGAACTGATACAAGTTTTATAAGGAAACAAGATGAAATCCCTTTAAAGTTAGATATTATAGGATTTAAAAATAATATTGGTAATATCCTTCAAAATGCATGTTTGTCTCGGAATTTCCACAATTTTGACAAAGTCCGTGAAAAATCATCTCCCTGTCTCCACCCACCCAAAAAAAGTTATTTTTCCCTGATATATTTTACTCCAAATGTATTTTTTTCCAAGAAAATAATGCTTTCATTTCCTTATGTACTGTTATTTTTGAATGATTTAATATTAAGAGTAAGTGTTTTATGTAATATTAACTTGTGTATTTCTAACTTTTACAGCTTCACTACTTACGTCTTTTCTCAAAATAGAAAAGAATAGATGATGATATTATGAATTCCCCCCCCCCCCCACGAAAATTAAAAACAAAAATAACATCTCCCCCCCCCCCCAAAAAAAAAATGCATTCCTAAAATCTTCATTTTAGTTTTTAAAATTTCTCTTCTTTTTTGATATTTGTATAACTGCTAACGGTAACAAAATTGCCGAAATCAAATGACTCCATTGCTCAAGCAAATTCATCCTGATTTCTAAGTTGCATTGGTTATAATGGAAATATTTATGCATGCTTGTATATTTCTTAAAAGACTGATAAAACACTAATAAAATATAACTGTGAGATATATTAATTATTTAAATAAATGTGAAGCAAATACAGTATATGCCGTTAAATTGGATAATTTTCGTAGTAAAATGAACCGTTAACAAGCAGTTTGTGTTTAGCCTAAATTATCCATTTACCATCATCATCTTCCACATTCTTTCCTATCTTAAAACAATAAAATTAGTCTTATCAGTAGTTTGGGCAGTAGTTCCCTGAAGTTCTAATGCTATTTCTGAATTTTTCTTATCTATTAGCTATTGGATGATTGTCTTGAAAATCCTTTTTTCCTGCCATTATGTAACTAAATAGTTATTGATTGTATTTTTGTGATTAGTTCATCACTATCACACTGTCTTTCACAAAGGTCTTTATCCCTCTCTAATTTCTTTCTTCTCTTGTAATCATCATCATCATCATCGTTCAACCGTCTCCAGTTTCCCGGGTGTGGTGCAAGAGCGCTCTCCATCTATGACGACTCGGATACCACTCTTCCTCCTGAACTTGGCTCCAGATCACTCCTCTATCTTCGAGATCTTGTTTCAGTTGATCGGACCATCTTTTCCTAGGTCGGCCTCTAGGTCTTTTGCCGTCCACAGTTTTCAGCAGCCATTCTTTGGCTACTCTGGATGGATCCATTCTCATTACATGGCCATACCATCTTATTCTGGAACTGGCCATGGTTTCACTCAAAGATTCTCTTATTTGGATCTCTTGACGAATCTTCTCATTGCGGATCTTATCTCTCCTGGTTTTCTGTAATATAATTCGGAGGAATTTCATCTCTGCAGCCTGCAGTCTCCCTGCATCTCTGCCTGTGACGGTGCAAGTTTCAAGGCCATAGGTTATTATTGGTAAGAAATAAGCCTGATAGAGTGTTACTTTGGCTTGTATAGGGATCTGACTGTCCCAGAGGAGGCTTCTAACTTGTTGATAAAGCACAGCTCCTTTTTGAACTCTGCCGATCTTGTGCTGAAATCACTAACAATCTTCTGTCACGACACTACCCAGATATTGAAAGTGGTCTACTTGTTCCAGTCTCTGTCCATCCAGAGTGATATTTGTTTCTGATCTCTGCCTGCCCATCGACATAACTGTTTTCTTTAGGCTGATTTTAAGGCCAAACTCCTTAAAATGACAATTCCAAACATTCAACTTTTCTTGAACCTCCTCATGAAACTTCTCTTGTAATGTTTCACCAAAATGATAATCGGCATGACACTAAACTTAAGGCATATTCTACGTTTTCCTTCTCTGTTTACCTATATTTTACTTATAGTTCACATACATTTGATAATCCAAATGGGTTAACTCTTTTCTTTACCTTAAATCAAGCTCATTGGAGTTCTCATCTTTATTTTCTAAATTGATTTTACCTAATGTGCTGTTTTTATTATTTTGCTTTTCCCGATGTAACATGGCAAGCTATTACATTTATATACCACTCGATCCATGTGACTGCAGTGTCATTCTGTTCTATCCATAATTTTTTTTTTACCTTACTTTTCCTCCTCCTTTTGCATAGCTACACTGTTCGATTCTTATTAACAAAGTAATTCAACAGAGATCTGCTTTTTTTTATTATTAATCCTAATTTTTAAGGTTATCTGCAAGACTACAAGAACAACGCACGGGAGATTTCTCACGAATTACTGATTTTACTAATTAAAATCAGTAGTTTTTAGTTTTATAATAATGAATAATTAAGTTTTTTTACCAATATATATAGAATTGATTAATAGATTAAATATGGTCATTATATTGCAGGTTTTGACGAAGGAGAGAAGGGAAAATAAACCTCAAGGATCTCTAGCTTGAGACAATTGAACTTAGATTAAACACATTGTAGATAATGAGGGAAAGGTTGTTTTCTAAAGGAACCTCCAAGGGAATGTAGCAAAATACAACCCTGTTTAAAGGCAACCTTAACTGCTTATAGTATTAGCTTATTTGAAGTCAATTTTAATGAAGATATTATTACAACAGTGAAAGGGAAATAAGCCACAATATTGACTTTGAACGATCCCACAATCATATCATTGACAAAACTCCATTGTTTTTCTTAATCTTATCAGAAACCCTGAATGGGGATAAGAATAAAGAAGGAATTATACAATCTGTTTATATATACAAAATGGAGACTTTTCAACTCGGTGTCTACTGAGCAGTAGAGGAGGGGGGGAAAAAAATCAAAAATTTCATTTTTTGTGGAGTTGTACTAATTAAATTAAAAATTCAGAAAAGATTAAATTACTTTGTTTTCCTATCAATTTGATTGTGAAAAAGTGCCATCCTGATTAGTCAAAATGACATTTATCATAATTTATTTTTTCCTAACTGCAATATTTTGCTATTTTGGAGTTTTTAATTTTGTAATTATGCCTGTAACAGAAATTATTATGGTTGTAATTGGATAGCAAAGAAGCATTTTAAAAGACAGATATTTAGGAAAAATTAGAAATTATGTTGGAAATGGAAACAAAGACTTTGAATATATTTGACTAAAGACTTGTATTTGTTTTTTCCGTGTATTTGAAATTGATCTTCATTTAAATTTCTAACTAAGTAGGTTTTTTTTGTTTTTCTAGATAAAATATCTATCTAAAAGGTACCCCCCTTTTTTTTTTAATAAAATGAAATTATCTTAATGCAGGTTCTGAAGAGTAGGTTAAAAAATTGAAAATGTACAAACAGATAATTAGTAATAATAAGAGACATAATTTTTTGTTGTAGAAATAGACAAAAATGTTATAAAATGGTAAATATTTCATTTGAAAAATCAAAAATAAAACAATTAGCAGTTGCAAAATTTGAAACAATGCAATTTTGACTATACAGGTGGTCCCCAAATAATGAACAGATTTGCTTGTTCGTAAGTCAAATTTGGTGCTTAGTCGAAAATGTGCAGAAAAAATGAAAACTAATGTGTGTTTTATAATATATACACCTGATACCATGAAGCCTTAATTTCCTGGTTTGACTGACTCTGTAGACAAGTATCAACTCAGCAACCACGAGGGCTAGAGACTTGATTAGGGTGTCGTTGAAAAGGTCTTGCCAAGAGTAGTACAGAGCCGTAGAGTTTGTGTCTCTAGCTGGTTGGCAAATATATTTAAATTTGCACGCAACCGGCTTTTCACTCTGCTTATTTATAAGTAAGCATTTTGTATTAACTTTTGAATAATTTTCTTCATTCACTTTGCGAAGCATTGTGATTGGTTTACTAATCCTATTGCTACCTTGTTTTGGGCTGGAACAGCATTCTGATACCTTTTTTAGACAGTAAAATAATAGGATACTTTCTCTCAGAACAGTTCATTTTGTCACAAAAGACTTTGATGTTTTGCGTTTGTATTTCAAGTTTTGCCCGATTGAATTTTCCAGTAGGAATTCTAGGGCACTAAGTGGTAGTTTTAGAAACTAAGGTTTACACTCTTCATTTGTCCACTGATGTTCAACGTGTTTTCAATTAATAAGCAAACCATGCTTAAGCAAGACATGAATTGCTTAAGAGATGATGTGTGAATGATCAAACTTCGACATTGGCAACATGGCGGTGACTCTGATCCCCTTGAATCAGAGCAAGCCTTTTCTCAAATGAACCTAATTGTAGCACCAGAAAGGACAGCTGCATTAATTGATACTCTGTAATATCTGCTTTTCATCAGGATTGTAGGAGCACAGTTATCTTTTGTATCCTTCTAAATATGTGAAGTCATGGTTGCTACAAGGACTGAATTTAGCTATAGACACCCAAAGTCAAAATCGTAAGAGAAAAGGAACTGGAGCCATATCAAAAGTTTGGAAGATTATATTACAAAAGTATTTTAGTATTTCTAACACAATTATTTACATAATTTAATAGCTTTGTGCACTTAAATGTTCTCTAAAATAGTGACTATGGGGATGCTTCTACAGGCGGATCCGAGGGGGGGGGGGCTAGTGGGGGCTACAGCCCCTCCCTTTAGCTGTGAATATAGATTGGATAAAATGGAGTATCCAGCAGCTGCTGCCTGATAGACATTAATATTGCCATGATGACGATTTCAATTGCTAATATAATGCTGGTGACTAGCGTGTGTTTCAGACTCACGGGTATAGTCAGCCCTTCAGAAAAGTTAGCCCCTCCCTTTGAAAAATCCTGGATCCGCCCTTGAAAATGACCACAGTTCCTGTACCTTTTTTTCTAGAAAAAAAAAGCCCTGTATTATATGTATGTATAGTAAAATTCACATAACTCACTAAATAAACAAGTAAATATTAAATTAATTTCGAAATATTATATTAAATATTATGTTTGTAGATGTAAAATAAATGGAGTAAATATTTCCAAAGTCGCATACTACCTATGGTTGTTTGTAGTAAATATCAGTAATGACTGTTGCCAAGAGAACAGTGTGAGGAATCCGCACCAGGAATAGATCTCCACCAATGCCCTCTAGTTCTAATTGATATGTCGAAACAGTTTTGAAAAAGTGGAGAGAGAACAAGCATTGGCACAATGACAACAGTCAAGGAAGACATGTACACATTGTGTATACATGATTTATACATGCTCGCATTTATACACATTGTTACATCCAATGTATGTATACAAAATGGAAGAATATTAGAAATATTCAATTTTTTGGAAAGGTTTGATTTGATATTTTGAAAATTTTGGTTTCGAGTGAATGTTAATCTGGGGAAAACTGTACCAGCTCTTAGTTAATCAGGTCAGATGCTCTCAAACTGATAGGAGCCTAAACAGTTATGAATTTCTTTTCTGAATGTTATAATTTAGTTTTCTAGTTACAGCTATTGGATAAAAAAAGAAAAGGTTGGTTTTCTTTTTTCACATCAAATTAAATTAGTAAATCACATTTCAGTGATTATTCTCAAGTCATCTGAAATTTGTATCTTGCAAATTTGACTGTGCACTGCTCAATTTTCAAGCTACATATCCTTCAGAATTTGGTGAATATTAACTATAAATAAACCAAATTAATATAAATAAAACTCGTATTAGGAAGAACAATAAATTTAAATAAATTGTCTTATCTAAACATGCCTATGAATTTTGGTTAAGAAATGACTTCAGTAACTTAAATCTAAAAATTTAGCTTTAATCTGAAATAACATAAATGTTTTTACATTATACTCTGCTTCTTAATGTAGTGTTATTTATTTATTCCAAATGTTTAATTATAAGAGTAATCTTACCTTGAATTGTGGGCTCAAGCCTATTTGTTTGCAGTTCCCAACTGTAGTCAAGAATTTTTAGTTCTCTTGCTTATTATTATTTTTTTTTATTTTTTTTATCATTCTCTTACTCCTTCTTTCCATGTAATTAGTAATTACATCTACTTTTTTGCATGTAAATAATGTTAGATAAGGGCACTACATCACATATACAAGACTTCTTAATAAAAGATTACAAAAAGGATGTTATTTTTAGTTATCTTTAGCCGGTGCTTCCATATCACAAAGATATGGGACATCTTTGCTTTAAACTTATTTGTATTCTTAATCAAATTTTTGTATGGAGATGGAGCAGTTAATTTGAATTGCTCTGACCAAGACTATTTGGGATTCATCAGTTTCATGGATGAAAATTCTAGTTTACGTATCTTTTCTATTAAAGATTTTTATAATATCTGTCGCAGTTTTCTCATCTGGATATTTCTTCCTAGTTCAGAGTTTAGATGGATTGTTTTCCTTTACTAAAAGTAAAAAAAAAAAATCTGGTAATGAGAATAGTTGAACAAAAATTTATTTACAAGGAAACAGAATATTTTTTAGACAATGTCACCTTTGTGTCTTTTACATAAGTGTCTTTTATATCTTTAGAATATGGTCTCAATATTTTCTGTATTTGAATATTGTATTGGCTTGTGAAATAGCATCCCATTCAGCCTCAGACATTCAAATTCCTTATTTAATCCTGACCGATAGTCTTTCCACCATTGCTGTATTCACAAGATTCAGATGTATCTGAGACTAATGCAAACTTTGATTTTTATCATTGTTGCATTGAACTCCCCTTGAGTGTTGGTCCTTCCCAATTTTCACAATTCCTCTCTTCAACGGCAACAAAAAATCAGTTGGTCCAATACAAGTATTTACGATGGATTCAGTACAAATGGGTTTTAGCGTTTTACACTTTTTTACTAAAGTTTACCAAAAATTTAATGTTCAAAAACTTTTCGGAGTTCAATATACAGTAAGCAAAAAAAGTATTTGCACATATCCATTACTTTGCATAAGTAAACATGGAAAGCAAATGTGACGAAATAGTTTTAGCCATTACATTACATTTGCAATAAATATATGTTCACTTGTTTCTTTTTTAAAAAATCAGAAGAAATATATATATAATTAAAATCCTATTTTTTTCATGTCAAAAAAGGATTTGTACACATGACACCCTGGTGTGTAGCAGTTAAAACATTGCATTATGCAACTTTATAGCAAATGACATTTCCGCACTTTTTCACAAGACACGTTATATCTTTGGAGCTGAAATTTAGTTAGTTTCAGCTGTCATGGTTACGAAAAATTGAGAGTTTACCATTGCTATTCAGAAGCGGGATTATAGCTCTTCGTGACTATGGTTTTAATTATTGCATAATTGGTAAGAAGTTAAATTTGAACTTGTGTATGGTACGTAATAAAAAATAAAAAAGTATGGTAGACAGAGAATAAATTGCAATCTAGTCATCCTGAAGCAAATATTGAAAAAAATCCTCCAAAAGTTCTCGAGAATTGGCTACTGATAACGCTTTAACATCAGGGATCATAGTAAGATCACACACTATTCGAAATATTCTTCATGAAGCACATATTTGAGGCAGAACACCCAGAAAAAAAAAAAACAAACAAACCTATCAGTGAAACAAATAGGCAGAAAAGACTGGAGTTTGCCAAAGCTTATGTCAGCAAACCAGAAGTGTTTTGGCAAATGTAATATTTTCTGAGAAAACAAATTTAATATTTTTGGTTCAGATTGAAAAAAAATGTGTGGGGCGAAAGCCAAACACTTCCCTAGAAATACAAAATTTAAGAGCAACTGTAAAACATGGCGGTGGTCACGTAATGATTTGGGGATGCATGGCTTTTAATGGAGTTGGCAATATGGCCTTTATTGAAGGTAATATGAATGCTAGACATTATATTGAGGTATTGCGAAGTAATTTAATGGCCAGCGCATCAAAATTGGGAATTTCAGATTCATGCTATTTTCAACATGATGATCCTAATCATACAGCCAGCATAATGAAGTTGTGGTTGCTTTATAATGTGAAAAGTCAATGAAAAACACCCCCACAGTTGCTGGACCTCAACCCTATTAAGAATTGGTGGCATTTGTTGGATTAGCAAGTGAGAAAAAGGAAATTTTTCAACAAAACAGAAGTTAGGCAAGCACTCGGCGAAGAATGGCTGAAAATCAACTTAGATTCTACTAGTTTTCTAGTTATTTCTATGTCCAGACAATTACAAGCTGTAATTAAAAAGGAATGTATACTAAGTACTAGACCTGATTTTAATTTCGGAAGTTTGTTTATCCTTACTAATGTGCAGATACTTTTTTTTTTTTACATTAAAAATATTATTTTGGTCGTCATTTATTATTTTTAAATACAAATGACATATTTTAAATTTGCCTTATTGTCACGTATTTGTTTCCTTATTCTTCCCTTATAATCTATTTATATAAGATGCAAGCTAAATAAGATGTGCAAAAACTTTTTTTGCCCATTATATGAGCTCACTCATTCACAAAAGTAGAATGCATGATCCACTGCTGTTCAGAGGAAACTGCATTTCAGACAAGAGCAGGAAGCCTTCATTTTCTTTTCAATACAGCTATCCATCTGCATTATAATTTTTAAAATGAAGTAGTTTGCATGAATTACAACAAAAACTAACCGTTAATTCACTTAGGGATGAAATTGTTTATGGTCATTGTTGATATTCATAAAACTGAAATAGATATTGGACATCCTTCACTATTCTAAGTTTGATTTATTTCATGATTTTTTCCAAAGATATTCGATTGATTTCATGGAAATGGCTACTTCTTTCATATGTGCATTTCTGCCAGTTATGTTGACATCGGACATTTTCCTCTCTATTTAGACCCAGATATTTTGTTTCGTTTTCCAATCTCATTCAGGTAAATGTTAGGTAACACTTAACTTGGGATACCTTCAGCATAATCTATTATGTAGATTAAATCCAAATTAAGAGGCCTGTAATTTTTCATCATGGGTGAACTAGTTAAAAAGTTAAAAAAACGGGACGTTTTATCCTAACCAGTAGGCTGTTTGTTTGGATAAGGTGACCTTAAATAGTTTACATTATTTGATAGTCCATGGTAGGGGTGTTGACTATATGCGGAGACACTCAATGTGAGGGAGAAGGTGTTGGGAGCTTGGTGTATTATCTGAACATTGTTTAAGTTAGGGATGTGGGTTGTAATTTTGTTGTGCTGATATAAAATGGATTTGAATTTATCTTCATAGTTGTAATTGAACTGGTACTGTTTTAGTTTCTTATTAAGGGTTTGGGTAGTATGATCAATATACGAGTATTATTGCAGACATTGCAGGGGATGGCATATACAACTTTTGTTTTGTTTTGGTGCCTTTTTTATTGTTTTTTATTGTGTCTGCAATTAGGGTGGAGGCAGCTATACCCATGAAAACTCCTTTATTTAGTATTTATTAATGAGGTTGGTCAAAGACACTGTTGGTCAATGACGTTTTCTGTAGCATGTCGGATTAGTTGATTTTTTTTAGCAACTATTTCATTTTATATCAGCACAACAAAAGTACAACCCACACCTTTGACTTTGACAATATTCAGGTAATAGACCAAGCCCCCAACACATTCTCTCCCACATTGAGAATCTTGGCACATAGCCAACACCCCTACCATCAACCATGAACTATCAAATACTGTCATAAAAAACTACTTAAGGGCATCTTATCCGAACCGCAGCACAGTTGAAAATAACCCACTGGTAGGCTGAAACGACCTGTTTTTTAACCTTTTAATTACTTTACCTATAATGAAAAATTAGAGGCCTGTAATTTGGATTTAATCTACATAACTTGGGATACCTTCAGCATTAACTTTGATAATCTTCCCAGTCAAATTTAATAGATTATGCTCTGAATTATGGTATAGAGGATAACAGATCATGTAGCTCTAGTTTCGGGGGAAGGGTAGGGGGTATCCCAGATGCATTTAAGCTTGAGATTCAATCACGTACTGTACGAATTCATTTAAATCAGCTTGTATCTATACTGTAAAATTAAAAATTTGTATGTAATTTATGGAAGTTAATTTTTTTAATTGCCAATTACAAATGAAATAGTGCTCTAGTAATTGTTGCCTTCGAATTTACAATTAAATTAATTTAAAAATAACTGTTAAACAATATTTTATTTTACTGTTATAATTTTAAAAAAAATGTAATTGATCATTTTATTTTAGAGATTATCTTTGAATCTTAATTTTTCCTTTGTTTAATAGCTTTCTTTTAATAAAATTGAATATAAACCCCTAAATTTTTCATTTTAACCAGTAATACTTCCAAATCTTAAGTAAAATAAAACTAATGTTATTAAGCTGCGTTTTTTAATTAGACTAGGCAAAAATAACATATCAATTCTAATGATCAACATTATTATTATACTGAATATAAGATTGTAGAAATGTAAAGTAATCCTTTATTCAAATGATCTTACATTAAGCAGATTTGCAAGTCTGACTTTAAAGATATATGCATTTCTTAAAATTAAAAACTGCTTGCTATCTCATTTAGTCATTGAAGTATTAGGTTTTAATATATGCAAACTACAAAATAACTCTTATTTGTGTTAAAAATATCTAAAGTTAAGTGTGCAGAATTCTTATGAAACCATATATTGCAATACCAATTTCTTTACTGTATTTTTTTCCCTTTCCCTTTTTAAGATGTCTTTTAATTAAATCTATACAAGAGCACTGATAACTTTCTTTCAGAATCCTTGCAGATTTCTTCAAAATATTCAGAAATATGAGGGAATATATTTAAGTAAAAAAAGTTTTCAAGAGTTTTGACATTACTTCCTAAACTACTGTTTTTTTTCTTTCTTTTGTTTAATTATTTGCACATCCTGCTCCCATAATGCAGTGTTTCACATGCATATGCACATGTCAAATATGGAATGGTCAGTTTGTTTTCCAGTTTCAAACTTCAGCTGATAGTCCCCTCATTAGCAGTGATAAATTATCTTTCAGTTTCTCTAATAAGTTTTGTATGAATAAATAATTATCTCTCAATCCTGAACTTTTGCTGTAGTAAGAAATATTTTATGTCGGTGTCATTAATGACTATTATACTGTTTCAACTTAAAAATCTTTTTGAGATTGAAGTTTTGCAAACTGTTTTACAGTGCCTTTCACAAATTTTGCAAACTTATATTTGAAATATATTAAATAAAATAAAGCTATTGATATCTAATTACTTCTGATTATTGGGATATTTAAAAAAAAATGTGGAATTTATTTACAGAAACAGATGGTAATTTTAAGTAATGAAAATGTTTATTAAAATATTTTCCAAAAATGGATTACTCAGATTTGTTTTTGCATGACATAGCTGCCTTTTGGCAGAAAATCTGCTATTACCTTGCATGCATGATAATAGCAATTGACAACTTATTCTTTTATGCTGTTATATTGCATGAATCTACTATCAAGCACTATTTTTCTCAGTTGGCTGAATACTCTGCTAAATTTCTCATGGTTCTAGCCTTTGCTGGTGTTTACACCCAGTGCAGGAGAAAGCAAATGAAGATGGGTATTATATCCTAGAGAGGTAGTAATCTTATCAGATTCATCTGTAATGCTCTAGTGAATTATTGTACTTATTTTTTTTTTCTGTATAAACATTTTATGAGTTGCTATTCTGAATCACCCTGTTGCTTAGTTAATTGAATTGAATATTATTATAATAATAATTTGTGGTTGGTCCATCTCTCAGATAATTTTCTCCAAAAAATATATTATTATTCAAGTCTTTTTACAATATTAAAATAAAAAAAAAAAGTTATTATGCAGAAACACTACAGACCTTTTTGTTTTATAAGACTTAAGGATAAATTGTCTTTTCCAAGTTTTGTTTTTTTCTTTTTTTTTTTTTTCTTTTTTTTTTTCATACTGAAATAATAATAGTATGTTGATAATTTTGATATATTGAAAAAAAAAAAAAAAAAATCATCCATTTTGATATTTTAATATTAAAATTATTTTTTAGGATTTATATTCAGTTAATAAGATTACCTGCTGATTCAATTGTTTTTATCACTTGTTATGTATCAAGTGATATAAAAGAGGTGAATTACTTATTGTTTGCCCCCCCCCCCCCCCTCCTTTTTTTGAAGTAAAATTCTGGTCAAGATTTTATCATTTCTTGTTGTTGTTTTTTTCTGCTACTGTTTTTATATTTGTAGCATTGCTTGATAGTTACCTTTTTTAAAAAACAACAATTAGCATTCATAATACTATCACCTCATACCTTTTTATTCTTACAAAAAATTTGTTGAAGATGATAACAGGTCCTAACTAGATTTCTTGACTTTATCTTGAAAGAACTCTTGCATTATTTATCCAAAGGTTGGTCTTTATAGTATAATTTAACTATAAAAAATGCTGAGTTCATGTTTTTGGAGTAACCATGCATCTTCTTGGGTGTATAGGAAATTGAAAATCAACTTCTGAGGGTTTTCACCATATTGGTAACAATGGCTATATGATAAGGCTTCAAAGTAATTTTACCCTGAACTACTATTCAGTCAAGTAATTCACAAATGCATTAAATATTCTGTTCAAGCCAGCCATCGTTTTAGCTAATCATTGCTAGCCACATCTTGATTCAATGAACGGAATTCTCAAGGCATCCCTTTCACAATCTAGTGAGAAAGACACGCATTTCTGTTTCCTATACACACACCCATCAACTTTGGGCAATCCGTTACTGATAGAATTAAGTATTTACGTTCAAGAGTTTATCATTACCATCTACTGATTAAAAATGTACCAACCTATTATTCTGTAACCTGGCATTTCTTTATAGCTGTCTTAATGTCAGTTAATATAAGGTGAAATAGTATGTTTTTATTATGCTTCTTAGTCATCTGGTTGCTACTGGAAACAATGGTGTTTGGTGAAAGAATGGAAAAAACCAGAAAGGGATGAAAAATAATAAATGCTGAGAATATGACTTTTAAATGTTAGAAATCTGAAAGTATTAAAAGCAAAAGTTGAAGGGAGATAAGAATAAAATAGCATATCACAGAAAGACATGCCAGACTCTTTGATATCACAGTTGTTTGATCCATTTGAGTGTTTAGTCCAGATATCAGAAGCTGAGAAATTATAGAGAACTAAATAAAAAGATGTTTCCTGTGAATGAGTTATTATTCTTTGTAGTCTTTAGTTCAACAGCAGTTTTGAAGATTGTATTGAGCCCTCATGTAGCAAATGGAGTAATTAATTAAATAAAAGATATTCTGGAAAATATCAAACACGTTGATATTTAGCAAAGGTAAAAAATGCAATTAGAACATTTAAATTTGCTCAGTGATTAAGGATATAATAGGCATATGCCAGATACAAGTTTATCAAAAATTAAGACTGGATAAACAATACAAAATAATTAATACATTTGGTCAAACAGGAGATTGAAAGGATACAATAGATAATACTAATGAATAAAAGATATCAGGGGTCAGTACTTCGAAGTTTCTAAAATAAAATACTGGCTCTTAAGTTCCAGTTTACTTTTCAAAATTTGATCTCATTTAAGTTCCTTTCAAAAACAAAAAAATACAAATCCATTAGTCCAGAGTTTAGTAACGAGGTAAATATCTTCTCGTGGAACTCCACTCTTGGCGATTCCTCGGCCCACCTCCGCTTCATTACCAAAGAATTCAGCAGTATCAATCAGTCTGTAGCCATGCTGTAATGCACACAAAACTGACTCTTCTGTGGACATCTGTTCCTTTTCACCTTTATCTTTCTTGACCTGATTGTTCCAAGACCAAACAGAGGAATCTCACATCCTCAACTTTACTTTTGTATGCAGGGTGAAGCTCGTACTATCACATTCCTCCCTCCTACCACAGGTTCTCCTTTCTTTCTTCTTTTCTCCTCCACAACTGGTCTTCTTCACTTTGCAACTGGAACTAATTTACAATTTCCTACCACATGCATTGTTCCTCTTCCCGCAGCCGTCCACATTACTATCCAGGATGCTTCATTCCATACAGCCTCCATTCCTCTTGCCTTCCACTTTGCATGTTATAGCCTTTCCCATGCAGGAGCTGCTCTTGGATCAAGTGTCACATCCATCGCCCCGAGCACTTTCCTGAAACATTCGTCCATTATTCACCAAGCAGGGATCGTCCTTGTAGTCACATGCATAAATGTTCTGTGGGGAGTTAGCATTTTGCCCTTAAAAACAGAAGGTATTCCAACTATTTGACAAGTTGGAATCTTTCAAAATCTCCAATTTTAAAGCCAAATGGCAAACACATTATTACCTTTAGGAACATTTGATTTTTGTTAAATTCCAAAAATGGCTTCAGCAAAATTCTTAGAATACAACGGCTTATCTTCCAACTTGGTCAAATAGTTGGAATCCCTTTTGTTTTTCAAGGGCAAAATGCTAACTCCCCACAGAACATTTATGCATGTGACTACAAGGACGATCCCTGCTTGGTGAATAATGGACAAATATTTCAGGAAAGTGCTTGGGGCGATGGATGTGACACCCGATCCAAGAGCAGCTCCTGCATGGGAAAGGCTACCACATGCAAAGTAGGAAGGCAAGAGGAATGAAGCATCCTGGATAGTAATGTGGACGGCTGCGGGAAGAGGAACAACGCATGTGGTAGAAAATTGTAAATTAGTTCCTGTTGCGAAGTGAAGAAGACCAGTTGTGGAGGAGAAAAGAAGAAAGAAAGGAGAAAGATTCTTACATTATAAGAGAAAGTTATGAAAAATTAGGTAATACATTTACCTAAATCTGATATTCAAATCAGTTATATACTGGAAAGCTTTTAGGTAAATTAGTTTTCTAAATTAAAGTGACAAAGATACATTTTGAAAGATATATCACTAATAATTCATCATAATTTAATGTCAGGATATGAAGTATTTAAAATTGTCTGTAATATTTAGTAATAAATTGAAGTTGTGGAAAATAGAGACCGACCATTGTTTTAGAACCTTTTAAAAGTAATTTGGTACTGACATTTAAAAATAGGAAAATTAGTACATAGAGGCAGAGCTTGCTTGCTTGCATCCAGTCCACAGATATCCTTGGCTCAGATATGAGCTTATCATTAATAGAATGTTAATGGAAGAATTATATTATTCATAAAATAAGAAGAAAACTTCAGAAAATGACCTCCTACAAAATTTTACAGACTGCTTTTATCTCCTATAGAGGTCTTAATTACGGAGGGTTGAGGCAGATATAATTGAATGATTTTGTTGATCAGATCGGGGCAATAGTCACGAGAGAACTTATTGCATGGGCAACAGGTTAGGAACATTACAATGGGCCATGGAAGTGTCATCATAAAACAGCCTTGGGTTCAGAAAGCATGTGGTCACATACTTACCGAAAAGCCCATCCAAGAATGCTTGACCAATGCAAGAAAACTGTACGAACAGTACCCTCACATATTACTGCTGACGATATGTTGTCCTGTTTAAGGACAATGCTAACCAACCTGGACCTGTATCTGGACAATGCTAACCAATTCAGGGTGATTTGTTACTGGCCCTGGGTTATCGGAGAGAAAAGATGATCCATAGTTTAAAGACGAGCAGACTTCATGCAGGATTGTAAAGAAGTTCTCCAAAGGCTTTATAATTGTCACAGGATAATGTGTTTGTGGCAGTCTTCCACTGATCAGAGTGGCTACTAATGCCAAGATAAATGCTGCATACTTCCAAAAGACTGATGGAACCAATCTATGGCACCCTTGTCCTACAGCTTTATTTGGCAACGATGCTTCATTGATGAGCATTCGTACGGATGTTCCATCCCGCTATTCTGCTTGTTCCTCGGTTCAGTACTATGAACGAAAGGTGCGTGAGATCAGGATTCATGTCATTCCCTTTATGTGCATACCCGTTAAGTCACCTGATTCTTCCTCAGTGGACTTCTGTGGTTTTGATCTTCTTATATTTGGGATTGCACTAGCCCACCTCGTATCCTGGCTGGCCTACGAAAAGCTGTTTAGATGTGTGGAACACAATCCCCAGGAATGCCTATTCAGAAGCCTCCTGCAATGGAAACTGATGCCGACGATTGTCCATAACTGTGGTCATTACTTGAGCAGCAGCATTGGTGGAGGAAGGGCTTATCTCTGTAAAATGAGATCCCAAACTTCTTCTATTTTATCTGCCTCTACCCTCCGTGTTAATAGTTTAAACTATACAAATGATTTCAGAAGCACCTTGTAGATAGGAGAGAGAGAGAGAGCAATATGTTTTGTCTTGCTGCATATTCTTGGCAAAAGGTTTGTTCAAAAAGATATGAAATATAATAATGTATCAATAATATTTGTTTTAAGATTGTATGTTTCAGGGATAAATTTATTTAAATATTTGATGTACTAAGATTATACATAATTTAATGATCTATCATGTTTTCTAATGACAAGATTTGCACATCATACAGTGCAAAAGATTTAAATATCATAATCGGTAAATATATAATTAATTTCAATACCTTTAATGTCAGCACCATTCTTTGCTAATAAAGCCATTTGAATGAAATATCATCCACTAAACAATTGTAAGTCATGAATATTGATAATCTCATGTTGAACAATATTTTAATCTTTTTGAGTGCTGGTATAGTTTGTTCTTTGCATCACCATTGTATCATAGAATTTCTATTAAAGTTTGTTGTGAAAGTTGGCTAAATGTGAAGAAAAGTTGCCCATTTTGACTGGCGAGTCTAACTACAAAATGGATAGTGTCCAAGAGATAAAGCATTCACAGGCATTTTAGGCAGAATATTTCATGAATTGTCAGTTTCTGTGCACATCTTTTGATACCTTTCCTCTACGCCTTCTGTTGGTTCTTTGTTTACAATTGTGTAAAATCTTTTAAATACCATAGATTTGTTTGTTACATGATGTCTTATAACCTTTAACAAAATTTGTTATTAAAAGCCTTTAATTTTTTTTTTCCCTTTTATATTATTTTTGTTATGGATCCGTCTTTCATATTTTGTATCTTTAGATTGATTAAATGAAGAATGTTTTCTAATGATTTATCAATCGCCAACTTATTTCAGGCAATTAATTGATTTTTTATTGAGTTTGATCTTCTAGAGGACAGTACTAATTATAAAATTTCCTAGCAACAAATTGAAGTTTTAGTAGGCTTTTTTCCAATAAATTTAATGTCCTGTTTAAAATTACAATATTATTAACATTGAAGTTACATAATGACAATGGAATTGTGCACAACTTTGATTGTTACAAAAATTACAAATTTTGGGGTAAATTTCATTTTTTTTTTTTTTCATCATTGAAGCAAATCATGAAGTGGCATTGATTAATAATTTTTCCTTCCAGTATTTGACTTCTGTAAATAATAATTTGATGATCAGGGTGTCTACCAACCGGGAAATCCGGGAATTGTACGGGAAACTTGGGTTGACATGAAATGTACGGGAAATGTCCTTAAAAATCAGACTATGTCCTTAAATTTTCAGCATGATGCTTTTTTTTTTTTTTTTTGGTTGAACAGATTGGTTTTCGGGTTTTTTGATTGAACAGAATTTTTGTGTAAATGTCCTTAAATGTACGGGAATTGTCCTTAAATTTTTTGTTTGAGATTCAGTAGACACCCTGATGATCCATCTAGTTACGAAATTTTTAATACTGCTGTTCACATTTGAACTTTTAACTTATTAGATTTTAATTTTAAATGTTTATTTTTTACTGCAGGCTGTTTTTTATTTTATAATCAATATGAAATTAACGATTTAATGCTTATTTCAATAAAACAGCGGATGTAATGCGGAACCAGGGAGCACATACAATTCTAGCAATTGATGTTGGAAGTCAAGATGAAGCAGATTTAACAAATTACGGAGATAAGCTTTCTGGTTGGTGGCTTCTTATGAAGAAGTGGAATCCTTGGGCTTCTCCAATCAGAGTAAGAACTATATATGAATAAACATATTAAACTAAACTTTTGATATTACTGCGTTTAAAATGTTATTTACAAAAACAAACCAGAAAAAAATGTAAATTCATTGAAATTGTATATCTTGTTAGCTGAAACCAGAACCAGTGTTAGAGAGAGTATGGACAATGCTTACTTAAGGACACTATTTTCCTTCTGCCTTTTGAGGCTCAACTGTATTAACGAACAAAAATATTGATTTCGCTAACCTACTACTTTTTTGCAGAATTAAATAGCAACTTTAAATTGAGTTGATCCCTTTAATAATTACTGAATAATTTTGCTAGCCTCAGTATGTTTATTCATGAAATTAAGTGCATTGATACTTTTAAAGTATAATTTTTGATTAAGAGATCAATAATAAAATACTATAGATCTCCAACTCCCTCCTCTTACTGTAATAAATAATAAAAAATTATTATAGTATTTTAAAGGTTTTTCAAATTTTATAAATTTGAAAGTAAAGGGGAAAAAATCAATCTTAAGAAAAGGAAATTCTTTGATTTAACTTTTTTTTTTTTTTTTTTTTGTTTTGACAAGGAAATGGCACTTGGCTGCTGGTTGGAGGAGGCGGGTTCGATTCCCGGCCTCGATGGAGGGCGGGGATTTTCCCATGTTCCTTTCTCCTCCAAACTGGTCCTAAGGTCTACCTAGCCCTCTAGAATGGGTACCGGGTTTCTTTCCCGGGAGTTAAAGGCAGGCGGACGTCGGGCTGATCCCCCGTCCCCAACTTCGTCCCGTTGGTTGACTGTGGGAGCCTGACCTCCCGCGATCCCACAGGCGTATATTGGCCTATCGATGGGAGCAACTTTTAAAGAAAAAGTTAACTTTTTGGTCGAAATTATCTGTTGCTTAACTTGCAAAGTTTTACTGTTTATTCTGTTAGAAAATTTCTGTCCTTTGTTTGTCTGTTTTCTGTGTGAACCCACTTTGTTTTCAAATGATTGGACAGATTTCCCTAAAATTTGGTGCAACGCTTATTAATGATCCAACTTCATATATGAGCACTGCATTATTTTGGTTTCTTCTCTCCCAGTCCTTAAAAATTAACTTCTTCAGCACTGCATGCTCAGTCTCCATTACATGATAAATAGTAGGACATATGTCTAGTTAACGCTAGATAAAAGCAGTGAAAAATAAAAGTGCAATAAACAGAAGTTAGTCAATATTTAGGTTTACTTTGTTGAAAGCAATAACATGTATAGCAGAATTCAAGTAAAACTTATTTCTTTACTTTAATCACTACAAAATTAATTCTAACCTTAATATTTTTTGTTTCCATAAAATTTGAAATTGAAAAAGGAAACAAACGTCCAACAGGAAAAGGTATCAGCTGTCCAAGAAATAATGTGAGGTGTTGGAAGCACCATAAATTTATAAGTATTAGGTGCATAGATCTCAAACTTTGAATTTTAGGCTTATGGGTTATGGGGAGTGCAATCATGAGAAAAAAAAAGTTTCTAGTTCACATAGTCACCACCTGGGGTCATGTGGTGCTTCTGTCAGCTATGTAGTATCTTCGGGTTTTCGTTTCTTGTTCGAATTTGGAATTGGTGAACAGAACAGTTGGTCGCAGAAGATGTTCAGTGTATACTCCATCCTCTTGAAGGGATTAAGATGGAGGACCTTAAGAATAACTGCATGTACTGTTGACACTGGTAACTGTTGTGAGGCAGCTCTACCACTGCTGCATCCAAATTGGTTCATAGCGGCTTGATCCGTTAGGGCTACCGCAACTTGATAAACAGTTTCTTGTGATATTCATCTTCGGCCTCTGCCCAGTGCTACTGTCAACTTTCCCATTGTCGTAAATTTATCGATAGTGGTCCTTGACCCCTTCTGATGCCTCTGATATGTCTGTATTCATGTAATGCCCTAGTGGCATTCGAATGCAACTGTTAATAAAGCTTTAAGTAAAATACGGTCAACAAGTATTAACATCATTGCTGTGCTCTTGTTGAAGACTAGTGCATAAGGCATTTTGTGCTACCTTTTCAAGGACAGCTCCATTTGCATAGCCGACAGCAGCACCACATGCCCCTTGGTGGTGACTATGTGAACTTGACTTTTTTCTCATGATTACACTCTGCATGACCCATAAGCCTACAATCAAAAGTTTGAGATCGATGCGCCTAATATTTATCAACTAACTGTGCTTCAAATAACTCATTATTTCTTGAACATCTGGTATATAATAAAGATGTTCAACTCCCTAGCAAAGATTGAAAATGGTATATGGTTAATGTTAACCAATAAAATGCTCAAACAGTGTGGGTAACATTTGAGTAAACATCTAATACATGGCTCTGGCTGAAACTATACATAAAACTTAATAATAATAACAACGCCTATTGAAGTTGTAAGAACAAAGAAAATGTAAGGAGAGAACTTCAGGGAAGGTTTTAGAATCAATAGTATTTTATTACTAACACTGAATCCTTAAATCACTTGTTCGTGAGAAAATGAGATTTCACCTTCAGGATACTAAATACTTAAAGGCTTAAATCTCAGTTTTTGTCATTGCATTCATCTAAGAAAGTTTTAGTTTTTGATGATGTGCTTCTGTGATTTGATATTGTTGTTTTCAAATCTCAAATATGACTGGTGTAGCTTTTTAAAGCAAAAACCAATCAACAATGAGATCTAATATTTCCAACTTTCAGTTTACAAGTAAAAGCCACCTTTACGCAACACAATTTACATAGAATATTAATATAACTATTGTATTTTACAACATCTTATTTAAGCAGAAGCAGAGTGCATGCGAATGGAAGTTGTGGAAAGCAACAAGTACTCCCACAGTCCTTCTGCAAACCTGTTGTCACTTCAACAGAAACTGAAAAAGTCTCGAAGAAATAGACATCTGCACATTCTTATGTATAGAATGAATTTTTTTCAGAAGATATTCTCCTGATGATGGCACTTACTTCGTAATAATCTTCAGTCAAAGTGATGCTAAAAGAACAGTGTTTGGGTACTGTTTTATTTACTGGTTTATCACAACTTCGTTAGTAGCTCAAGAATGACCTTTCCCCAAAAATTTGCAGAATTTTAGAGCAACTTCTAAAGACTGTTCAGTGATAAAACTGATCAAAGAAAATTATGATAGAAGTTTATCAAAGGATCACAGAATATCAGTGATTGTGTTGGCGAACAAAACAATTATGATAATTTTGACACATGATTTGGCTATTAATGTTAACTAACTAAAAAACAGAATGATGATTTTTATAGGATATAATTAATTTTTTTCCTGTTTCTTTTTAGGTCCCAAGTTTGCCTGAAATACAGTCAAGATTAGCTTATGTTAGTTGTGTCAGGCAGTTAGAAGAAGTGAAAAGAAGTGATTATTGTGAATATATTAGGCCTCCAATTGACAGATACAAAACTCTTCAGTTTGGCAGTTTTGATGAAATAAGGGTTAGTGATTACATAATGTAAAGCACATCTTACTGAACTCAGACTTAACTCATCAAGGTTTTATGAGTTTTGCTATTATTTATTATTTCAAGTGATATGGATCTTATGTTAAGACGTTCAATTTTGTTCTCTCATTATTTAGGATGTAGGTTATACTCATGGCAAAGCCTTATTTTCTGGAATGCAGAAAGCTGGTGTTCTTCCTGGAAATGTTAAAGTAGAAACAAGCCAAGCAAAAACATATTTCCAGCGCCAAGTAAATGTCCTAGTATAATTTATACATAAGTCCTTAAATTATTTTATTAATTGATTGATTTAATTTTATTACTGCTAACAATTATAATTGCCAGCTCTATCTCAACCTTTATTGAAATTGTTCCTTTATCATCATTATTTTTTTTTTAAAAAATCAAACGTTCTTTTACATTTTCCTTAATTTTTGTTTCATCTTATGCCATCTTTCATAGTTTTCAGTAGTTTTATATATGAAACTAGTCATACGAAACTAGCTTTTAATTTAAATCCCTTCAAAAAGAGACTAATTTAATATTTAAAATATATATATTTTTGCACTTACATTTATAAAACTATTTAAACCAGGATTGCTCTGTCAACAGTATAGTTTAGTAGCCAAAAATAGTCACTTATCAACAATCCATAACTTCATATAATCATAAAAGTTGGATTAAACCATTATCAAGAGTTTAAAAAACGGTAGCTTCATTCCTTCCTTCCATGAAGTTCAGAATTGCCAAGAATTTTAATTGATTGAAAGGCATCAAACAACAATATTTAATTTTTTATTTATTTATTATTATTATTTATTTTTATTTTTTTTAGATGACCAGAACAAGGGATGCCTCTTTTACTGATTTGGCTGAAATGATTTGCAGAATTAAGGAGCCGAACAAAAACCTTCCTATGTTTGATGAATGTGAGTTTAATATATGGTTTTCATAACATCCATTTTAAATTACATAAGGCCATCAACTACAGACAAAAAAATTGAGAATCAGCATCTGTCAATTCTTACTGCACACTGAAACATACATAGTTTAGGACATTTAAGTGGTGAAACTAGTTCTTACATAGAAACCCTACTATCCTCAAGTGTCCTCCTTTTCTCAACTATATGTTTTTCCCTTCTTTCTTTTTCAAAAGTGCTGATATGAGATTGAATTGCATGTTTAGTGCAGTGAGTGATGAATGCTCTGCACTGTGTAGCGTCATCAAGACACAATATTATTATTATTTTGTTGTGTACAAGCGGCATCAGTGATAGGCTATGCGTATATTACCATAGAAAGTTGAGATGTAATCTCAATACGTATAACATTAAAATATTTTTTTGTTAAAACTTATATTATGCCTGTTAATGTTATTTTCTCTCACAAATGTCTTTACATTACCCAAAGACATTACACACTTTACTATTAGCAATGAATTACAAATCCTTTGTATCAAACTAAATTGATGTCATCATAAAGTTTAAATTTTAGTACTAAATTATACTTGTAAGGTTTTATAAATGTCTTGTTTTCTGAAGCATTTCCTTCAAATTAGTATGGTCGATTGCACTAGAATAGCTTCTGCATTGATTTAAAAACAGTAAATAAAGTTAAACATTAAAATAGTTCATTTTATAATGTCAAATTAACTTGAAACTTACTCATCAAATAAAAGATATTTAAAGTCCATTTCATGAAAGAAAAGTTTTTAAAGACATAATTTACTTACAGATTGATGTTTCCAAGACATAACAGCAACATCTGTTGCTAAAATTTGTAACTGAATCTTAGAAACATAACGAAAACATTGTTGTTGTTTTTTTTTTTTGTGTTTTCTAAAGTTACAAATGATATATTGTTATTATTTAAATAATTTTTTAATTTTTTAACAATTTGGCTTGGCTATGAAATATCGATGTAGAATTTCCTTATATTAATTCTACCATACTTCATTCCCAGCTCCATATGAAGAGTTTGTTGCAAAGATTCTGTTGATTTCAACCTTTGACTGAAGCTTCAAATGAGTGATATCAAGCGTTGGGTATTCATTCTCACGAATAATTTTACTGACTTTAAGCTTATATAAGTCAAAGTCGTCCATATCCACCACTGGCTTTACACGAATCTGCTTCATGCTGTGAGTGGTGAAAGAATTTCCAGGTGTGGAGAATGCTTTCCCCTCGGAATGACCCTTTGCAGACAATTTTCTTCACCATCTCAGCATAGAAATTTGTTGCGGTAGCCGTTCTATCCGGCAATTCAGAAATCCATATTTCATCACTGACTCATGAAGTTTTGAAAAGCTTTCCAAATTATATATTTAGCTGTGTGAGGTCTTCTCTCGCATACTGACAGTAACTCACCATTGCAGAGATCATTTCTATGTTTTGACGTCATGATTTCCAGGCGAAAATAAGTTATCAGATTTTGCTAAATAAGGAGGTTTTCTGAATTGAAATCCACTGTAATTCATATACATCTGAATTTCTGATGCTATTTGGTTCCATTAAGTTGAAATTTGAGAAACGCTTTCTAAATTCTGCTTGATATTAGCCTGAGGTAATCAACTATTCAGTGAGAGGAAACAGAAAATGAAGGGACTTTCTTAACTGCGAAACCTGAAGGATTTGCAAAATGTGAGACACAATGTGAATTTATCTGATATTTGGGAGACAATCCTCATTTATAAAATACTTAAAGAAGAGAAATTTATTGATGTTTTTATTTGAAAATGCAATAAATCGCGATTGATATTATATATTCAATAATCTGAAATTTATGATAAAAGTTTTAACGTGTCGGAATGAAATGTGTTGTCAACCGCTTTTTCGACACAAATGGGTAAACAAATTAAAAACTTTAAATAAACAATAAAATTTTAAAAATTCCCCTATTGACGTTTCGAAATCTCGCAGATTTCATCTTCATATAAAATTAAAAACATTTTAAAAATCATGGTTACCCCCTACCTTCATCTGTTCATCCCTGATAGGGACTCGTCAAATACTGTCTAAAAATTTATATGAAGATGAAATCTGCCCCTGCGAGATTTCGAAACGTCAATAGGGGAATTTTTAAAATTTTATTTTTTATTTAAAGTTTTTAATTTGTTCACCCATTTGTGTCGAAAAAGCGGTTGACAACACAAATCTCTGAAATTGATTCATTTTTGACAATGAAAAATGAATTGTCAACAAAAGGTACATAAAACCAAATTTGTTTTTAATTTACATTACAAAGTCAATCGAGTTGCCAGAAACATGCAATCTTCCTTTATTTTCTTTAAAAATTTCTATCCTATGTTTTTGAAGGACTAATTAATGATGAAGATGCTAATGATTTCACAAAACATTTTTTTAGCATTTTATTATACTCTTGAATTCCTTATTTTGATGATGCTTTTGTTTACTTAATTTTAGCTTCTGATGGGTCACTTGTACCTTTAAGAATATATTACTTTTCCCCTCATACACCTTTTGAGTCTTTGCTTGCTGTGTAGCCCAGGCTGAAAAGTCAAATAAACTTAAAACAATTGTCCCAGTGCCACAGCTCGACTCGGAAGGCCTCCTTGTATCATTATATTAAGAATTGAGTAATTTAATTTACTTTCTTTCTTTTTTTCTTTCTTTCTAAACATTATTTCAATAAGTTTTCATTAGGTTATAATATAGTAAAATGTGAATTTATTTTTATACTTAGATTCAGATGAAGATGAATATGAAGACTATATTCGAGAAGAAGGATATGTATCAGAACCTGGTGCTCTGTCAGCAAACGATGAAAAGGTTAATTAATTTTCTTTAAAATTGGATTGTTGACATTAAAAACAATTATATTTTCATAAATTGCTTCCATTTCTAACTAAATTCTTGATTTCCTTAGGTAGTTATTGATAAGAAATAAAATGAAAGTTCTTATAGTAATAAGAAATTAGTATAGGGTCAATCCATATGAAATCAACCAATGGATGTTCCTGACATATTTTATTTTATTTTTGATAGTACATTTTCTGTTTATATATACATCTGGGAGTACAAAACGATTTTTTTTTTTAATTTTATTATTACTACTTTGGCTTTTAGCGGCCATTTTGTTTATGAGGGTAGGCCGTTTTTGGCGTTTTCAGAGGTTAGCGATAAGTTAAATAACTGTTTTGTTTATTAAGATATCAACTTGAAATAAAAACAATCTTATTCTAAATGAAACCATCTATAAATCATGTTATGACCGAAAATGTATTAAGTTGTAAGGAAATAATCTAAAATTTAACTAAAAAAATGTTTTCGATTAGAATAAATTGAAGATTTAGGGGAATTTTTTTTCCAAGAAGGGATTAAAACACAACTTTAATGTTTTTTCCCCGTAAAAATATAATAGAGAAGAATACTTAAAAAAAATTTGATAACTTTTAAATGCCACCTTTAGGTTTTACAGGCCTTCAAATATCGCAATTTGTCCAAAATTGCCGATTTTCAAACAGGCATATCTCCAAAAGGGGCTGAATCAAAAAATCTGAAATTTTCAAAAAATACTTTTCTAGTATCTAGTAATAACCACATGAAGTTTCATCATTGTGTTTTAATCAGAAGTATTTTTTTTAATTAAAGAAAAAAGCAAAAATACACAGTACGATGCACATTGACGCAGACTCCTAAAGTGTTAAAACACTTAAAAAAACACAGCTAATAAACTAAATAAATAATAAAACAAATATTTTTTTTTTACTAAAGGAGCATTTTTTGTTATATATCTTCAGTCAAATGTTTTTGAAAGCAGTGCACAGTCACGGTGCTATGGTCCAAACAGTCACTTATAACAGAAAGGCTTCTGTGGCTCATTTCACCATCATGCAGCTCATAAAAGGGTGCAAGGTAACTTGTGGGTTACTCCAATGGTAGCTCTGGATTTCAAGTACATTTGTACATATAGGCCTAGAATAGGTTAGTTTATTAGGTGAGTTGAAGGATTGTGCCTAAATCCTAATTTTGGATTCCTGTTATTTGGCATCCTTTCAACATGTTGTAGCCATTTTTTCTGAAAGTTTTCGATTTCTTGAATGGTATTTGCAGCATTTAAAGGTGATTGAATGTTGGTGTTTATCCATTTGTCCAGTCGTGTTAGTCATGGATCATGTTTAGGCCAATAAACTATACTTTTGTCAGTTTTATTTCAGCAATTGGAATCCAGAAATCAGGAGTAAATTCTAACTGGATTAGGTATCTTCGAAAGCACTATATAACCAAAGGAATATAGTACTTTTAGGAGATTTCCTGAAAGTAGTGTCCATAGCAGTCAGCAAAGCAGCAGTTCTGAATGCCCGCCCATGTTATGTTTTAGCAACATTACACTAGGTTACACTTAACATTGTGCAAATGAAGTTTTCAATCGTTTTCGAAGGTCATACTAATGTTATTTCTAAGGACATCTATGAAGTAGGCTTCCAAAAGTAATCTATAGTGAAATGCACTGATGATCAATCACTTGGGTTTTTAGTCACTTTTGGTTTTTTAATACATTCACATTCACAGATATTTCACATACAAAGAAGTAAACTAGTGTTAAAACTGCATATTTTCAAGGAAACACACCAACACTTGATTCAATAGTTTTCATTCATCTTGTTCGGATTGAAGTTTATTGGCACACAAGAGAATAAGACACCAGCATGTCATTTTGAATTGGCATGATACTGCAGTTCTTCTTATTTGCTTTTGTCACCACCACGTTTGCTAGGACAATGATCTCTTCACACGGGCACTGCGATCTTCTGTATAAGCATCTTCTATAACTCCAATATATTTTTTCTTTGGGACTGGTTAGTTTTTGTAAACACCACCTCGGCACAGCACATCACGGTTGACTTCAGGATTTCTTCCCATAATAATTTTCTCTTGGCAGTGTTCATCTATTTCATTTCTAATTTCACTGGATTTCCAAGACACGAGGTACTGCATTGATCTTGTATGTGGGATCTTCAGTGTCCTTTGTTAAAGTATAAATAATCAAACCTCTATTATAGTCCCCTTAAGAACTACCCTTTCTCCTTGTAAAGGAAGAACAGATCGGAAACAGCATGACAGCTTGCAGACAACTCCCTTATTTCTTTGATTTAATCCAGAGTATCGACACTTGAACTACAATATACTGTTTTGCTCTCCACTTTCCCTCCAGAAAGGGAGAGTACCACAAAACATCTCCATGCTACATGATGGATGTGGCTGTCAACTCTTTCTCCTATTCATTAAAGCTTTGGCTTCAGTCATTAATTAGCACAAGCAAAACATAACCAGAAGTCATTGACCATTTTTGATAATTTACGAGGAGGATCATCATCAAGCTCTTCCCCTCGCCTGATCTTTAGCGAATTAATGATATTAACAAAATAAGTTGATTAACTCGTTCGATTGGGGAATAAGCAAATTGTTTGCAAAACATGGAATCAAACAAACAAAATAATATAGAATCAGGTATAAAGGCAGATAAATAAAATGAGAACTAGAATAAACTTTATAAAAATTTTGATTTAAGTAAAGGAATCAATCCAGAATTATGGGCATAGAATTCCAACATCATATTAAAAGAATAATTCAAGATTAGATTAATAAAGTTTAAAGAATAAAAGAAATCTATTTTAAAAACAAAAATATATGTATTGTAAATTTGAACACTTGAGTGAAGGATTAAAATCTGGCTAGAACTCAAATGTTACAGTATGCATCCATTTTATTTATTTTAAAGGGATCTTTGCACAGCCTGATCTGGTACTTCACTGCTTCCGACTTTTGTATTGAAACAAATTTCAGGGTCTCGTCTTTTGACAAAAAAATAAACATTTAAATTCACCTGAAGAACCTAAGAAAAAAATGTATCCTAAAGTCAAATAACTTAAGTCCTTTCTCGTACCACTTGTAGTTGTGATCAACTATTTGTACCACATCTGTATAAATTTCTGATAAGATCACAGTTGGTTCAAACCTACATTCTATATGGTTCTCCTCGGCCATCGTTCTCATACTTAATCTATCCCCCGGGAGGCCGACCATTTGTATCTTGATGCATTACACACTTTTCCTGTTTAAGCATGTATTCTGAGACATAAGAGCCATCCCTAAGTCTATTGGCAGGTTTTACGTGCAATATTATTCCATCCAAAGAATCTAGCTCATGATTCATTATCTTCTCAACAAGTCTTTTAACCAATCATCCTTCCACTCTACCATCTTTTGCACATCGGATGAAAATCTTAATATATTTTATAAACTTGTGATTAGCTTTATTACCTAGATCATTGGAAATATTTTAAACTGCGATCTTTTTGTACCTACCATAACACACACAACAGTCTTCCAATGCACTCGGACCACTTAATGCCTTCATCAAGATTTTATACAGATGGCTAAAAGGAATCATTATGCATTGCATAGTTGTGCGTCCACGGAGAGGTTTCTGTTTTTACTGCAGAATTGTATACCATTTTGATGGTATTACAGTAGGGACTCAAAAAGATCTCCATAATCCTTATTTATAGTAACTCCATGTGATTAACAGCCCCATGTTGCCACACCCTGACAGCCCATCCTATTTTATTATCAGTGTTGGATTTCCTGAACAACTTACCTTGTAACAATATTATTTTGTGCTGGATAATAAGCCATATTGAATTTTCCGGCAATGAAATTGTAGACTATTGGCCAGGTCGGCTGCCAGCTTGTCATTGAAGTCCATTCTAGTGATTACTGACAACTTTTATATCATTCGTTCATGATTGAAGAACTAGTGGAAAGAAAAATGAAACAAACTGGTATAATAGATTGTCGGGTTGATTCTGTTCTGACGTCTCCTAATAATAAAATGTTTCATTATCGAGGTGTTATTTTAATGTCTCATCACATTAAACACACCAGACTTAAGTTTCTAATACCTACTTCAAGAATGACCCCTTTGTGTGCTATTTGGAAAGTTGCTTTAACCATTCATCACCTTTTAGTTGAGTGTACAACATTGTCATCATTTTTTATTCACTTTTTATATATAACTTATTAATTCACATTTTTCTTCTTTTAAATAGCCATAATCTTTTGTGTGTCCACTCTATTTAAAATTGATCCATGGCCTTGCCACAATTAAGATTTCTAAAATACCCTCTTCAATTTTATTTTCTTCCTTAATATACTTTATTTTAATCTTTTTATCTTTTTCTGTGGTGCTTCTGCTTGTACTTCATTGGTGATTTTACTTTGTTTTTTAATAGTTATTTAATTGTATCATTTAGCTATGTAGTAATTTGCTTTCCTATATAGTTTTATATTTTTGTTCCTTGTATTCATTTGGCCTTGGTATTGTCATATGGTGTAGATTTTTTTTTTTACTTGGTGCAGCTTAGCCTAAGATGCTCTTGCTCCATAAAACTAAACAAATAATTAAAAATCATATTTTAATTTTATAGATGTAGAGATATTAAAGTAATTAAGTAGCAAGCAAAAACCAAGTAACATAAAAAATTGACAAATACTGTCTTTTAACAAAAAAATCAAAACCAAACTCCTTACAATACAACTTTGCTGGTATGAATTTTTAGCAATTTGAAATATTCTTCGGTTTTTGTATTGACTTTGTTTTAGTCTACATAAAAAGAATATAATCAGGTTTAGATAAATTAAATCATAAATTTTGATGTAGACTATTGAATTATTAACTTATTATGCCCATAACTTTGTCACAGATGAATATGGCCATTTGTGTGGAGTATTTAGAGACCTCTAAATGTTTAATTTTATTGAAATCAAAAACCTTTTTTTTTTTTTTATTATGTTTTGTGAGGCTTTTGTAAAAAGTAAAAAAAAACATAAATGAGATTTGTAGAGATTGCATTGCTAATTCAAAAGAAATAAAAGCTTTTTTTTATTATTGTTTATAACATTTAAAACAATCCTAAAACTGATAAGCTCTTATATTTAAATCAGTTCAGTACTACACTTTCAATTACTTCACTTTAATTGCCTGGTTTTAAGTAAAATTTTATCTTTTCCTCCCTTATTTAGAACAACTTGTCACCTATACGCCGTAGACGAATCAATTCTCTATCTGAAAGTGAACTAGGAGAAGACTAATCCTTGTTAGCCAGTTTGTAATATATTATACACACTATGTGTGGGTTTTAATTCTTTAGGAGTGAATTTATCTAGTCTTAATAGTGTATGATGTGGAGAATGAACAAAGCCTTGGAAAATTTGACAAATATTTATTCTATTGCAAATATTATTTGCATTTAGGATTTTGTGCCGATAGATAAGTCTTTAAATATCAAACATATTTTATTAACTGGAGAAATACCTAGATACTTTATATTTTATTCCAGGATACTTATTGAAAGATGCCAAGGAAATACGAAACCAAAGAAATAAGATGACATTGCCAAATAATGCATTGGTATTTTTCATAAAGCATTTTACAAAAACAAAAAACTGCTTGCCTTGAATAGTTTTGATATTCTCTAACAGCCCTCCTTCCTTTTCTTTTGAAGAAACAAAAACTCAAGAAAAGCTGCCATTTATAATTTACAAATTGCAGTATTATTATTATTGTTCTAAGTCTTTTCTTAGAATGTCGTTAATAATCAGTGTACGAGGATGATGGATTAGTGTTTGATATTCCTTAAATGTTGAGGCTTTTTTTGTGTAAAATTGATGCATAATTGTTATTGTGTGCTATTATTTTCCTCTATATAGATTAGTATTAATGTTTTTTTTTTTTTTTTTTTTTACTGATAGAAATGATTTGTGGATATTCATAATATATAATTTTTTATTAATATTTGTTAATAAATTTATACAATAATTTTGTTTACCTTAAGTTTTGTATATTATGATTTTCTGAGAATATTTACATATTTTGAATATTGTTGAAGAAATTGTGATAAAGATTTAAGATTTTTTTAATTGTATTTTTGCTTTAATAAGTTTAATGTTATTGTATAATTGAATACTTGTAATATACAGCAATGTGTTTATAATTTATTTCTCAAACAATGCAACAGTTTTAACTATACAATTTGTGTAATTCAAATAAATCGTCATAATTTAAACTACCGTGAGATGTCAGTTTTACATATATTTAGTGTCAAAATATTTATTTGTAAATAAAATTTAAAGCTATTGTGAATACTGTTCATTTTTTTGTTTGTTTGTTTTTACCTTCAAGAAGTTTTTAACTTACAAAATGTAGTTAAAGGGAAGAATATATTTTAACTCAGATATGTTAATATTTCAATATACATTAGTTGACAAAGAGATCAAAGCAGCGTGACGGAAGCTGCTAATTTGAATGAAACTTTGTAGGTGCCAAGTAGATGAAGAGAATTGGAATTGATTCAAATTTCACAGTGAAAATGCAGATTTTTATTGAACAATAGCAGCATCATTGTTACATTATCAGTACTCTGTTGAGCCACTTCTGGCTACTATACATGCAGATATACAGTGTGAGATGAAGTGAAACAAATTCCTGATGTCTTGTGGCAGATCATGCCAAGCTTGCTGAAACTGTTGCTTCAAGTGCTGGATGTACGATGATGAATGCACTTGACATCCTAGCATTGATATCCAGATATGCTCAATGAGGATATGCCAGTCTGGGTACCTGGGAGGCCAAGGAAGAGAATGAATTGCTTGAGACACTGATTGGAAATGTGCGCAATGTCTGGATGTGCATCATCCTGTTGGAAAATTACTCTTGGCAGGTGTGACTCGAAGGACACAACAACGGTTTGCTGAATCTCATGCACATATTGCTGTGAATTTAAAGTTCCTCAAATCACTATGAAAGGGTAACTGCTATCATAAGAAATGACTCCTCACACCATTACACCAGAAGTAATGGCTGTGTGCCCCTCACCAAGGATTTGAGCGCTATCTAATCATCCTCTAATCATTTGGCAGCCTTATGCCCAAGTGCACCAAACTTAAATTAACTTTGACGGCTGCATTGTGGACATAACTAAAATTAGTGAGGGTGCTGCTGCAAAAAAAATTTAGACTTGTTTTAAAATTGTGGGAAAGGAAACAAACATGTATAAAAAGAAATTTATCAAGTTTATAAATAAATTTTCTTTTTATACATGTTTGTTTCCTTTCACACAATTTTAAAACGAAGTCTAAAATTTTTCTGCAGCATCCCCCACTAATTTTAGCTACGTCCACAATGCAGCCATTAAAGTTAATTGAAGTTTGGTGCACTTGGGCATTAAACTTTCAGGTTACTTGCATATATATATATATATATATATATATATATGCACGCAAGTCACTCTGTGCCAAAAACAATTTGAAGCACCATGAAAGAACCATTCAATTTGAATGAAACTCTGTTTACAATTACGTTCACATTAGATATGTAAATGATTCAAGTTTAGTTGTTAAGGGGAGGCATAAGTCAGTGGGGACGATTTGGAAGTCTAAGTTCAAATCGTTCTGTAAATGTTACAAATATAACTAAAAATCTGAAAATTTAAAATAGGACAGTTTAAATGTGAATGAATCATATTATACTATTCTGGATTTTTATATGATAACTGAATTAATTACATTTAATAGGCTAATTTTTCGAAATTAAATTAATTAAGTTAAATTATTTTAGCTTAAAAAAGCTCTCATTTCTCATTCTATGAATAAATAAAGTAATAATCTATTAACTGAATTCAAGATTATCTTTACTTTCCCAATAGTTGAATTTTAAAAAAAGAAAAACTATAAACCGAAACTTATCAAATTTCTGGTTTTTATTATTTTTCTGGTTTCCTTTATGAGGCATAGCAAACCAGCACTGAAGGCTCTGTCTAGAGTGTGTGCCATATCCGAGAGACGCAGTCTGCTCTCAAATGGTCTCGTATTGTGTTAAGTGACGAGTTTTGCTTCTGTCTTACAACAGATGATCATTGCATCTGCATATGAAGAATGACTGTGCAACTGTTAATCCTGACAGTATTGTCGAGACACACAGCCATTGCAGCTTGTGTAATGGTGGGGAGAGCCATTTCTTATGATAGCAGATCTCCTCTCATAGTGATTTGAGGAATTTTAAATGCACAGCGATACATGCAGGAGATCCTGCAACTTGTTGCTTCGCCTTTAGTGCCATGCCTGCCAGGAGCAATTTTCCAGCAGATAAAGTACATCCTCACATTGCACACATTTCCCAACAGTGCCTACACGCAATTCAAACTCTTTCTTTAACAGCCAGATCCCCAGACGTGTCTCCCATAGGGCATGTCTATCATTAAACATCCAGCATTTAGAGGAGCAGTTTCAGCAAGCTTGGCGTGATCTGCCACGCCGTATATCAGCATGTTACAGCAGCCAGAAGTGGCTCAACAGAGTACTGATAATGTAACAATGAAACTGCTATTCTTCAATAAAAATCTGTATTTTTACTGTTAAAATTGAACCAATTCCAATTCTCTTCATCCAAATGGCACCTACAACCTTTCATTCAAATTGGACACTTCCTTCATGGTGCTTCTATTTTTGGCAACTTCACTATATTACAAAAACTGAAGTTATTCTTGAAATGATAAATTAACAAACCATTTTATATTAGATCCATTTAGTTTTATCTTCAGTAATTTTTCAGAAGCATTGAATGGCATTTCAAGTTAAAGATTCAGGAAAATGCTAAAATTTGATGGAATGATAAATTTATTATTAATCCTTTGAAATGATGTATAGTTAATTTAGCGTAACATGTTCATTAGTTGTTTATTTCAGCCCTCTGTAATGAATGTTTCAAAAAAGCTTTGATTAAACATTAACATCACTGATTATTTTCTTTACAAATAATTATCATCAAATTCCTTAAAAGAAACTAAAAATAAAGGAAATTACTTGTTAGAAGAGGGATTAGAAAAAAATAAAAAGTAATGATGGAAATGAGGATGCCATAGATGGCGATTGTGATTCAAGATTTCTTGTTTTCCAAAAATAGATAAAAAAAAAAATCTTGTGAATTTGGGAATTAGTTTGGCCATCTGAAGAAAGTAAGTAGTTCCTTATGATTTTTTTTTTTTTTTATAATTATTATTAAAAAATACTAAAATGGTAATGGGAGGTAAGTCAGTTGAAGTATTTCTAAGTTACTATGAAATACGACATTTGTATATAAGTCGATTAGATTGTTTATGAGAAATCAGAGAAAAATAATTTATCAGTTTAGTGATGAGGATTTGATTCAATCTCCATTTTTTTTTTTTTTTTAAATATTTAGTATTGTAAATCCTGCAAAGGTAATGCTCTCATCAATTATTAAAAAGATAAGTAATACAGATATAGGAACACAATTGACACGCACAATTTACGCAAAGGATTCGCACCCCGAGCTGTCATCGTGAAGAGACTGGGATGGACCGTTTTGCACTTATTAGTGCTCATCAGCCAGCCAAACTCCACAGATAACATCCTCAGGAGGTGCGAAACTTTAGCTAGCCCGGCTCTTGCAGCAAGAGCCGGACCACTCCCCAAAGAAATACAAAATAAAAATTAATAAAACGAGATAATACAATACTTCCTTGGCCTGCAACTCGCAAAGCACAAAAGGAATTTAATAGCAGCATTAAATAAGAAATACGCTGTAAATAGAAATTATTAACCTTTCTTTAACGTGCGGAGTGAACTATCTAGGAACACAATTGACACGCACAATTTACGCAAAGGACAGCTCGGGGTGCGAATCCTTGCGTAAATTGTGTTCCTAGATAGTTCACTCCGCACGTTAAAGAAAGGTTAATAATACAGATATAGTTTCCATGGTATAGTTGAGAAAAATGGAAAACAATTTGTAAGAAATAAACTGGTGATGAAATAGTTATTTTGTTCAGGAAATAATGACCATTATTGTTAACAAATTACTTACTTGAATTTTTCTGTGGTAATCATTTTCTTAGTTTACAACAGAAATAATTTTGAAATGAAAACTATTTTATTTAACTATTGTAGTTACTTTTTAAATTTTACTTGAATCTTAATGATAAAAAGAAAAAAAAACATCTTTTTAAGTTGAAGATCACAGTATATACAGGGCGTTTTTTAAAATTCAATGACAGATTCTTCAATGAAAAATAGTAAAAAATGTCCAATAAACATTAGGTCAGAAATGCTATTATAGCAGAACTAGTTATATGTATAGAAGAGAAGGCCATTGAATTGCTTAATGAAGGCGACGTTATGATAATGCTATTATAGCAGATGTGGTCGATACCTTCTGGTATTGTTTTATCAAAAATATATTTGAAATGATACACGAGGATATAAAATTTGAGATCGAATATGAAAATAATGGTAGAATAGCCTTTTTAGACCTACTTATTATACATACAGCTACAGAATTAGCCACTACAGTATATAGGAAAGCTATTTATTGTGGGATTACAGTCAATTATAATTCATATGTGCCATACTCATTCAAATTATATATAATCAACATGCTAATTGTGAAAGCATTTCGCTTAGGCTGAACAGAGGCCTTATTTAACAATGAGCTTAATAATGTTAAATTATTAAGAGCAAATGACCTTCCTAGCCCATTCTTAAATAGATCAATTGCACACACTATTAATAGAATTTATAATGATGATTTAGATAATAGCAAAACAAAGATAAGTGGCTACATTGCCATACCATACCACGAAAAACTTTTTTCCAATCTTAAGTTATTTAAAAAACTTCATATACAAATTATTGCCAAAACTAACAACACTATTAAAAATAAGCTTCACAAATCCAACAAAGAAGATACACTAAGTAGTATCAATATAATATATGCACTAAAGTGCCAAAATCATAATTGCATCTATATTGGAGTCTCGAAAAGAGCATTACATATTCGTGTTAAAAGAGCACGTTCATGCAATCAAAAAAATAGATAAAAATTACTTAACTGCTACCCATGTCCAACAAACTTGGCATATAATAGATTTACAAAATCCACAGATATTAGGTAAAGCAACAACAACATTAGAAGATGTAAAGAATCCATTCGTATCACTTTAAACAATAGAGTTTTGCCATAACGTGATTTATATACGGGAAATGCCAATGTCACGTGAACGAATACAGTAACCACAATAGCTGGCTCTTGTCATGAACAGAGTTTTTGCCATAACGTGTCAGTGGACACGGTAAGCAAATAAACAAGATGGAAGACATACTTCAGATCGCTGCATTTGAAGGCATTGACGATGATTTGTTTGAGGATCTAGTGTTACACAAAATATCCTGAGAGAAAGAAACTTTTAGATTCGAGAAGAGGAACATCCAAGATTGAGTTTAAATGAAATGAATGATGAGGATTGTCGATTGTATTTCCGTTTCGAAAAAAACGATATACAGCGACTAGCAGATCGCTTAAATTTACCAGCAGTAATTGAAAATGAAATGAAACTTCGAGCAAGAGTATCAAGTCGTTATTCATCTAATTCTCTAAGGTTTATCAGAACTCATGCTTCCTAACGTAAAGTGATACGCTATTCAAGGAAAGTTAACGTATCATGTTAACAGTATTTCCTCTATGGGACAGTGACGCATGCGCAGAATACCAGTCATGTGACTTTAGCGCTACCATATAAAATGGCGAGCTGGGCAAAAACTCTCTCTTAACTTTCTCAACTAACGATATTTTTCTTCCACTCCCACCCCTTCCTTTACCTGTATTTGTCGTCATTTGCCTGTCATCAAAGCTGCCCTGTCTCCATTCTTTATTTTTAATTGGACTTGTTTTGGGAGAATGAGGCATAGCAGGAGCAGAAATTTTTCTTTGAACTTGACTTCCCTAAAAAAATGTAGTATGTTTAAGATTAATGTACAAATTTCAGTCAAGGAAAATTAAAGCATTTAAAGTATAAATTATTGTTCTGCGTTGTAAGCCTTCAGTTTTTTCATTCTTTTAACTCATCTGAAATGAACCTTTAATTGGTCGAATTTATCATCAAATTTATAACCTAGTTAAAGTGTGGAATATTAACGAGTCAAAGTCAGAATAGGAGAAAAATTGTCAGAGGGAAGTGGAATAGGGAGAGGGGTGCGACAAGGATGCTCTCTATCACCTACGCTGTTCAACATCTACTTGGAGGAGTTAGTGAAGAATTGTTTTCAGAACATGGGAGGGGTGATAGTAGGAGGAAGAAGAATAAAGTGCATAAGATTTGCTGATGATATGGCATTGTTAGCAGAAGAGGAGATAATACTAAGGGATATGCTACTGCAGCTGAATGACAGCTGTGAAAAATATGGAATGAAGATAAATGTAAACAAGACAAAGACTATGGTTATCGGAAGAAAGACAAAGAAGATAAACATAAGTATTCGGAATGAGACATTGGAACAAGTGAACAACTTTAAATACTTAGGGTGTACTATAAGTGGTGATATGAACTGCTGCCAAGAAGTCAAGAGGAGGATAGCAATAGCAAAGGAGGCTTTTAATAGGAAAAGGAGCATCTTCTGCGGACCTCTGGAAAAAGAACTAAGGAAGAGACTAGTGAAGTGCTTTGTGTGGAGTGTGGCATTGTATGGGGCAGAAACATGGACATTACGACGCAGTGAAGAGAAACGACTAGAAGCATTTGAAATGTGGATATGGAGAAGAATGGAGCATGTGAAATGGACAGACAAAATAAGAAATGAAGCTGTGCTAGAAAGAGTGAGTGAAGAAAGAATAATGCTGAAACTGATCAGGAAGAGAAAAAGAAACTGGTTGGGTCACTGGCTGAGAAGAAACTCCCTAATGAAGGATGCACTGGAAGGAATGGTGAACGGTAAAAAAGTTCGAGGCAGAAGAAGATTTAAGATGATCAACAACATTATGGTAAATGGATCTTATGTGGAGACAAAGAGGAAGGCAGGAAATAGGAAAGATTGGAGAATGCTGGGTTTGCAGTAAAGGACCTGCCCTTGGCAGAGAACTATGAATGAATGAATGAATTATCTCCAAAACTTTTCAGAAGAATTAGTTAAGCAGATATTTAAAACTCATTTATGATAAATCATGAATTTATTACAATGTAGTTAGCAACATTAATTTTACTTCTCCAAAGCAAATTTAAAAACACTTTAAAAATTATTTTGAATGAATCTAAATTCCTTAATTATTGATATTCATTTGAAAATAAAAACAATATTTTTACCAATAATAATTTCTGTTTTTTGTTTAAAAATAAAATAGTTTTTAATGCTCTCACGCTTATTAAATTCTATTTTATCTAGGTTAATATTTTCTTAACATCCTTGATTAGGAACTATTAAATTATAGTTGTTTCTAGAAACAATATTAACTAAACAGATTAACAGAACAATAATTTTAACATAACGTGATTTATATACGGGAAATGCAAATGTCACGTGAACGAATACGGTAACCACAATAGCGGGCTCTTGTCATGAAGAGAGATTTTGCCATAACGTGTCAGTGGACAAGGTAAGCTAATAAACAAGATGGAAGACATACTTCAGGTCGCTACTTCATAGTGCATTTAGTTAATTTTTTACTTATAAAATGATTATTAAATACTGAGATTTCTTAACAGTAACTTACCTTTCTTCTTTACAATTGAATGTGATTCCAGTACAGGTCTAGTTATTAAGAGAATTCTTTTTGAGTAAGCACGAGAACGTTTTATTTTTGTTACGTTAATATCAAATAATTCATGAAAATAAATGAGGAAATATAATCTATGTACTTGCCATATCTTTTTAATAACAGTGATACAACAATAATCACAAATTTCTTGATGATGTCTTCCATACCTAGAATTTTTTTTTTCTTTATTTAAATAATCATCAAAATGGTTTCTCTTTCATATAAGTTTTTGGTCCTAAAAAGGACCTTTTTGACTCTTGTCTGGGAATCTGGGTACTCACCGCCGGATCAACTGCTCCCACGTTTTTTATAGAGGTATGCTCCTCTGAAAATATGTCCTGTCTTCTTCTAAATATTTATTAAAATACCTAAAGAGTGTCACAAATAATAATCCTAACATTAACACTGCACTCACTTGCACATATTCAAATCATTTATTCTCTGGGGGGATTTATAAGTTAAAAGACAGATACTACATTCACAGCATAAACAAACATTAACACTGCACATATTCAAATCATTTATTTTCTAGGGAATAAGAGATTCAAATAGGCTGACTGTGTATATTTACAGGATGACATATTAACATTGACTACTATATATATATATATATATATTACGTTATATGTACCTAACTATGTATAAAATATAGTATAATATAGCTAACTGAAAAACAACAAGTGTAATTCATTTTTTTTTTAATTCTTGACTAGTACAAATTACAATAATTGGATGAGTACATAAAGTATTTTAATAGCTCATAATTAAATTGTTCTATTCTTCAATTTCATTAAAAGTTCTTAGTTCAATAATATTAATATCTATGCTGGGCATTGCTTAAGTTGTCTTGTCGTTGAAGGATCACTAACATACTGATTATGGAAGTTCACACAAAGTAAATCACATGAAATAAATTAATAAATTCACTCACTAAAATACGTTTGGTAATTTCGCACTCTTTCAAAATTAGCACACTAAATCTTCTACTTGAAGATCAATCAAATAATAAACTTATAGATTTCATCACTATCGAAGTAACACACTTGGTTCTTCTATAATTCAAAAGCACTAACTCGCCGATGTCTTATTATCTTCACTTTAAGATAAAGTTGTAATATCAGCTTCTTCAAATTTATTCACTTGCTACTGTAAATGATATTCACCCGATAAATGTTCGTTGTTATTTCGTAGATTATCCACTTATAACTTTTAGTAATAAAATTTAGTAATATTAACTTTCCGACTTCTCTTGCTTTTCCCGCTTGCTTGCTTTCATAAACACTCGAATGAATAACCTGCAATGTGGTCTTCTTTGGCTTTCTATCTTCAGCTTCGTGCAGTCTTCGTTTGAACCATAACACAGCGAATTGGATTAGGCCTAACGGCATTTCTGCACAACGAAAGTATCGCTCAAACTTAACTAACCGTATATAAATTGCTGCCAACTTGTCTTACATATATTCAGCAAATCCAATATATTCCAGGGTTGATGAAATAGATTGCTTGAACGTTAAAAATTAATTATTTTAACGGACTTTAACAAGTCCACCATAGAGAACCGCCATACTTGTGCTTAACCCAGCTCCTATGAGGAAGGACCCGAGTGATCACGTGATTTCTCAGCGCCTCGGCCTTCTTTTCTCGTTAGCCTCGGGGACATCCGAATGCAGCGTTCCAACAGGAAGTGATGTTCAGCATTAACGAAAACCTGATAGTAGCTGTTAAGACCGATTTTTAATTTTTATTGGATTGACCACAGTATTATTGTTACTTTTATTATTATTGTTGATGTGATTTTGTAGAAGGCGGGGGATTGAATTTTAGATTTTTCGAAGTTAAATGTTTAAAAGATAAATTAGAACGTTTTTTTGAAAAGAGCTGGCAGAGGAATTTCAGGTTTTACCTCAACCAAAGCCCTAGAAGTTCGACGTGTTCTACCCTTCTTCGTGGGCTTTGTGCTTTCGAACTGTCGAAGAGATACAACGATATTAAGGAGATTATTTTAAAACCATCGGACAGCTAAACTATTGATATGTCTTCCAGAAGTATTGCAAAATCATGTAAATGGAACTTTCGTGAGAAAAGGTTTTCTGAAACAGGCAAGTTAATCAGCTCACATCCAGGAGAAAAGCAATTTAAATGCGAATACTGTGAAAAATGCTTTTCTCAAAGACGACATTTAGATCAACACATCAGATCACATACAGGTGAAAAGCCATTTAAATGTGAGATTTGTGAAAAAAGCTTTTCTCAAGCAGCCCATTTAACAAGACATATTAGATCACATACAGGTGAAAAGCCATTCAAATGTCAGTTATGTGAACAAAGCTTTTCTCAAGCAGGCGATTTAACGAAGCACATTAGATCACATACGGGTGAAAAACCTTTTAAATGTGAGTTTTGTGAAAAAAGCTTTCCTCGAGCAGATCGTTTAACAAAGCACATTAGATCACATACTGGTGAAAAGCCATTTAAATGTAAGTTTTGTGAAAAAAGCTTTTCTGAAGCATCTAATTTAAGAAGCCACATTAGATCTCATACAGGTGAAAAGCCATTTAAATGTGAGTTTTGTGAAAAAAGCTTTTCTGTAGCATGTAATTTAACAACTCACATTAGATCACATACTGGTGAAAAGCCATTTAAATGTGAGTTTTGTGAAAAAAGCTTTTCTGTAGCATGTAATTTAACAACTCACATTAGATCACATACAGGTGAAAAGCCATTTAAATGTGAGTTTTGTGAAAAAAGCTTTTCTGAAGCAGGCAGTTTAACAAAGCACATTAGATCACACACTGGTGAAAAACCATTTAAATGTGAGTTTTGTGGAAAAAGCTTTTCTCAAGCAGCTGTTTTAACAAGACATAATAGATTACATACATTTGAAAAACCATTTAAATGTGAGTTTTGTGAAAAAAGCTTTTCTCAAACAGCCAATTTAAGAAGCCACATGAGATCACATACAGGTGAAAAGCCTTTTAAATGTGAGTTTTGTGATGAAAGCTTTTCTTATAGTAGTAATTTAAAAAGTCATATCAAACGACATTTTGGTGATTAATACTCTATTGGTTGGTTGTTGGAAATTTTTTTTTTCAGAATCACAAGAATGAAAGTGAATTATTGTTTTGTGAAAAAAGTTTTTATCTGTAGAATGTTTTCACTTATAAGTTATTTAAATATTCAATTATATCAGAAACATAAAAGTCTTTTTACTGTGAGTTTTGTGAAATAACATTTCAGTAAATAACTGATTTAGTTGTATAGATATTGTGATCGTATTAGATCACACAGAAGTAGTTAAAATATAGTTATAAATTTTGTAAAAAAAAAAAATAGGCCAGGGAATGCCAATAACTAATAAATTAACTTGTCAAGTTTGATCATGTACAGACAAACAAGGATTTTTAAGTTTTAGGTTTTTTAGGAAAAGGTGCTTGACTTATGTCACATTAGACATTATAATGAAATGCAGTTTTAATGTAAAAAATTGGGAAAAAAGTTTGTTGTAATTAGACATTTAAGTAAGTCATATATATCATTGAAATGTGATTTTTATTAAAAAAAAAACAGTAAAAATATTTTTTAAAAGTTTATTTGTATGTGTGGACATACTTTAAGTGATTTTAAAAAAGTTGCTTTTTGTTTATTTAATCAATAGCAAAGGAAAGTTCTTAAAAAATAATTAATAAGAATGACAACAAGATTACTGATGTTTTAATCTTGTTTTTCTAATTAATTAAGATAAAGACTTTATGATAATTGAAAAGGGAATTTTAATTTAAACTAGCTGTGCCCAGCGGTTTCACCCGCATTAAATTTTGATTATACATATCTGTTTCATACATATTATGAGTACATAACTAAGTGCATCTCATTAACTATAAATGCAATCTGGAATTTATGGGGAAACATAAAAGGACCAATCACTAAAAAATAAACCAACTTGACAGAAAGCGTTTTGAGCTTGATGGCTACATACTAAGAAATAATAAAAATAGATCATGTACGTTTTTTACGAATACGGTATATTTTAAATTAGTTAAAGAAAATTTACAGTACTTCAGTGTAAACAATGTTTTTAGTTTTTTTTTTCCTTGTGGTATAAGTATCAGCTGATTTCTCTGAAACCTGATCTAGATAACACAACGTATAGTTGTCCATGGGAACAACAGTCTTCTCTTAAGTAGACCTTCAATATGCTTAAAAGTTTGTCCTGTGCTTTATTTATAGTGACTGCAAATGATACCTTAATGAGAAATTGTATTTTTTTAAAACTAAATTGCAAATCGGTGGGAATCATTGGAATGCGAGAAATCCCTATCGTTTGCCCAACTGCTGGTCAAGTCAAAAGCAACTATTACATTTTTTATGAGAAATTTTACTTGGAGTCTAGTTCCGTTACAGAAATTTGGTGGTCTAAGATGTCTTAAAATAATATCTTAATCCATTATCCATAATTCAAGCAACCAATAAAAAAAAAAAAAATACAAATTGAGTTTTTTTAAACCTAATTAAAACATTAAATTTATATATATTAAGTCAAAAGTAAGCGTACCTATTACGGTTAGGACCTATTATATAGGAAACACATAGAATTATTCGATTAAATCAACCAAAAACATCCACAAAAATTAACTTAAAGTGGACATATTTTATTTAAAATTTGTAATGATTTAATAATAAAAAGAAATATGTATGTTATTGTTATTTATTTAATAAAATAAAATGTCCATTAATTAATTGTAATTTTGCTTTTCACTGTGGCCCCCAGGAATAACTGTCAACAGTCAATCTTTGATTCGATCGAATTAGTTTAAACGTTGAGTTTATGTACATTGGCAGAATCCATTATAATACTATAAAAAAGTGCTATTAAAGCAAACAAAAAAGAGGAAACGTTTTCATAATTTAATTATTTGTATCTATAATATGAGGTGTATAGAATCGAAGTCAGCTAAATCCTTGGTAAATCTGTCTCTTGAGTTATGAATGCCACTATATTCTTCGAACAAAATCGAATCCGGTTATGAAATCATTTAGCATCAAATGCAGATAACTTCCTACGAAAATCCACTTTAAAAAACATGATTATTATCGAAGACAGCTATATCCACTGGTGTTGGAAATGAACACAGGTAAAATGGCGGCCAATCACAGCGCCCCGTTTCCAAAAAGTCAAGATGGCGGTATAAACTTTGTTCCTATATTTGCTTGTTTTTTAGTAGTACAGTTGTTTCTACACAATTATTAACATTCTTGCATCCTCGATGTTAATCTATCAGATACGTAGGCTAGGTACATCACTAGTCACAGTGACGTCGTCGCTTAGTTGCTGGAAACAAAGTCAGCTAAATCCAGTCATTTGGTATCAAAAGTAGCTAAGTACATTTTAATTATACAATAAAATGATAACCCGTCATTATAGGCGTTCAGTGTGCTATCCATTAACTTCTAATTCCTACTCTACGTATTTTGATGCTTTCTTCATACAATGTTACTAAAAAAAAAACTTTTTTTTTTTTTTATTTGTGCAAAATTTCAAAACATGGATTTAGCTGCATTTGATTTTAGCCCTCTCATATATTGTTACCTATTCATAACACAGAAATTGGTTCGCTGAAGCACAACTGTTGCATAAGGAGCTGACCACATGACTGTGCCGTACAGCATGGAACTTTGCTCGCTGACCTGGGCATTGGTTGACGTTTATCTTTATTGCTCTGCTCCTATTGATTGTAGCATGATGTTATACAGCCTATAACCTTCCTCAATAAACGGGCTATCTAAAGCAAAAAGGATTTTTCAAATTGGACTGGTAGTTCCCGAGATTGGCATGTTCAAACATACAAACTCTTCAGCTTTATAATATTAAGTATAGATAACTGCAATTATAGTTCCAATTGCCATTTTCAAATTAAAATAAGCAGATGGATTGGATATAAATAAACAATCTGAGATTCAAAAAAGAGGTTGAATACATGCATTATTGATGGGGGTAAGGGGAAGAAAACATGAATAAAAAAAAAGAATATAAAATGAGTTACAAAATTATAATATTTGTTTTTGTTTTATTGAAATAGTTTCTTTAATCCCACTTTGAACCCTTTTCAATGTACTCGATATTATGTAAATCACAATTATTTTCCTGCTGGTTTTTTTCAATCTATTATTTGTGAATTTAAACTTTTATTGAAAATTTTTTAATTACTTAATTAAATTTATTATCTATATTTATAATGACTATTTTATAGTATTAATTTCATTATATCATACCATATCCTTGTTGTTATACATATAATTGTAACTTATTTTATATTGTTTTTTGACTCATGTTTCCTTCCCCTTCCCCCCCATTAATAATATATTTGACCTCTTTTTTTTCCAGTTTGCCAGATTGGTTACGTTTATGTTTACTCTCCACTCCTATTTAAATGCTCAATTGATTAAAAAATAATAATAATAATTGATTTTGTTGCTGACTTGAGATATTTTTTGTAATATTCATTTAGATACTGACTTTTGTGTTAGAATTTGATGTTTTACAGAATAATAGAAATAGAATTTTAAGAAAAGCATTATAGGGGACCCCTAAAATATGTGATTTTTTTTTTTTTATTGAGGTTAATTAAATTTCTACAAAAAAAAGAATACATGTTTGAACATGTACGAAATGTAACATGAAAAGCAGAAATGAAAGAATACACATTAAGTTTGTATTCACGCCTTGGGCTATCATCTGGGACAGCTGTTTCCTCCTTCAATGACTCTTCAGCCAGATTTACATTCGATGATAAGCCCAGAAAAGGTTCAAAGGTTATGGATTCGTCTCTCGCTCCCAGTAGTGAATCTCCACAAAAGCAAAGAATAATAAATTACCCAGAATTTCTTACAGCTTTTCTGTCAGAATCATTTCCAATAGCAAAATTTCACTAAAAACCTGCATGGAAAATGTGTTAAATATAAAAGTTAGACCAACCCTTATTATTAAACAGTCCTCAAACTTATGTGCATATAGTTCAATAATTCAACAAGTTCCAGAATGTGGAAGACATATACAAACACACTACATAGGCATGCACAAACATACTGTTTTATATGCCTCAAATATTTTAGAAATGTAGATTAAAAACAGTAATAATTCTCTGGATCCAATATTTCTTAATAATAGAGATACATTCCCAGAAATTGTAATGGAAGGTGATAGATAGGGTGGTCTTAACCATTTAACTAGAAAAAATACCTGTTGTTTCGACTTGAGGAGGGACTTAACAAAAAAAAAGTTCAAATTCTAGATTTCTTTTATTTTCTGTTGCAATGGAAGGGAGGGGGGAACTTTAGAACGTCTACCAACCATTTCCTTGGTAAACCAATACTTACCACTTAGAAAAAAGATTAACATCAGTGGTACAAAGAAAATTTTCAGTTGAAATGAAAAAGGGTTTAGAAATAGGTTTTTTTTTCTAATTTATTTATTAATTAAAATTTAAAAAAAAATCAATTTAATGCATTATAACAGAAGGAACACTTCTTTCTATGAATCAAGGATGAACAAACTTATTAGAAGCCATGGCTGTTTCTGAATCATTTATGTGACTGTGATGAAAAGTAGTCAACTAAAGTAAAAATTAGTGATTCTTTCATTGTCAGTTTCCTGCCTTTGATTTTATGTAAGCTTTTTTTCTGATTGATCTATGTATTATTTCCTAATTGTGATACCAATAGGAAGCATGAAGTTATAATAAAGATATTTTTCATGTACTAAGAAAAACTTTCGTCATATTTTAATGTCAGTATAATATGAATGGTATCATACATATTTTTATTAAAGAATCTGCTTTAATAGTATTTCCAGCTGCATACTTTCAGTGAATTGTTTGACAATATAGGTCAAGGTGCAGTTGTATAACTACAAGGCCCGGCACAGCACTACTTCTTCTTACACTCACTTCCAAATGTTAAGCACGGAGAGGAAAAATGTTAATTTCCGTAAGAGATCCAAATTATAGAAGCTGAAATTTATTACAAAGCTAGAATGAAGTATGCAAATGATATAGGTAACAACCAATCAAAATCGGCCCCAGAACATCCCGCATTCCGTGGTGGAAGCATCATGGTCTGGGCAGGGATTTCATTGGGATATCGCACCGACATGCACATCTACAGGCGAGGTTCTGTGACGGCTGTACTGTATCGAGATGAAGTCCTAGACCCCATTGTGAAACTGTACGCTGCAACAGTTGGTCCTTCTTTCATTTTAATGGACGATAATGCGCATCCCCATAGAGCTGCCATTGTTGACGACTTTCTGGAGAGTGAGGGGATTGCGCTTATGGAGTGGTCGGCTTACTCGCCGGACCTTAATCCAATTGAAAATCTTTGGGATGCCCTCGGCCGTGCTGTATGTCGACGCTTCCATCTCCAGCCACTCTCAGAGATTTAGAAACTGCCCTACATGAGGAATGGCGATTACTGGACTCTGCGGTGGTTGATCACCTTGTAACAAGCATGATGACATGCTGTAAAGGAGATGTCCCACGATGTATGGGCGTTTGCCCCCACCCACTTCTAGCCATGGGGGATTATGAAATTTACAGCAATTAATACCCTTATCAACAGCTACTTATAGCCGAAAAAACGAACCCACTCGACCGCATACTCTAGGAGATATTTTAACATGGGGTCCTACGGAAAAAACTGGTTTTTCCCCTCCCCTCCTAAGGAGGCAAAAGGGAACTAGAATTTGGTTACTCAAATTTATAGCTCTACTTAAGAGCTATCGAATGACACCTATCTTAAGTGAAGGAAAGTGCGGGAAAAAAAGATGTGAGTAAAAAACGAGGAAAGTCAAACCAGAAGTGGCCATTGTTTGCCTTCATAAGAAGGATTAACCGGTTAGGTATGCATCCCTATGAAAAACTCTGACTAAATATCTATAACTAAGCAGCTAGAGCACGCCGAAACCAATAATAATAAAAAAAAAAGTTAAAGTATCCCACTTACAGGCCTACAAAGGCCTATGGAGTGGCTGGAGGGTAGGCTCCAGCATTCACGACCTAACGGGACGAATTGAGGTCGGGGGGTCAGCCCGACGCCCGCCCGCCTTTAACTCCCGGGAAAGAAACCCGGTACCCATTCTAGAGAGGGCTGGGTAGATCCTAGGGCCCGTTTGGAGGAGAAAGGAGCGTGGAAAAATTCCCGCACTCCGCCGAGGCCGGGAACCGAACCCGCCACCTCCAACCCGCAGCCAAGCGCCCTAACCCACTCGGCTACCGGGCCCACTATAATAAAACAATAGTTATAATTATTATTGTGTTAGGAAAGGGTTCTTTTGGGGGTAGGTCAAAGGAAAGGGGGCTTGGTCCTTCGTGGAACCAATTAAATAGTCACAAAAGTGTCACTGCACAGATGACTTCACACTGTTGAAATATTCACTCGTATGAAAGAAAACTGAAAAAAACAAACGATTAATAAAATCAAGCTAATTAATGATTAATGTCGTTATGGAAACAGACGCGAACGCCGCGTCCTGACGCTATCAGATAATAACATTACGAACGCCAACAATGCAATCCCTAAATCTATTTGTCTTGATGTTATTAATCGTCTTGTTTTTTTCAGTTTTATATCAGATCAGTGAATATTTCAACTGTGTGAAGTTATCTGTGCAGTGACACTTTTGTGACTATTTAATTGGTTCCACGAACGGACCAAGCCCCCTTTCCTTTGACCTACCCCCAAAAGAACCCTTTCCTAACACAATAATAATTATAACTATTGTTTTATTATTGGTTTCGGCGTGCTCTAGCTGCTTAGTTGTAGATATTTATATTCGGGCAATCCAAAGAACGTCCGTGGCCACCAGATGTCGCAATAGTAGAATTTGAATCGATTGTATATGTCAGTGTTTATGGCGGGAAACTAACGACATTGCAACCCTGAGATCGACAACACGAAGACGAAGATGGGATTCGTTTACTCATCTAAAAAAACGGCACTGCGATCGAAAACAATTTCTCTGATGTGCCATAAGTAAGCATGTCATAAGGCCTTTTCGAAATAATAAGTAACGTTACCAATAACTTCGTTTTTGTGTGGTTTCCAACGGTTTTCTGTGACCGAGAGTCGCCATGTTTTATCTTCTGTCTTGACCCAATTTCAGTCCTGGAATGATTAATAGATCATGGGTGTAGTTGAAGGTCAAAGTTGTTCTCTCATTTGCCCGACTTTAGTTACCTGTAGGGGTATTTCCTCTACGGGACAGTGACGCATGCGCAGAATACCAGTCATGTGACTTTAGCGTTACCGTATAGAATAGCGAGCTGTGCAAAACTCTAATAATGCTTATAATAACACCTTATAGGTCCAAAGCAGAGCACAATATAATTTATTAATAGATTACTAACCCCTCCCCCCTTTTTTTTTCTTTCTAAAGTTCTCAAAATCTGTTATTTATTAAATATGTGTGTGTGTGGTCGGTTCGCACCGAAGTGCGAGCTTCGTTGCCGAAGCATCCGTGCTCCAGGGAGCGCTAGTGTTCCCAAGACGGCGAACCCCTAGCAGACTCCCTAGAATTACAAGGGAAAGATACGGGGGTGGTTTCCCGTGGCCTTCCCCAGGACGCCATTAAGGAATGACGTCAGACCGAAGAGAAAGTGAAGAAGAGGCTACAACACAGGAAAGGAAATTTTTGAAACATCCATGCTCGCTACCGGGATTTGAACCCGGGCGCTGGCACAAAATATAGTAATAGTTATTAAATATAGTATAATAGAATCTATTGGGGGAAAAAATCTGTAAAATATCCTGTTATCACAAAATTCAAAGCTTTTATTTGTTATTTTTTTTTTTCCCTTTTCAGAAGTTTTTTTTTTTTTTAATTCTTTTTATTTATTTATTATTATTTTTATTTTATTTTTCTTATCCACACAACTGTTTCATACTCCCTCATTTCTTTATGGTTCAACCCTGATGACGATAATCAAAACGTAATATGATTCGTTTACAATTTTATTCCACTGCTGCTTAATGTGAGATTTGCTTAAATAGGAATATGATACATGTGAATGTGTCACCTGATGAAGCGGGAAAAAAATAAAAAATCTCGAAAAACCAGTAGTGATTTTTATTGTAAATAACTTTATTTTTAACCTTTTATATGTGTGGTGGCTTTAAAGAATCCATGTAATATAAAGAATACACGTTAAAGTATTATACAAGTATAAATGTTCAAATGTCCAACACCAGCTTAAATACCGGCATGCAAAATATCAGTATAGTAAATGTCTAAACTACTGACAAATTCCATTTTGTTCTGAATTAGCTGAAAGCAGTTGTCTGTTCCAAATGTGCAATTATAGATAAGTCTGATTGATAAAGAATATTTGTCATATGGCCCCAAAGATAAAAATCCAGAGGATTTAAATCTGGGGAATGTCCATGCCAAATAAAATTCAACCCAACCATTCCAGTATTGTGGAAAGTGATAGTTGAAGAAAGCACAAACATCATGATGCACGTTGGAGCCCAGGTCCATTTTTATGAACCACAACTGCTTTCGCATTTCAAGATTATCTTCCAACATCTCGAGTATATGTCATTGAAGAAAATCATGTGACTACTACATCAAGAATTCGATTTTCTCTTTTGGGTGTTGCAACACTTTTGGGCCTTCCACTATTTGCCTGTGGGTCAAATTTGCTGCTTTCTCTTGAGACTTCGATCCAGAATGACAAATGTTTGGTGAGGTATGTGCCTACCTGGGAAATGTTCTTGGTATAGCTGGCGTACTTCATGTCCATTTCCATGAGCCAGTCCATACATCAAATGCCTAGCATTTGTTTTCTGACATTACAGAAAACGAATACATACACACACATACATTGATAGCAGTTCTGCAACTACATACATGAAAACAAGGTAGCGATAGCGTTTAGTAAACCAATCATAATGCTTCGCAGTGGCTTCTAAATGTGAATGAAGAACATTATTCAAAAGTTGTTAATACACTGAATTCCTAATAATGATTTAAAAAGAAGGATGAGTAGAGTACAGTTTGAGTCACCTTTACATTAGAATAAACTGTGCCGGGGTGGACTAGAAAATGCGCGCGAGTCTGTTTGCGACCCCATGCTATCATACCCACCCCTATTTATATGGAATAATCATCATTCTTAGCTCAAACCTTGTTAATAGACTGAATTCAAAAACTTTCAATAACAATGTGATACTAAGTTTAGAGAAAATAAAGTAGTTATCAAAATCCCAATTCTATAGGATTACATAACCAATATCTCATAATATCATAAGTTGAGAAACTGTGAAAAGATTTAAAATGTGAAGAAAAAAATGAAGAATAACAATGGCCCATGAGAGGATCGAAGCCACAACCTTCTTATTATTAGCACGACGCTCTAACCAACTGAGCTAACAGGCCACCTACAACATTCAAGAAATCCTAAAACAGTTGCTTCCTAAGTATCTACAGTAAAACCCCGTTATTACGCTTGTCAAGGAACCATGACCTACAAGCGGGATAGCGCTATAGACGGGTAATGATTTATGAGATGGGGAAACATTTAGATACCATTTTACAGGAAAGATACTTGATTCTGCAATAGATATAGTGCAAATGTGAGCTTATTTCCTATTAAAAAAATCTTTGATTGTGGTTTGCCTTGTGTGTGTGCTACTGTTATGAATTATGACATTTTCAATGCGGTTCAAGTAACTATTAACATCAATTGATACACCAATAGGAGCAACACTAATATATTTTCGGTGCAGATTTAGTGCACTGCCCGCTATTTCAGGCGCCTTTTCTTGAATGATTGGGGCCACTTAATGGAACTGATGCATCACGGGACTGATGAATCCATTCAATTAGAATTTCCTCGGCATCTTAATATTTTCCACACTTTACTTTTGTACGTTTGCAGCCACCCTTCGCTGCATTGGTAATTCCATTCTTATTTTTTATTGTTGTTCTCAGACTGGATAAGGGATTCCTAGAGATTCTGCGAAATCCTTCTGACTTAGTGTAGAATTCTCGTCATACTTACGGAGAATTTGCAATTTTTCACTTATAGAAAGAGATTTCCGCTTCGACATTTTGCACTAACTTACTGTATCACAGACCCGCACTTCAAAGAGTTCAAAGATTCCCTCCTACCAGGGAAAGAAAAGAATCTTTACAGTGTTACATTTCTTTTCGATACAAAATTTCCGATCTTAAAAAAGCGCTACAAGCGGGATTTGAAGCGTTATACGAGGGTAAAAGTATACAGAGTTACATAGAAAATTCCAGGGACCGTAGGAAAGAGCGTAAAGAACGGGATAGTGCTATAAGCGGGAGCGTAATAACGGGGTTTTACTGTACTTTAAACAATGTGATACTAATTTTAGAGAAAATAAAGTAGTTATCAAAATCCCAATTCTAAAGGATTACATAACCAATATATCATAATGTCATAAGTTGAGAAACTGTGAAAAGATTTAAAATGGGGAGAAAAAAATGAAGAATAAGAATGGCCCATGAGGGGATTGAACCCATGACCTTCGCGTTATTAGCACGACGCTCTAACCAACTAAGCTAACAGAAGCCGTTGCGAAGCATTGTGGGATACTTGTCCACAGACAGACAGATAAACTGTGGCTATAAGGCTTCAATCAGAAGCCTAAAAAGGAATAAACCAATTTTTTTTCTTTAGATTTTTAATAAAACATTTTAAGCACAATAAACTTTGAAAGCTTGTAACAATGACACCCTCATGCTATTCACGAAGAGTGTGGATGCTGATTGTTATTGAAACAAAACAATTAAATAGCACATTGTTCACCTTCTGCATCAAGTAATTCCTTTGTTTTTTATCAATATTTAGAAAATGATGCGTTTCCAACCCTGTGTTTGTTGACATCAAAGCCCAGAATTGACTTCAATTTTTTCTACCTGGTTTCCTTAAACAGTTTGTTTACATCTAGGCATTTGGCACGGTTGACTAAATGAAATTAAAAGGTGTAAAGTACATCGATCCTCAAATGATGGAGTTTCCATTTAGTACCAACCTCATCAACAGTATTTTGGCAAACACGAGTTGACACAAGTTAATTACCTAAACTGCTCTCTTAATCTTAATTTATGTTTTATCATTCAAGTTTTTGTTAGATTCTTGAGTGAAATAAATGTAAATCCATTTTTAAGCATATGTAACATTACTTCTTTACTATTAAAAATAAAAAAAAAACGCTAACCTTACTTTATAAATTAAAGGAGAAATTTTTAATTATTTTTTAATCAGCACCATCAAAAGTCCCTAAATCAATCTTTTATAAAAAAAATATTAAAATTTTATATCAAAACTAAATTTAACATGAGAACTCCATTAGATCAGATTCACTTTTTCAGTTCCTTCCAAGGGCACAATTTATATGTAGATTAAAGACTTGAATAAAAAGGAAAGCCACACACAATATTGGTAGTGATACAGTTACTAAAAGTTTAGAAAGAGGATGTCCACAAGGCTCAGTATGCTCTCCCTACTTATGAAATATTCTATTCAATGTTTTATTAAAAGATACAACCACTGATCATTTGAAAGGAATTGCATTCACTAATGATCTAATTGTGGTAGTAAATGGGAAAACACTTAAAATAACTGCAAAAATGTATTAAACATCATACATAGTTTGGGAGGGGAAATAATTCACTGAATTTCAATACGAATACAGCTACGATAATGGTAATGTATCGAAAGAAAAAAGATGAACCAATAGATCTACAGATAAATAACAAAAAATTCAATGTTGTGAAAGAAATAAAACTCTTGGGAATAATTATTGATAATAAATTAACATGGAACCAACAAATAACAGTCCTAGAAAAGTGATAAAATTTTAAAATTGATGTGCAGATTCACACACAATACGTGGGGAACGAAATTTAAAAGTATGTGCCTACACGCAATTCAAACTAACAGCCAGGTTTCCAGACTTGTCTCCCATAGGGCATGTCTATCATTGCAGGGGCGTAGCGAAGGATGGGCAAGGGGGTCTATCATGCCCCGGGTGCCTCTCGCAGAGGGGCGCCAAATGGTCCCCAAGACAAACAAGGTTTTCGGGGGGTGAGGGCACCAAAAAGATATTGTGCCCCGGGCGCCAGTTATGCTTCTGTATCATTGTACATCCAGCATTTGGAGGAGCAGTTTCAGCAAGCTTGGCGTGATCTGCCACAAGACAACATCAGAACTTTCTTTGACTTCATGCCATATATCAACATGCATAGCAGCCAGAAGTGGCTCAACAGAGTACTAATAATGTAATGATGCAGCTACCTGTTTAATAAAAATTTACTTTTTCACTAGAAATTTGAATCAATTCCAATTCTCTTCATCCAAATGGATCTTACAAAGTTTCATTCAAATTATATGTTTTCTTCATGGTGCTTCGACTTTTGTATATTGAGATTCTTTAGACCAAAATGAACCTGGGTTTGGAGAATTTTTAATTATGCAAATGTCAGTTTGGGTTGTGTGTCTAAATATTAGGGATCTACAACATAAGCATCGAGTCTGAGTACAGTGTTTGTTCAACTTAAAAATCACAACTGGTCGATGGAATAACTTCCTTTAGATATTTGTAACTATTTAAGTGAATTCAATTTATAATTGAAGAGAATTAACACCAATCCCTGTGGTCAGAGCCGCGGCAACGGCAAAAATTAAAAAATTTGGAAATTCCGTTTTTTTTTTTTGGTTGTTGAATTGGAAATTCCTGGGCGCCGCGGCAACGGCAAAAATAAAAAAAAATTTGGAAATTCCTGTTTTGTTTTTTTTTGGTTGTAGATTTTTGGGATTGTGTGTGGGGGGTGGGGGGCGCAAATATCAAGTGTTTGAATCCTTACAGATAGGTGTAATGTCGGGTGGGAGCACGAGTTTGAAGAGGGGACGAAATCTTGCCTCGGGCGCCAACAAACCACGCGACAGCCCTGCCTATGGTAGTCATGCTTATCATGTGAATGTATTTAAAAATTTAAGGGATTCATTTTAAAATAGTATCAAGGGAAACACTTAAATTATTTTAAACATTGTTTGAAATGAAGTGACAAAAACCATAGGCTATGTACAAATATAAGAATTCGCACCCTGAGCCATCATGAATGGAAATCTGAGATCGGGTAAATCAACCCGATTTACCTTTGATGATAGGCCCATAGTGCTTAAAATGGTTAAGGATCCCAATTGAAATTAGGATGTCTATTGAATCAAGCTGAGACCTTGGGATAACCGTTTCGAGCTTCTTGAGCTCTCCTCAGGCAGTGCAAAACTCAAAAGGTGAATGAGGGAAAGAATAAGTAATTCAAGAGGTAAACAGTGACCCCTCAAAGACTAAAAACAAGAAAATAAAAAACTAAGAACCAATTGAAGAATTCAAAACCCTTGGGCAGCACTACAGCTGCCTCAAAAGGTATTTGACCACAAAAAAGAAATCGTAAAGAAAAAAAAAAACCTTTAAAGGGTAAAAAGAAAAGCAAACAGTTTATAATTGAAATTAGGATGCCGCTTCCGGAAGAGATACCCCAACAAAAACAAACTGAAATAACTACGGAATTAAATTCTTTGTCCTGGCCTCTAATGGAATCAAAGGAATTTAATTGTGGGAACAAAAAACCCAAAGAATAAGTTCAAAAGAAATAAATTATTTAACGTGCTTGAATTGAATCTAACTTGAAAGTGACAAAATTAAATCCACAAACATAAGTATTCGCACCTTGTGCCATCATCGACAGGAATCTGAGACAGCTATCATCGAAGCTATCTGGCTGATGACGCCTAATAAAGCAGAAACAGCTGTCCCAGATTCCAGTCGACGATCGCACGGGGTGTGAATTCTTATGTTTGGGCATTTGGTTTTGTCACTTAGTTAGATTCAATTCATGCACTTTAAATTTTATTACTTTCGAAATTGTTTGAAATCGTTTTAAGAAAAAACAAACACGATACAGTTAGCTTGCCAACTTTGGAATATCTTTTGAACTTTATATTAGAAGGACATAAATCGTTAAAAAAAAAAAAAAAAAGCTATTTTTTTTTTCTTGATGTCCTTAACTTCTTACTTACTGGTTTCATTTTTATCAAACAAAATTTCAACTTTGAAAATAAATTGTTTTGAAATTAGACGGAAGGAGACTGAACAGATAGTTTTGGACCCAAGTTCTTTATCTAATAATCAATTATGAACCAAAATCAATAAAAAGTTTTCTTGTTAAAAAAAAAAAAAAAATCATTCATCAATCTTTAAAATTTTGACTCTTAAGGAAATATAGTTGCTGCGTTATATATAGTGATACAGATGCGTATTTCGACGGAAAATTACTTTTTAAAGTTTTTTTTTTTTTTTGTTAAAACCCTTTTTTCTTTCAAAGAATATTACAGTGAGAACCATAAACGTTAGACCAAACCTATATATCGTTATTAAAAAAAAAAAAAAAAAAAAAAATCAACATTTTTATTTTAATGATTTTATAAACTGTATTATATTCAACTGCATGTGAGTGTATACGAATTAAGAACCTAACCAAAGTTAAATTATTATTGACACGAAACGCATTCAGGATGTGCAATAATATTATCGAAAATTGTTGGCTTTCTTTACATTAAAAAATATATTTTTTGTCATTGATTTTTTTTTTGTATAAAATCTGTACGGTATTAAAAATACTCGCTAAGAGAAGTATCAGCATCTTGTTTTTAATGCCATTTGAGAAAATTTCTTTCATTTTTTTGTTATAAATTTTTATCAGTTTTAATCTAACTGATAAAGAGATTTGATAATAATTAAAAAATATATTCTTTATTACCCTTTATTATATTTACAGGAATTCATTTTATTTTTAACAATTTTATTTAAATATTATGACATTTTCATGTTCTCTTTCCAAAGTTCGCGACCGTAAAATTTTGAGCAGACTGTTGTAACTTTTTCTAGGCTTTTAAGAAGACAAAAATTCGAAAATATTCAAAACGTAATACCATATATTAAATTATTTAAAGAAGAATCCACTGAAATGGCCAATTCGTCGTCAGAATTAGAAGGTGACAAAATGACAACATGGGCAGAAGAGGTAAATATTTCAGATGTAAGCCTAACGCAGAAATTTATAAATTAACAAAATATTTTTATTTAAGTTGATCAAACTTTCACGGAGAGTTGTTATTTATTATAAATTCTGCAATAAATATCAGTTTATGAAGCAGATTAGAAACTATAATTCCAATTTAACGCTAATTTTTAAAATAGCTTTCGTATACCGTAGTATAATTTTTATATAATTTATATCATTACAAAATTTGCCTTATTATTCTTAAGAAAGCGACTAAAAGTTTAAAACCTATTAAAATCTCAGATATTCTATAAACAAGAAAACATGCAAATGAAAATCCGTAATTTTTCACAAGTTAAGCTATATTTGTTTAGGCTATCTTGTAAGGTGACCAACTTTTTTACAATGAAAAGGAGGACAAGTAAATTGAAGATTTTTTTTTATTTATTTATTTCTAATATTCATTGCAACATTAATACACTATAATATGATAAATGCATAATAAAAGCATTTGCAACATTTTATATTGTAATTATGCTTACATTCCTATTATTTATTATTTAAATGAGTATTTTTCCATTGAATGAATATTTTTTGTCGCATATTCTTAATAGATTTACAGATTAGTCTTCAAATATCGAAAAGGAGGACATGTAGGAGGTGTACACTTTTTGAGGGAGGACAGAACTGAAAGAAGTACTCCTCCCTAAAGGAGGACAATTGGTCCTCTTATAAAAATTGGTCCAACCCCCCAAAAAAATATCTGCTATGAACGTTTTTTTATACATTTTTTTCTTATTAATAAAAACATAAAATCATCAATGAAATACTTTGCTAAAAAGCTTCATATTATTCACATACAGAATTTTTTCCGAACTTATGTTACAGAAGAATATCGTAAATAGAGGGTATGAAAACAAACAGTTTTTATTAAGCAACGTTTAGTCTGGTCTTGCACTGATACTTGAGATGTTTTAGTGTTGTGGCTGGTAGACAATCATTAATGGAAGGGCCATTGCCACCTACCTATTTGGAATGTTGTGCATTAGAGAAGATGTTCAAAATGACTCCTCTCTTGTTCTACAGAATAGTGGCATCGCCGGAGCATTGACTGCCACACTCGTTCAAAAATGTCAGGTATACTACAGATGGTATTTCAGGCTTCGACAATTTGTTGATGCAGTTCATTGACTGTAATGACAGGGCTACACAAGGCTCTTTGCATGGCCCCAACAGAAGAATATCATGGAGGCCATTGGACAGGACCTTGATTACTTAACCATTAGTTACCAAATGTGACTAGCACCAAATTGGTGCTAGACCGGACTTACATTACTTAATGAAAACTGTTTGTTTTGTATTTTCTATCTACCATATTCTTTTGTAACATAAGTTCGGAAACAATCTGTATCCACTAAATTCAAATTTTCAAGCAAATGAAACCCTTAAATATACAGTGATCAAGTCAGGTTGTCTGAGTTTTCTGTAGAAATTGTTCTGCGTTGTTGTTTTTTTTTTGTTTTGTTTTTTTTTTCAGGTAAAGAGAGAGAGTGGTTATTTATTAGTCTGTTATTGAAGTTTGTGTTATACTTTAGATCTTATGAGCCATCGGGGATAAGTGTGATGAAATAAGCCAAAAGCAAAATTTATTTATTTACACTACAGGCTTAAGGTAGGGTGCCACTGGAACAACAACGTTCAAGATGGTCCCCTCCCTGCCCCCCGGAGCGCCCGACCACTGCCTCTCAATGAGTAAACTTTCACCCCATTGAAAAGCTATGGCTTGGTACTCTGGGGACGTTGGTATCCTGACTCCGGAAACTCCCTAATGGCACCATTCCTTTACTCAGGATTTTGGAATAGGAGGGGTTATATGGTTGTAGTCTCATTCAACCCAAAAAAAAAAAAATCTTATGTCCTTTTTCAGACTGGGGGGGGGGGGAGATTACGGAAAAACTGATGAACTTTTCAATCAAAAAACAGGTTCCAAATCCTAGCTTTTTTCCATTTTCGGATGCAGTGGGAGGAAGAGGGGAACCCCGCACCTTCGATTCACCGTAATTTACATCAGAGATTCCCATTCCTTGCTGCTTCCTTAGTGCATCTGCAATTTCAGTTCCAGAAAGCTACTAAGCATTGACGAAACCTTCATCTGTGCTGTGTAAGCATTACTTACAATTTCAAAAACCAAAGAGCAGAATAAATATTTATGAAGAATAATTTGTTTAACAATAAGCATTTTTTTTAGCAATTATGGAAATGAAATTATTATATTTCTTTTAAAATAATTTTGGCTTTAGTTAAAGAATTTTGTCTTTTTGGGGGGAATGATTGTGCATGCCTAGATTCAGCAGCGCCTAACTGTCGTCTTTGAAATCTTTGTCCCTGTTCCGTTGACTCTCAGTTGCTTTTTCATCTGTACGGAAAGTCTTGTAAAGTGAACAAAAAAAAAGTAATCTAAGCAGCCTAACTGCCCCATTCACACTATTTTGATTTTGTTAGCTGAAAAAGTTCCCCATCATATGATTTCTAGATTGAGCTAATCAAATTATTTTGCTCCTCTTTTTACTTTGTATTGTTTTGATTTCTTGTGTTGTAATATTGTACAGAAGGTTGTGATGTCACAGTTGGGAAATGGCAGGTTCTTCCCATTAATACTTCTCATTGGTAGGACATCTTTCACTTTCATCTCTCTCTCCAGTCTAGCCCTCACTGGAAACTTGCTCTCCTTTAGGCTTTATACAGAGCGTAGCTCATAGCAGGAGAAGCCGTATATCCCTGCTCTGTCTGTCCGTCCATCTCGAGAAATTCATACCTCATTAAAAAGTTCTTGCCAAGACTAGCTCATAGCCATTGAGAACTCGTTTCTAGCTTATGTGATTCTGAAGTTATAGGTCTCTTCTAGAATTTGATCTTAATTTATAAGTTTTATTAAAATTGTATATTATAAAACATTATTTCTTCATTTTTTATATTATATTGACTTCAAATAGAATTATTATATGAATTAGTTATATGAAGCCAATTTTTCTTTGCTCTTCTTGAAATAAATCTTACAATGATTGGTCTATTTTTATTATAATGGGATCTCCTAAATCTTTCGAGAGCTTCTATTTTTTTCTGTGGTGTTTCGAAGTTGTAAAGTTTCCGAGATTTTAACATTCACTGTGTATAGAAGCCGTGGTGCATATGCGATCGCTACTGGGGGTTGTTGCTCCTACCTTGTTTGCCAGAGGATCTTGTACAGATGATATTGATGCGATGTCGACAAGGACGCAAACGAGCTATGACGTAATATCGGCGGACCAGAAAGAGATCTCCAAAAAGAGAACCCCAGACGCCAGGTCGAAGGTCTTCCCAGATTGGCCAGGCCGGGAGCCTTCAGAATCCGAGATCGCCTCCCCTCTCCTCGATGACGGACCGCAGAGGAAACTCTGAGATCGACCTGAATGTGGGAATCCAAATCCCGTATAATATTAACCTGGATCCGATCTATATGTCTTTGAACTTTATTAACCTGGATTTCAGAATCCGCTAACCTATATAAAATTGTATATAAACTAATTAATTGTAAATGAAGGTAGTAGACGTAGTGTGTAGTTATGCTGAACCCTTGAGTCTGTCCCACTCATTTTTGACCACACATCACTGCCGCCGAACAACACATCAATATGACCAACCATGGTTTCGTGATGGTGGACGATCTGCGCTGGGCAGTTTTTCTCTGGGTTCTCCTTTTCCCCCTGCAGTTCTCACACCATACTTTCTCAGTCTTTCTCTCTATCTGTCCTTATTTCCGTGGGATAGTACAATAGACCTCAGGTCGCAGTGTTTGGCTTCTCTGCCACCCACATTCACTACATAACATAACATGACCAGCCATGAGGATTTTTTCCCCATATTGTAACAGCAGGTCATAAATGAGTCCACATGATCTAGACTACAATAAGAAGGTAGATTTATCATTTTTTAATTTACCTGGATTGACACATGGACCTAACGATCTGTTATTCCTTCCACTGCTTAGCTCAGACATTCAATATTGTTATACTGATGAGAATAAGTATACTTTCCTACCATACAATTCACATTGTCCCTTTCTATAACCAGCCAATCCATTCATATGATCAGCAGAGTTACTGATTACTTAAGTTAAAGTATCCCTCTAGAGCCCAATTTACAGCCCTTGGGATCACAGGAGATAATGCTCCTGGCCAACAGGACTGGGTAGAGCTCAGAAGGTCATCCTGATAATTCAGAACCTGTTATCTTTTATTTGTATCATCTAGACGAGAATACATTCTTTGCCACCAATATTTTTTGTACGCAAAGTATCATTCTTATCTAAGTATTCCTATATTTATCCAGAAAAATTCTTAAGAATTATTTCTAGTGATGAAATATGTTTTAGCCAACACACCATAATTCTTAAAATAACAAAATATAATTAACAATATAACAAAAAAAAACATACATACGTAACACTGGAGCTTTCGAACTGCCTTTGCGGCGCTCATTTTCAACAAATTTACAAATGATTGGTCCTACATATATATACATATTGAAAAATAATAAATGTTCGTAAATGCGGAAATAATTTTGTGATCTTCTTCTATTGGTGTTTCCTAGTTGTCTCTGATCTGGCTGGATTTTTATGGGTCCTTTCCCAAACTTCTCGTTGGCGGTGTCATTGACCTAGTTCTCTGGGGGTGGATGCTGTCTGTTATTGCGGGGAGGGGGGGGGTGTACTGTTTTGAGCTACAGTGTTTCCTTTCCTAGGAGTATTTTCCGTTTCCCTCTCCGTGTGCGGTCTTTTTAATTTCTTCCTTATTTTTCTCGCTTGCTACTTTTCTTTTTTGCGGGCATCTGAAATTATCTGTGTACTTTTTTTATTGCAAGATTTGCCAAGTTTGTGTTATAAGGGTTCATCAATGTATTGAAGTACCCTTCTTCCATTTCTCTTTTGTTTTTGTTTTTTTCTTATCCTAGAATTAAGAAATTATTAAAATCTATTGTGGAACTATTGGTGTATACGTGGTGTGCAGTATTAGAAGCATGTATGTTTCCTGTCTTGATGCAACTTTTGTGGTTTGCTAATCTTTGTTTTATTTGTTGCCCTGTGTTTCCTGTGTAAAAGCATTCATTGTTAGAACACAGGACTAAATAGATGCAGCCTTTCTTATTAATTTTGGGGGTTTCTTTTGAGTTGAGTTTCACCGGGTAATTCAATTTATTGTTTAAAGTGTAGTGATTCTAATGTTTGTATTTTTAAATATCTGTTTCAATTGGTGGTGCAGTTCCAGATGGTATGGATAGGCTGCATAAATGTTGTCCTGATTATTCCTGATCTTGGTGGGGGAGGAGTTATAAATGTTTTGAAGGATGCTTTGATTGTTTGGTCTACAAAGAGCTTTGGGTAATTGTTTTTGCTGAAAGTGCTGTGAATTTCCTGCAAGCTGCTGTCAAAGATTTTTTCAGAGGAGCATACATAAAAAGCTTTCTTAACCATCATAGCTATTATGTTTTGTTTTACCGTTATTGGAGTGGATGAGTGGTATCGAATGACTTGGTCGGATGCTCTTGGTTTTTTGTAAAGTTGTATGGTGAAATAGTTTTTGCTATTAGAAATTATCGTGTCAAGGAATGGAAGTTGCTGTGCCGTATTTTGTAGCTCACATGTGAATTGGATCTTGTTGTTTGGTTTATTGAATTTTGTTAAGATTTCATGCTCGGTGTTGGCCTTGGCGGAGATAAATATGTCAAGAAATATTTCTGACAGATCTTTTGCATCTCGGCAATAATGTATTCAGACTAGATTTAAGAACATTACTCCTCACCCTTTTTAAAAGTCTATATCTTTTATGAAACATACATTCCTTATAGAAAATCCCATTTTTACTGCCCATTCCATCCACATTTCAATTTCTATCAGCTCTTTTTCATGTCTTCTCATTAGAACACTTTCATGCCTACATCTTAATAAGCTACATCACAAGCTTATTAACAAATCCTTTTGTGTGCTTATGGTCCAGTACAAATCCATTCATATTCTTAAGTTGAATCTGATAACATTTTATTTAGTTCCAATGGTCATGTCAAATTAATTTAAAAGCTCAATCATCTACATTAGATTTGTGAGCTGTCTTCTATAGGTCCTGACTTTGCAAGCAGAATCGTAACCAGACAAGTGTAATCACAGGATAATTCCTGGCTTTGAACTTAAATAGTCGGGTGTTCTGTTCCTTTAAGTTCTACCAACTTTTTCAAGAATAAGCGCTGAGTTTTCAAAATAACCTTAACAGCTCTTGAGAGACTATAGTCCAACTTCATTCTCATGTTTCACAGCCTGTTTCCATGTACTGGGAAATTGAATATGTTTCTACATATGCAAGCTGTTAGCTCTTTTAAATCGAGGCTGATAAATATTTCAATTCTTGTGATCGACTTTAATTCTCACAAACAGAATTCTGGAGCACCATGAAAGAAAGGTCCACTTTATCACTGTGTAGTCCTGATAAAATATAAATAGATGAAATTTTTCTATAGTTTAAGAGAATTTGATGATATTATTAAGAGTTAAATAAATGATAAGAGTTAAAGTTATTGTAATTTTGTATAAAAAAAAATGAAATTTTGTAAAATTTAAATTTAATGAAAAATTATTGATTAATAATGAGAAGTGTCATATTATCAGAAATGGCAAAGAGAGGATAGACAAATAATTTTCTGCAATATTACAGCTTACTCAGATCACTGCACACTTTGCTAACTTTTGTATTGTTGAAAAATTACAAACGAAATTGTAAGTTAATTCTGCCTTTTTATTTTCTACCAAAGTACCAAATATGTCTGCTTCATTTTTCAAAACTTAATTCATTGAAATCCCGGTCAACTAACAGTAAAAAAGATTAGTTTGGATTAGGTAATTTGAGGTATTGAGTAGAGGGTACCCTCAACTTACTTGAAGCCAAAACTTATACTCATCTATGCCTGGAAAGATGGAATTTGAACTTCCTCGGTAACAGATGGCCCCCACGCACCTTCTGAGTCTGTTATCGAGGAAGTTTGGCTGGCTGATGAGTCCTAAAAAAGGACGAAACGGCCCATCCCAGTCTCTTCCCGGTGACAAACTCAGGGTGTGAATCCTTTCCTCTCTTGTTATTTGCCTTCGTTTTTGCTCTTTTCATTATCCACTCATTGTTGACTACATTTTTTTAATATTTATTAACCACTGCAAGAAAGCGTATCATATATTTATACTATATTGTCTTAGTTGTATGGTGTATTTTTCTATATTACAGATTGAAAAAAAAAATGTTTGTCATTAATACAATGTTTGTCTTAATATAAGATTATCTTATTTTATTACTTTATTATTTTAAATTACTCAAATTGTTCTAATTATAAGAGAAGTAATTTTAGTTTACTGCTTTATTCTGTAGATTTTATCTTTGATGGTGATTCTGTTGGTTTTTGTGATATCTTTATTCATCATATTCACAGTACAAAAGTTTGTAGAATATGGTAATACTATTTTCAATAATATATTAACATAGATATTAACTTATCTAACTGATTGTGTATATTATTTGGAATTTTTACTAATTTCTTAACTGTTTACTGAAATATAGAAAAGAATAGATGTAATATCAAATGTAATATTGATCTAAAATATTAATCATTCACTTCTCTCATTTGATGATTTGTGGGAAAATTTCTGTAATGATCTCTTTTTTTTTTTTGGTTGGACAATGTAATTATGCGGATTCTTTTTTTGATTTTTTGACTTTGCAATTGAGGGGTTTAAAGTAAAAAAAAAAATGTTGGGAACTTCTGATCTATGCCAGTAAATATATTAATGTGGTTCAGAGGTGAAAATTAATGTTTAAAGCCTTCATTACAATTTGGAAAAAAATATAAGAAATTTGATAATGATCATTAAAATACTACAGTATCTCATTAACTTTTTTTCAATTAATTACCTTTCATTATATTAAATAAAAGAATTTTATTTAATGATAAGACATTTATTATGAATGCACCGACTCTTTTTATTATTGACATCATTCCCATACTAATCCCGCATAGTTCTCATTATCTTGATGTAGTCATGGTTTCACAGAGCCAAGTGAGCCAGTAGGCACCAACAATTTTTTCATGGGAAGTTAGAATTTGTAACTGAGCAAATGCTAAAATAAATTCTTATTAATAATCAATTTTAACGTGTGAATTTAAATCATAGGTTTCCAAACTTATTTGGCCTACCGCCCCCGGCGGTTCAGAAAAAAAAAATTACTCAGTGCCCCCCCCCCTCCCGGAAAAGATGCAGTGACAAATTCGCTTTCTTTTATGTATCTCTCTTTCTACCTATGTCCTACACCTTAGTAAATAAAGATGTTGTTGTAAATAAGACACCTTGAAGCTTGAAATTATAAAATTATTTATTAAAATCACCCATAGTCACATTCGCATTACATACAGAAAATTAAGATAACGAAGAATAATAATAAAATAAAAATTACAAATAACAATTAAGTTTAACTCTATGTTACACAACAGACAAAACATGTTCGAATGGTTTTTCAAAATTTTCTTATCTTCTCTTCTTTTTTTAAGCTTCACCACCCCCTTATTTTTATTTTTATACCATCCCCCCATTCTAACTAAGGCTATTACTGCCCTCCCCCCCTGTATCATTCCACCGCCCCCCCCCCCCCCACCAGGGGACGGTATTGCCCATTTTGGGAAACAGTGATTTAAATTAATAAAAATGGGCCAACACACGGGGTTAAAAGATTAAAATGTTTATACAAGTTAAAAAGACAACATGTACTGTCATTTTACATGTTGTCTTGTTAACTTGTATAAACTTTTTAACCTTTTAGCCCAGTGTCTTTGCGCATTTTTATTAATAAATTCTTATTTCATGGTGACATTTTAAAATACTGAAGAAAAGGGAAGACATTTCAGTTGATGTAGTGCACAGCAGAATTGGTTAGCTAAAGTTATTAATAGTTTTCAATGACAAAGATTTAAATTGTCGTCACTGGTTCTTCTTTTGCACATTTCAGATAATATTTCTTCTGTTTCTTTCTTTCTTTATTTTACTTAACTTGTTTAACATCTTTTACAGTATTCACGGACTCTACTGTTTAAAATTAAGTCGCAATAATTTGATAACATGCAAGACTTTTTTCTTTTAGATCTTTACAGTAGGTAAAGTGTCCCTATCAGCTCCAGGCAGTATGTATTGCAACACCTTATGGAATGTTTAACAAGTTTATTATTTAACCCTTTAGTTCATAATGAATAAAATTCATTAATTTTAATTTAAGTTTAAATAGAGAGAGTGGATCTCTTCTCTGTTTTTTATTTTTTTTTTGAAGGTGGGGGTTTTATAATATGGAGATTTATTCCCAGGTTTAACATTAAAAACATGACATTTTCAGTCCAACCATATGTTTATGCTTCAAGACAAGTAGATTCAAAACAATGAAAGGCCACTTTGCAGTTGTTCAAATTCACATCTCTGTTACTTATCCAAAACCTTTTTTTTTTTAACTTTTGGCAAAATTCACTTCTATGAAATGTAACTGCCTGTTTTTGAATGTGTAAATAGATGGAAGTGGAGCAGCTTTTTCTAACAGAAGTTGCTTATACAATTTTTTCTATCTATATTCCCTATAGATTGCTTGAAGTTTAGTTGCCACAAGTTTTCTGAAGTTATTTTGCCCAAATCCAAAGTAGATCTTATCATTTCCAATATATTGATTTTTTTGAAGAACTAGTCTGATATTTCATTTTTCTCTCTCTCTCTCAGTAAAAATATCTATTCTCTCTATTCAAAATATTGTGCAGTAAATTCAGTACAATTTTATAACTCAGGTGTATTCGACAGAATTTTGCAACACAGATCGCCTGAGAAGGTCTTCCTTCTTATATGTTATCAACAAGACTTGAGCCTTTTTAACAGAACCTCTTACAATATCAAGCTGACAGAATTTTTATAACAATGAAATAAATTTAACCATTTTATTATTCATCTGTTTTCCATGATGGATCTTTACATCCTGAACTGTTTATTTTTGGATTATCCTGTAATTGAAAAGTTTATTTAACTTTCCTTTTTTGAACAAAATGGTAGCAAATTGGACACAAAAAAACCTAGATTTACCTTCTGCTGGTGTCAGTAAACACATCATATCTCAAGAGAAAATGTTACTTTTTCACAGTAATTTATATTTTTACATGTACACATGAGCATTTAAGTCTGCACTTAAATAATTATCATACTCCATATGTTTAACATCTGCCTTTCTAAATGACATGCTCATATACCATTTGACAATTCTTATTTCATCATTTGTTGTTCATATTATCATGTCTCAATATCAAGATATATTTTGTTTTCTCCAGTTTATTTATTTTTTTATTTATTTAAAATCTTTGTTCTCAGAATCATTCACCTTTTTTTTGTTTACTGATATTTTCTCTGAAGTACTACTGTGAATTGTTGTTTTCTTTTTTTGTCCTTGTTTCTAAAAGGATCCCCCCTTTTTTTTAATAATTACACTTTGTCTTCAAATATAAGCTATCCAAGATTTGAGATGGCATCACATCTAATAGAATTCTGGCTGTAATCTCTGATTCTACATTATATTACTTCTACTTCATGAATTATACTGTTTTGTTATGATAATAAAGCATGTTTTCTACAGAGTGGTGCACACAAAACAGGCCCCAATAGGCATTTCTTTTTGTATTGTATTATTATTTTGGGGCCAGTTTTATGTGCGTTACCCTGTTTGTATAATTACATACACCAAGTTTTGACTAAACATATGCCACAGTATTCTCTAATCTATAGTTATCTGGAAATTGGAATTAAATGTTTGAATCATCTCTTTTTTAAGACTCTTGGTTCATTCATGTCTTCATTGTTTTCTAAACTGTTTATTTAAAGCCTCTGTTTTATTATATAGGCTATATTTTTTTGAGATTTCTTTTTGCAAATAAAACTCGCCATCTTTTCTTACAGTTTAAATAGGGAGACTTATGTTAATAAACTAGAGGATTTGTCTGATTATTCAAAAGTGAAGTTTCTTTGAAACTAGATTCTTGATTCATCAAAACATTCTGACTGCAGATGAAGAGTGGGATTTAACCCACAAATGAAGATGAAAGAGACAAGAGTGTCCAACTTTGGGACACGAAAGGCCTCATCTCTTTCATCTTCATTATGTGGGCAGAAACACTTCCTTTTCAGTAAATGTACCCACTGTAACATCAATAACACCATTGAAACAATTTATCAATCTATTAAAGTCATAGGACTCCAACTTTTGTAGTGGCAGCAATGAATAGTTATTCTAAGTCAATTTAACTAAATTGATTTAACCTATAATGAAATCTATTTTTGGATAGAGGTTCTATATGTGGTGCAAATGATTCTTATATAATATTGAAGTTAAGTTAGTTAAAGTTTCTCCCTTCGATAGGCCATGGCTGGCCTGTGGGATCGCGGGAGGTCAGGCTCCCGCAGCTCGACCAACGGGACGAAGTTGGGGCCGGGGGGTCAGCCCGATGCCCGCCCGCCTTTAACTCCCGGGAAAGAAACCCGGTACCCATTCTACAGAGGGCTGGGTAGACCCTAGGACCCGTTTGGAGGAGAATGGAGCGTGGAAAAATTCCCGCCTCCGCCGACCTCCAACCCGCAGCCAAGCGCGCTGACCACTCGGCTACCGGGCCCACTATAATATTGAATAAAGAGATAATTGTTTTTATTAAATAATTTTTTTTTTTTTAAATTCTTAGAATTTATAATTAGGACTATAAACCACTACATTCACATTAGTTTATTATATATAAGGTCATTATAGACATTGTTTTTTGTTGTTTTTTTTGCTTTCAAAAATGGACGAGTAATTAAATTAATTATTTGTAAATAACCAGGTTTTTTAAAAATCTAAATGCAGTTCTGTTCAGTATTCTCTTCGGACAGTGAAATGATTTTGTAAAAATATTTTAAATTTTAATATGTTTTTTTTTTAGTATTTTCACAGACAAAACAGTATATTCGTTCAAGATCCACCAGACATTGGTTTTATGGATTAATTCCATCAAGGGCATTTGTACGACACATTTGGAGGAAAGTAAGTTGCTTTGCATTGGAAATGAAGTTTTTATATTCTTTAAGTTTTACAATTCTTATTAAATTCTTAATAAATATTTTATATTTCCATTAGATTAGAAGGAGAATATGGAGAGACATTCCAGAGGGAGTATCTGAAACAGTGTACGTATTATTAAAATACTTGTAACAATGGTAACTGAGTATCTAATAAAATTTGATTTATTTTTATAAGTATACTTTCATAAAATCTGTTTCTCCCTTTTTTTGTATCATTATGATGTGTTTGTTTTCTTTTATTAATTCATTAGAGTGATTAATGAGTTACCAGATGCTTTTTTAGAAGCGAAGATATCCCTTCCATCAGTGGTACGACTTCCTGAACTGTTGCACCACAGTGTGAAGTAAGAACGTCTTAATTATTTTAAAACTGTCAAGTTTCTGTCATGTTTTCTCAAATTAAGTCTCAATGGAGGCTAGGTAGCACAGGAGGTAAGGCTCTGTGATCACTAGCCAAATAGAATGGAATTGAGGCCAGAGAGCCAGTTTGACATTTTTAAAGTTGTTAATTATTTTATTTTCTTTATCTCAGAATCAAACTTTGTTGCCAATCATTCAAAACTACTTTCTTGGTGTCAGTTGAAACTTGGGGCTCATGTCTTAATAGAATTTTCGCAAGATACTTTATTTTTCCATAATAATCCACATTCACAAGCTTTCTTTTGAGGGACCCTGAAGTTTCTTCAGTATCCATCTCTTTAAAGCTGTCAGACATGGGCAAGATATGCTGTTCTATTGAAACATTCTGTTTTTCTTAAAAATGGGAAATGAAAGTAAGTGAAGTGTAAATGCCTATTTAAAACAAACAAATGAATACAATGTTAAGCTTAAAAAACATTAATAAATGGTTTTACATAAATTTTGAGTTCAAATGTTAAGTTACTAATGAAATAGAGTGGGGTTCAATTTTATTTAAAAAAACAAAACAAAAACAAACCTATTATTTATAATAATATTTAATTGCATTAGAAATCCAAATAGGAACTTGAGAAATGGAGATAGGGAGCTTTACCAAGTTATTTCATCCAGAGGCGTCACTAGGGTTGGTGTCACCCAGTGCGATAGCTCATGGTGTCACCCCCTCACGACTTACCCCATAGACCTCCTCCGAGTCTGCCAGGCCAAATAACGGGAATCTACAGAATCCTTAATAACATTTGAAATGTAGGTCCTATATTTACAAAGGCAATAGAAGAAAAATTGAATTCAAGGTCGGTAGGTAAAAGATTGTAAGAAGTTAAGAACTAAGAACTACATAGAAAAAAATGTTACTTTTTTATTTTTATTTTAACATTAAATTACATTACCATGACATTACCATTACATAACATTACAACCAACCATTACAATACATTAAAATTTTACAACCTGCCATGAGATAAGGTTGTAACCGTTCTGAATTGGGTTTGCACAATCAGCAACTCAGAATAGTATGCAACAATAGAAATTACAATGTCACATTAAATCTCGACTAAATCAGAACTTTGCTCTCCTGGCCTTTAAAGCTGCAAACTTGTTAATTACTGAATAGAAATCAACTCCTTTCGCAAAATCACTTTCAATTGATAATATGGCAACATCAGAAAGCCTTGACTGTCCCATGGTAGATCACAAATAGTTCTTTATGAACTTTAGCTTCATTCAAAATCAACTATACTCCGGCCGCCGAACGAGGCACCAAGCGATCTATCTATTTCGTCATTTTTCCTACGAGAAAAAAATTGGTCGTCTCTTTTTGTGACATAGAATCATAGACAGTAATATTTTGCATTTTGGTGTCACCCCTTGTGATGGTGTCACCTGGTGCATTCCGCACCCCCTGCACTCCCCTAGTGACGCTTCTGATTTCTTCTTCGCAGCTCAGGTGCCAGTGTCTATCCTAATCAATGGTTTTAGCAATCTTACCAGAAAACCATGATAAAATTTGCAGATAGCATCTAGTGTTTAATAGTTCTCCTATAATCTGATAGCTATTATAAAGCATAACTGCTTAACTAATAATAAAAAACAAAATAAAAACAAATGTTCCTGGAATCTCAGCATGTAGTTGTATAGTTTATAGAACTATTATTGTTGAGTTGAGATGTAATAAAATAGAAATGTTATTCTCAATAAAATGTAATTTCTTAACTTAATGAATTTGCAGCTTAATGAAATTAAAGACAATAAATTTAGCAGAAAATGGCTCACAGTCCATTGTTATGGAAATACACAGGCTTATTATCAGGAATTCATAGAATAAGAATCCGGACATGTGAATATGATAATGTAAAAACTAAGAGTTTGGTCACTAAAGCTGCTTGAGTTTTTACCTTGCCTTTTACTTTTTTACTCAATTAATTTAGGAATTCTTGACTGTTGCGGTGTCGAAGTGTGTTTTCTGTCCAAGGTATTCTGCATCTTTATTCCCTCTGTATCCACGTTAAACTTTGCTTTATTTCTTGCTTCTGGAACAGAGAAGATCTAACATTAAATAAAGTTCCTTTTGGACTCTGTGGATACAATATGAAAGAATGTCATCTGGATCTGTCGTTTGAATGTTGTCCTACTAGAATTTGCTTGTTGGACAAAAACTGCTTTGGAGATGACTGTATGATCACCGGGACAATCACTGCCTTTTTCCTTTCAGTCAGTATCACTTCAACTAACAAAACATTTCAAAGATCATTTTTAATTGTTATGAGTAGCTGCATGTAGCTGACTCTTCAACAATTGTATTCAAATACATGAATGCTATTGGTTTAGTTCCAACAATACCCATTTCTTTCATAATTTGAAAAGCAAACAAAACAGTCCTTGTAGTTCAAATACAGGGTGTCTATAATTAAAGATCACCTATTTCACGCACTCTACAGCAAAAACTACTTATTGGAATGGCACCAAATTTGCAGTAAGTTGTAATGACGCCATGGGAAGGACATTAATTGAAAAAAAAAAATTAGTTCCAAAAATCACCACCGGAGAAGGGGGTTTGTATAGGTATGTATGCTGACCATGACAATGCAATACAGCATTGATATGGCTATAGCACATCACAACATCTTTAATATGTTGACCACCATTATCTGCTACCATCTGAAATTGCAGAATAGCATGTTCAACTGTTGAACACAAGGTCTCCCTGGAAATGTTGAGCATGTGCCATGATATGCTTGCTTTAAGATCTGCCAGGGTTGCTACATTGTCACGATAAACCAGATCTTTAAGATATCCCCACAGCCAAAAAACACATGGGGTGAGATCTGGTGAGCATGCGGGCATTGCAGTACTGAAGTGTCGGCTGATAACTCGGTCATCAGTAAAATGATTGCGGAGCACCTGTTTCACTCAATTGGCAATGTGTGGAGAGGCACCATCCTGCATGAACACTGTTGAATCAAGATACTGACGTTGTTAAAGTGCTGGAATCACTGAAGTGGTTAGTAATGATGCATATTGATTGCCAGTAGTGGAACATGGACTATGACCTCTTAACGACCTCTGCAAAGCTTCTGGTGCAGAATTCTCGTTTTGATAAAACAATTTCATAAGTAACGCACATTCTCATAAATTAAATGTCATTTTCAGTTAAACACAAAATGCCAAAGAAAATGTGTGGGAGGCTATTACTTAAATAGTGATACGAGGGATGACGTTCTAACGGAAAATTGCATTTATGATACCATGCATGCCTACAAATGCATTCTGGTGATGATTTTTTGAACTAATTTTTTTTCTTTTAATGAATGTCCTTCCCATGGCGTCATTACAACATTCTGCAAATTTGGAGCTGCTCTGATAAGTAGTTTTTGCTGTAGAGTGCCTGTTATAGGTGAACTTTAATTATAGACCCTGTATTTCTAACATATTTGCTGTATATTTCTAGCATATTTGTTAAACTTGGATGATAAGTGCTAATCAACACACAACCAAAAAAAATAATTGTAACTTTTAATTACTAATGATTCCAGGGTAGTACTACTCGTGGCTCATTCAGTTATAAATCAACTACCACATGTATTGAAGGGTGTCTCCTTTTCTTTCCACTTTTGAATAACTTTTAGATTGTAGAAACTGATTTTTGTGAAAAATTTGATATTTATTAGTCTTTAAGAGTTGTTTTAAAATTACATTGTATCTAAAATCATTTTAATTATTTTATTTCAATTTAGGCGCTTTGGTGATTTTGATATCTCATTTACTAAGGAATTGAGCAAACATTTAACTTCAAGAATGATTCAGTCAGGTGTATTGCTTTTTGAAAATGGAGTTTCATATGACAGTATATTTATTGTACATGCAGGACAGTTACGATTGTTTATTACACAACCTGTAAGTAATTCTTTGTCAAAGACATTATATTTTTGTATTTTTTTTTTCTCTTTTGCTTAATTATTGTGATGAAAATTGATATTGTGGTTTTTTTTAATACAAAAAATGATATTGCTTTAATTTAAATAAAAAATTGTGTATAAAAGTGAGAATACTTGCAACATTGTTTGAAACTGAGAATTCTGTTTCAAAAACAAAACTATATATACACAATTAAATATAAAATAGATTAAATATAAAAAACAATATGCTTGAAATTTTTTACCTGAATAACATCATATCTGACTGTGAATTTTGTGGCTGATGTAACGAAAAATTTTCTGTATTGACTTCTTGTTAAACATGATCCTGTTCGATGTGGCGTATTCTTTCCCATGTTGCATTATACTTTTTTTTTTTTCCTGAATTAATGATTGTAAGATGTGTAAAATTGTCTTTTGAGCTTTAAATCTTAAAAAAAAAATTATAATTTCCAAAAATAAATAAAACTAAATTAATTACTACTATATATAATGATCAAATTATATGTATTTGGTTTATTTTCATGAGTTGTCCCAATAATGATATGAATTTAAGGAATAAGAATACTTCTGCTTTATCTACCTATATAATAGGAGAACCCAAGATTTTCAATAGTCATAGTTGAACAAAAAAAATGTTTTGTCTTTTTCTGGAGGGGGGGGGGGGAGGTAAAAAAAAAAACCGAAGAACATTCCAAAAAAAAAAAAAAAAATCCTTTATTTTAACCATTTTTGGATGCAATGAGGAGGGGAGTTACAGCCACTACCTTCGTGGTATGCTAATGCAATCTTATGTACCATCTTAAATAGCTGCATTCTTTAATAAACATTATGAAACTTTATTCTCCTCAAAGTTTAAGCTAATCCAGTTGTGAATTATCCTAAACGAATTTACTTAAGATTTCAATGCTTACATATTTTTTGTTTGTTTTTAAATCTGAATTAATTTTCATTTAATCAAGGTATGTGTGTGAAATATAAATCATCTTTGTGTTGAAAATAAAATTAGCATGTAATTCAATGTATTTTATGTTAAAGTAGATGCCTTCCATTAAAAACTAAAGAGTAATGATGTATTTAACTAGCAAGCAATACAAACAATAATGTCTTGGGATTACTTATTTGTTTATTAGTGAATAAGGCAATCAGTGAAGTTCCTTTAATTAGAATTAAACTTATTAATTAAGTTAGATTAACTGTAGATGCTGAAGAAAAAAAGATTTCTAAAAGTAGCCATCTACTTTTTTTTTTCATTGTTCATTATTCATTGTTCCTTTACTAAAAACTACTGAACTCGATGAATATCTAGTATTAATATTAGTCTTTAAATTTAAATTGGAGGATGTAAATCCATTTCATTCTATTATTTAACATAAGCATGTGCACATTGCTGTTTTTATTAATTTTTTTAATTAATTCTTTTTTTTAACAGGATGGCACCGAATTGACATTAAAAATAGTTTCAGAAGGAGATTGTATAAGCAGTTTACTATGCTTTATTGATTTCATTTGGGTATGTTTATATTTAACATATTATTAGCATGGTTGGAAATGGAAGTGGGTACATATCGTACAAGTAGTTTAAAGAAGTGTTTGACTTAAGCAGTCAATTTAAAACAAATTTTTGATTTGAAGATCCTTTCTTTATCTTCCCTTAAACAGAGATAAGCTGTTTAATTATCCAGGTAATTGAAATCTGTGTCATATTAAGAATAACGAGAAATAATGATTGGCACACTAGCCCCTAATCACAGCAGCTTCCCATTCTTAGCTTCAGTATTTAAAATTTAATCAGTACTATTAGTGCACTAAAATCTCCAGCACCCAAGATAATTGCCATATCTTTTTTCTTATCTCTTTTCAGGGTTATCCTTCTGAAATGCTGTCATTATGGTGTCGGGCTGAGAAAGATTCTGTTGTCCTTGAGTTGCCTTTCTCTGCAATTAGAGATCAATTATATGCAAGACCTGAACAGCTTGCAAACTTGGTTAACTTGATTGTTATTCGGTTACATCAGATAAATCTGACTGTTTTATGTCACCATCTAGTTTTATCTTTTGACTTTTGCAATGAGGTAATCAAAAAATTTATTTTAACATATTAGCAGGAAATAATTTGTTGAAATATGATTGTTAACAGTAACAAATTTGATTTGGCTACTCATTTCTAATCTACTCTAATGCAAAAGTTGTTGTTGTTATTAATAGTATTATTAGAGGACATAGAGATTCTGTTTTTAATTTTTTTTAACATTTTGTATGTTTTTGATATTTCTTTTTCCTTTGAAACTATTTGGTAAATGAATTTGTTCATTTTTAAATTGCTGCAAATCTTACATTTATTGCTTAATATGTTTTCAAATTTTGAAAGGTAAACTAAAAATTTGTCTTTTATAAAACTGATGATAGTTTATTATATCTCCCTTCAAATGGTGCCTTTCTGTCTCACTTGATGTATATGGGTTCTCAATATTTTAAATTTTCATGTCATCTACTATCCAGTACACCAGACAATTGCCAAAGTAACTGCATTACTGCAGTAATGTTTATTTCATTTAATCTTTGTCCATCTTCATTTGTGCATTTTATCCCCAGCAACTGTACCCAGTGGCTCTGTTCCGAACTCTGAAGAAACCTGTTTCAGTGCTTTTTTTATTCCTGTTCTTGCACTTTTAAATTGCTTATAATGATACATTTAGGCACAGTTTTTAAATTGGAACATTTGAAAAAACTTGCAGGTGCCATTTCCTCAAATAAATGCTCATCTCTAATGATGATGATGATGATTACAGGAGCTTACAGCACAATGTCTCATCATTGAGATCTTTATATCCATTAGAGGACCTTTCTGATGCTCCAGTAGAAACATACGATCACATATCAAATACAGCTGGTAACTCTTGAAATATCATAAAAACCATTTAATCTTGATCTCTCAATTGCTCATTTCTGGAATGTTCTTGGAATACTACTTATGGATCAGTCCTCACCTATAATGAACCACTGTGGACTTACAGAATACCTTTCTAATTACTTGTGTTGTGCCACAAAACACCATACATTATGAATCTATAAATATAGTGAGACATGGCTGCTTTGTTAATCAACAGAGTAGTATTTACGCCTGACAACCGTAAGTGTGGGATCACGAGACTATTAAATGTGTAGCATTGTTGTGGTTTGATATCACATCTTCAAACATGCATTGATCCAAATGCAAAGTTCATGATTATTGCATGACTGCTTCTAGGTACATTATTTTTTATTGACTGAAAGACAATAAAAAGACTGAAAGCTTAAAATAGGAAAAACTTGAACAGTTTATTTTTTAAAAATATCTTTGACTATTGAAATATGCTTGACTTATTTTTAGGGGACAGGTAGCATTTGATCTTGTGGTTGGAAATTCCATTATTGTTGCACTGTTGGATTTTTATTTTTATATATTCTTGATTAGAGAAGTCAAAAATTACCATGCTCTTTAATTTGGAATTATGTGAAATTTATTTAAGTTTAGGAAATATATAAATACATTGTACTTTTTCTTTGGAGACTTTAAGGGATTAAACAATAGTACAGAAATTTAAATTTTAGACAGAAGATGTAATTGATTGCATTTCTGGAACCTTCTTTTTTAGCTCTTCTTTTTTTTTCTAATTTTTTCTGTGCTTGACTTTAAAACTTTTCCGATATAAATATTATCTGGTGTATATATAATAATAAAACTACACTTTCTCTGCTCCATTCAAATTAGAAGTTGTCAGTCTACAATATTATTTGTCTAAACTTCCTTTTTTTTTTTTTTTTTTTTTTTGTAGATACTTCAGTAAGTATAACTTTGAATTTGACAGTTATGCAGATAAGCTAGATTTAAGCAAAAATTCTAAATTAATGTATTTCATCTAGATACCCATTGTTTTTTAATAATCTCAGAAACATGCTGTGAAGACTTTGAAGAGCACTGATACTGATGATTCTGATAGTGATTCAGATGTACCACTTACTCCTTGTAAACAAGCTGTCTTTAACATCCAAGATGAACCTGTTCTAAGAAGACCTAATCAGGCTTCAGTTTCCACACCTGATGTCACAGTTAATTCAAATCGCAGCAATGAGGCAACTGTTTCACATAGTTACACAGGTGTTTCAAATGTTACAAGTAAGTTTAGAAGATAAAAAAAAATAATAATAAGTTAAGAAAGTTTAATGCATTAAGGTTTTTTTTTTAATGATGGAAACTTGGGAGTAGATGTCAAAAAATTCAATGGAATAAAATATTGTAAATCAAAAATTTGATGATAAATAAATTATAACACTGAACTAGTAACTGAATTAGACAGAAATATAACCTCAGAATATAAAGATGGAACAAACAAAGCTGTCTACAACCTGAGGATTTAGTATTAGATTATTATTTAATCAAAGTTTATGTAGAAAACAGAAAGAATAAGATAAAGCAATGATTGATACATTTAAATTAGATGACTAAATAATTAAAACAAATAGATAAAATAAAAGAGTATTAGACAATTAGATTTAAAAACAGAAAACAAAAAAGAGAATTATATTGGCAAATTGTAACAATATAAAATTATTTCTTTTCGAAGTTGACATTAACAGAAATCATACATGAAATCCATTGATCTTTGAATACCTACCAACTGTTTAAATAATCAGTAAAAGAATAATAATCACCAGAATTGGCTAAAGGTTGATATCTATTGAGGATTTCCAATGCTGGCCAATCCTATGATGAACTGTTCTGTCAGTTGGCTGAACATTGCTAGTAATCTTTCCTAGATATTCTTCTATCCTTATTATTAACTATTCAGTCATCATCTACTATTAAATATTTACTATTTTATATATATGTCCTGATATACAGGACAGTTTCTTGGATCAGATATTCCAGAACAAATACAAAAAGATCTTCTCTGCATTTTGTCATAACCTCTTATAAATACGTCTCGGTATGAAGAGATTTATGACGCTACTACCAAGAGATTTAAGAAGACTTCGTGATATTTCCTTTTAACCTGTTCTTATAAGAACAGCAAATTGACTCTTTGTGCTTAATTGGGTGCTTAACTTCCTAGCTTAGTATGCTTTAATATTATAAAAAAAAAATAGACTCTTAAACACATGCCATTTGTTGAATAAGTGTTGACTTTTTAGGTTTTGTTTAATATCAACTGACTTATAAACAGTAGATCTTATTTGTTGTCTTTCTGTAACAGTCATAATTCTTAAAGATGAACTTCTGCAGTGCAAGCATTTCTGTTGTCATTATGTTACAGTAGTTATTATTACAGCTGCATCATTTTATATCTAATATTAAAGTTGTTACGTACTTAAAAAAAAAAAAAAAAAGTTACAAAGCATTAATTAAGACAGGCAAGCAGCAGCTTTAATTTTGAGTTCGAAACTATCAGTGATGATAATGCTAATCGGTGATAAGTAATGCTAATAATTCAGAAATAATTCCAATTCTTCTGCAACAGTAGCATTCAGTCCTTTTTATTTTTTTGGCATTGGATGTTTCCAGTAAGCTGTTTGGATATATGAGAAAATATCTGTTCATAATGGCAATCATAATAGCCTTTTGGTCAAAGCAGCAGCCTTCCAGGAGATGGATGTATCGGTTCCAGAGTACAAATCCCTTTATTGACATGGATATTTACTTCCTCTCTTTTGTTGTGTGTCTGCTTTCTTTCAGCTGGCAGTACTTTTAAAATGCCTTTGGAAGCGATGCACCCATCATAATTACAGTCTGTATGAATTATTGAGCTGAAAAATTCTCCCCTATCCAGCAAAAAGCTGGATAAAAGGATGAAGAAGCAGAACTGTTCATAATAAGTATCTACTGTTGCTAATTGTTGAGTTCTTGTTTTGTATTAGAATCATCAATTGTATAAGCTGTTAGTTGCTTACTACATTAATTTTAATTTCAGTATAATGTGTCTTTACTACTGTTTTTACTGGTTTTAGAAATGTATCCTCAATCATAATGTTGCATTTTAAGTTGGGTTAAAATTATTACTTTGATTAAAATAATTAGTTGGGTTAAAACGATTAGTTTGAGTATTACAAAGCACATGATAATGAAGGAGTCATAAATTACAATAAAACAATAATAAAATTAATGTAGGAGAAATTTAAAAAAAATATATAAATAAGGAAATCTACTGCCATGATGAGTGCATCCACCATAATAAACAAAGTTTAGTGGTAGAATTTATATTGGGTTATTTCTTAATAGATGTTAAGCTAATATTTATATATAAATGTTATGGCTAGTAATACTGCTTTTTTTCAGAATACCCAAAAATAAAAAATATTAAAAAATGTTTGGTTTTCTAATTAGTTATTAGTTTTTTTTTTAAAAAAATAAATAAATAAAACTTGCCTTTAAAATCTAATAGTTTGTTGTTGATTTTAGACATACATAATGTTGAGCCTCTTGTCTTAATTCCCGAGCTATCAGATGCTCAGGGAACTACAGATTATTTTCGTATGGCTGCTGTTGGACTTTCAAATGTCTTGAGAGTTAGTGAAGAATTGACACTGCAAATTCTTGAATTGAGAGAGATTCCGGAAGGAACTTATCTTATGAGTGATAAAAGTGAAAAGGTAAGATCAGCTATAAGCAGGGATAATATTCAAAATATTTGAACAACCGGTACACATGGGTGTCCAGTGGATTTTTGCAATGGAGGGGACAAAATTTTCTGACAAAAGAAAAATACCACTTTGTTTTGCAAGAGCAGGCAAAAAAAAAAAAAAAAAAAAATGCCCTTGCCAGTATGTTTAATAACTAAAATAAAAAATACTATTTTATTTATTTATTTATTTATTTATAATGATTTATATTCATACACTAGTGCTACTATAGTGTACTTACATGAACAATGAATGTATTTAAATTCAAATTCATTAAGAGAACGCACACTTATCTTTCAAAATACAAAACAATAATACAAACTCCAGGTTAAATGTTACATTTGACTGTTTCTTTTTTCTCGCATTTATTTATCATTTGATGATATTTGTATATTCATAATCAATAATACTCGATCAAGAACTCTTGGCAGGCCTAAGTCAGATGCTGAGTAGCAATAACTGCAAATGAGGGTTATGCTGTGTGGACTATTCACACCGTAGCAGTGCAAACTGGCTGAATATTACTTCTAGTTATAATTCTTTGTTATCAATGTTTATAAAATTGCATTCATTTGTGTAACATGAATTAAATGGATGAATTCTACATACTGATATGTCATGGAGATCATCAACCATTTAATGTTTTTTAGAGTTCATTTTTAAAGATATTGTAAGCTATGGGAATAAGATGAAATAATATGATTAAGATGGAAAAAAAATTGAATGTTTCATAATACACCATGAGTTGTCCTCAGTGAGAAGCTGGGAGAGGTTACAATCCTTATGAGGACTCAGCTACCTTAACTTAGTTGAGTAACAGCTCACAGGATGTGAAAGAATGTGGCAATGTTGTGCCTGCGAGTAAGACGTTATAAAAATAGGAAAATTTAGTTTCATCTAGTGCAGATTTAAAACCATCTATGCACTTGTCAATTAAATAAATCATAGGAAACAAAGAAACCTTTTTAACAGTAAATAGAAATAAATTATAAAAAAAATTGCATGGTCCTATGTAAAGAGCAAATCTGAATTTCTAGTCGTGGACTCTCTAACTAAGCCAAGAAGTAACAGGCTCGCTATTAATCGTTCCTACATGGTTGATTATTAATTGTTATTTGTTGAAATTTTACAATTCACGAAACAAACATTTCTTCTGAATTCCATTGTTAATTTATAATGTTTCCACATGTCTCTGAACCACAGTCTGGTCTATGACTTTCTGGATATTTTTTTTTTTTTCAGAATGGATTCCCATTTCCCATTTCCAGTCTCTGATGTTACTTTTCTTGTGTATCATGTACCTCTCTACTTTCACCTATCATCTAAAACCTACCTACCTTGACAATTATGCCATCGTTGCCATCCCATTGGTTCTGAAGATAAGTAATCTCCGATCTATCCTGATATTTTTCTTCCTTCAGCAAATATTATATTTAAGGCCTTCTGTATGAAACTCCATTTCTTTCAATTGACTGTTCATTCTCAGGGCTGGTTCATTACTATAGACTTCTATAAGCAATGAAACCATCTACAAACATTTTTTTTGTTTTTGTTTCCTGCACTACTATGTTTGTATAGGTTCATTCTGAATACTGTTTGTATCGTCCAGTTTCTGCTTGCTCTCTTTTATTTTATTCCAATAAATTGTAAACAATGTTTTTTGATGTGAATATGAGCATTTAGTTAATATATTAAATATTACATTTACTCTTGTAATTCATAATATATATAAATGAATAACATACATTCTTATTTCTAAAGAGCAAAATTAAATGACATTAGAAGTGAATGAGTAATTTAAGTTTCAGTTTTAGATTCCTTGCCTTTTTTTTTTTACCTTCCATTTCTCATTGAATTTCCAACTTTACATGAATTAAGTTTATAAAACTTATAACACCCAGCAGATTCTGAAGGCATAAAGATGGACAAAATTCAGAAATTGTTTTTTTCCAATTTGAATCCAAAATGATTTTCCACAAAAATCTTGATATCAATAATATCATTAATATTGTTGTTGTTGTTTTTGTTTTTTTTAATTTTTTTTTATGTATAATTTAATGTTATTTGGCGACTTTCAAACTCTAGGAAGGGACTGAATCATGAAGAAGAAAAATTTCAATTCACATTATTTACTTAAATTGTCTAAAACAGATTAATTTAATCTGATCAATCCACACATAAATTAGTGGATTAGATAAAAGGATTAAAATCCATTGTTTCAGACATCATAGCAGTCCATTGTTTAGTTTCTAACGCTTCTCTGTGGAAAGTTTTGTAGCCTTCTTAAACTAATTTCTCTATATGGATCCAAATTAGAAGAGATTTTAAACATAAGAGTTAAGATTGTCTGTAGTCGTTGTATTGGCAAAGCAAGGGGGTGTTGTTACTAGGGGTATAACCTTTTTCCATTGCATTCTAAAACAGAATAAATCTAACATTTTTGGCCTGTTAGGTTTTCAACAAAAAAAAAAAAAAAAAATTATCGTTTTATTTGTAAGTCCCTTATTCTCCAACTGAAAAAAGACACAACATTTGTGATTTTTTTTTTTTGGTTAAATGACTAAGGCCATTGTAACTCCTCCCATTCCAAATTCCTTGGCACAGTTCTGATACCAAGTTTCAAGAATATCCACCCAGTGGTTCAAAGTTATTGGGAAAGGAAGGGTCCACATACATTTATTGATTTAATGAGGCTCGAGAAGGTAGGCTAAAAAAAAAATGCTGGTAATTTTTTACATAATACATTTTTGTAAGCTGCTTGCCAGTTGCAGCCCTCAGAAATTGTCATGCGCTTATAGAGGTCCAAATAACTTAAAAATCACTGATCCAAGTAATTTAGAAAGGTAAAACAATTTATACTGTATGAAGCCACAATAACAAAGGGGAAAACTATGATCTATATGCTGATTGTAGTTGGCTTAATGTCCTATAAGAACTCTGTAGCTTATTTATTAATGGTAAGTTTTTTAAAAAAATAATATTTACAGTTCTTGTCAGCAACTGTCATGCTAGTTGATCTTATGTAATAGTTACCATTTCTGTTATAGATTTATCAGCAATGCTAATATAGTAACCTTTTGAGTATAAGTAAAAATAAATAATTAAATAAAACATTCTGGCAGTGTATCCAGAATATCCAAAATGTATCCAAAATTTACAGTTTGTGTCTCAACAACTGTCATGCTAGTTGATCTTACATAACAGTTACCATTCCTGTTACAGATTTCTCAACAATGGCTGGTATAGTAACTTTTCAACTATAGGTAAAAAAGAAATAAATAAAACATTCTGGCAGTGTAATACAGAATATCCAAAATGTATCCAAAATTTACAGTTTTTGTCTTAACAACTATCATTCTAGTTGATCTTATATAACAGTTATCATTCCTTATACAGATTTATCAGCCTTGGCTGGTATAGTAACTTTTCAAGTATAGGAAAAAAAGAAATAAATAAATAAAACATTCTGGCAGTGTATCCAGACTATCCAAAATGAATCCAAAATTTAGTAACTTTTCGAGTATAAGTGAAAAAAGAAATACCCTGCACGAATATTTAATTTATTTATCAAATTAACTTTGAAAGAATATGCATATAATCTTAAGGAAAGCAGTTGGATTGAATCATTCTTACTCCTTAAGATCCTAAGTTTTCAGTAAGCCAGAATTAATTATTATTATAATAGAGTAAATGAATTCAAAATGATTTGCTGTTAACTTCTCTAATAAGCAATGTTTGTTTGCAGGATGTAGCTATAATTTATATTATAGAAGGTGTATTTGTTGTGCAACAAAAATTAACTGACTCCGAAGATGAACCTATCCGATTTTTTGCCTTAGAAGGTGAAATTATTGCTGGAATGACGTTTCTGCCAGGAGCAGAAATAAGTGTCACTATAACTGTAACTTCTGCAAACAGGGTAGCACTTATCTCAAAAGGAAATCTTGACAAGTAAGTAGGAAAGTTAAAAAAAAAGTCACTTTGTTAGATATATTGATATATTGCATTTTTTTTTTATATTTAAAAGATAGTCCAATCTTTTCAGTTCATCTAATTTTGTGTTATGCATCACTTTAGAAATTATTTTGTTATTGTTGCTGTCAGTAGTTTTTTTCATCTTTCTTTCTTATGTGTTTGTCAGGATAGCCTCATACTTTCTTTGTGATAGTTTAATAAACATCCATCCATCCATAGTATTCTGTCCGGAGACAGGTCCACATTCTATGGAATTCACTTGGAACTCCCAGAACCTCCTGGGGAATGAAACTGAGGTGGGTTCCCGTGGCCTTTCTCAGGAAGCCATTATGGCAAGGCTTCAGATTGAAGAGAAAGTGAAGAAGAGGCTGACAAACACAGGAAAGGAAATTGAAACAACCAAGCCATGCCCAGGATTTGAACTCAGGTTCTGACACAACATCCACACGGCAGACCGCCGCCCAGACCGCTTGGCCATGCCGAAATGGCTTAATAAACACATATAACGCAAAAACTTAAATTTACTTATTGTATGATGAAGAATTGAAAAAACATGAACTCAGTATTATTCATACAGGATTTTATTGATGTAAAATAAATCCCAATTTCTTAGGTTATTTTCCTCTGTTTACATTGAAAGTTTATTTTTTCTCTCAGTAAACGTTTGTGATGGTTAATTAATTTGTCATAGAATAATAGAAGGGAAATTGCTTCCATGCCTTTTCTCAAAGTAGCAGTGAAACTTTCTTTTGACCTTAAAATCAGTTGAAACATCAGTTCCAAGTTTTACATTGAGAATTTAAGGAACAACTTTACCATTCTAGTGGACAAAGACATATTTTTTTTCATTTGGGGATGTAATTAAAGTCATCTATATTTTGCATTATATTGTCAAATTTGTCTTCAATTGTTTGTTTTCCCCATAAAATTTAAGTAGACTGTGAATTTCAGTTTAGTCCAAATTAAAATGAATTTTTGAATAATAGCCATTACTTTTTTTTTTGCAAATCTATGATTAGAGATTTCTGATGTCCCTATGTCATTATATTTAAATAGCCTAATCTAGTATTGTTGCCATATTACAATTATGTATTTAAAAAAAAAGGAATTTTACCTTCTAATTTCTATTCCAACTTGTACTGGATGGTTATAATTAAGCTGACAGTACTCAGAGCGATGTAGAGAAGATCTACTGGACGGATGATAATGAAAATTGCTGCGTACCTTAATAAGAAAATGGGAAAGAGAATTTGCGAATAAAAAATTAGTATTTTTGAGTGCCCTACCAGGTGAAATTGGTTAACAAAAAAAATGTGATTGGTTACAGAAATCCATTCAGAGCTATCAGTAGTTAGTGCCAGACATGCATCCTGGCAACTGCATGTTCCATGGTCGACTATCTATAAAAATTCTACGGTCCATCCTGAAATGGTAACCTTATAAAATTCAAAAAGTGGAGGAGCTGCAATCACATGACCCTGAACAGCATACCAACTTTGCTTTGCGATTTCTGGTGAGTTTGAAGACACGTGGTCTTTGAAAGTCTTAGGACGAAGAGGGCACATTTTTCCCTACAGTGATTACTGAAATACATACAACTGATGATATGGGGTGTGAATGTCCAAATGCTGTGCCTGCTGACCTCATACAGGCTGCCTATGAAAATATAGTTGGACTTACTGCAAACTTTATAATCGAACCATTTTGTATTGAGGAGATTTTCTCTCAAGGTCCTGTGCATCCACTGGTGAATGGATCATATTACACAGATCTTCTTCCCTGCAAGATTATACTGGCTTTGCATGAACATAATTGATTTGATTCCAAAATCTTCATGCAGGATAGGATGATAACTTGTATTTATGTAAGGCTAAGTAATTGTTGCATGCTACATTTGGTGAGGACAGAGTAATTTCTCGAACATTTTCCAATGCTTGGCCACCATGATCCTCTGACCTTAACCCATGTGATTTTTTTTGTTATCGGGTAATTTGAAAAACCAAGATTACCAACGCAATTAAATGACAAAATAGAGTTTAACATGCTTGCAGATTGACACGTAAACAAAAGTAACAACTCACAAATATACTTCTGCTTAGTCTGAGCATGTCGTCAATGGGAATCCGAAACAGCTCTTTCATCCTCATTTGGAATCATCAGTCAGATTTCATTCCCACTCTCGGATGTGAACTCCAAAAAACAAAAAACACAATAAAAAAATAATAGTGATAAACACAGGCCTAAATGCCCTGTCTTTGATCCTGTCAAGCTCAAAGGCATTTCATTAAAGGATAAAAAATCCAAACAAGAAACAATTGAATGAGAGAAACAATTTAACATGTATGCAAATTGACATGAAAACAAAAGTAACAATGCACAAAAATATACTTTTTCCCAGTCTGTAAAAGCAGAGGGTAAACCTGAAATATTATGAAAGGATGAAATAGTAACATCTTAAAAAAACAAACCACCTTCTGCACATCTTAAGTCAGTTAAAATCAGAAAGACTTTTTATATAATACTTTAACTTTAAAATGTTTTTGAAGTTTTTATTATTAGTCAATCAGAGAATATTAGATAAAATTGATCTATTTTATAATAATAATAATCACTCAATGAAGAAAAATCAAAACATGTTAAATAAAATTACTACAATAAGGAAGAAAGTAAGTATTTTAATATAATCATCATCATCATCATCATGCTCTTGGAATATGCAATAAATGCATTGATATGCTGAGAGGTATTTTGATTACTGCATAAAATCATTATTAGATCTTTAGTAGATTTCTGATGACACACTAACAATGATCTATTTAAATGCCTATATAAATGGTATTCCTAATACTTAATCAGAAAAATAGGATGGTTATCTTAACACCTCAAATTTCAAATCTTGAATCCTTATGTGTGTAATGGATTTTATGTAAGGAGAAATATCGTCATTCTGTAGATACTTACCTGACGACATCAAGTCAGAACATTTTTTTCTAAACACTAGCATCAGGTGGTTCAGCATAATATTGCAGTTCTCCTGTTTTATTGTTTTTTATTTTTCTTTGCAATATTACAGAATTGCATCTTTATGTATCAGCAAGTATCACTTTGTGATTGCCTCTTACTGAAAAACCATCTTGAACTTACATTCTTCCATTAAAAAATCTTTTCTATGAAAAAGTTAAATTGAATATAACATTGATTGTTGCTTGATGATTATATTGAGTTGGCCAAAAAGTTTGTTCTTTTTTTTTTTTTTTTTTTTTTTTTTTGTATGTTGGCTCTAGTAGCATTTAGGTGTCTTTAACGTCATTTGACACCATTTTGTTAGATTGTATTGTGACAGCTGTCATATCAGCATGCATTTAAAACACAAACTGATCAAAATTGGTGAATTTTGTGTCGCCAATTTAATATTGAAGATGAAAGAAAATAGGCACACAAGACTGCATTGATGACCAAGCAAAAATTGCTACAGCTTGGCTGGGAAGTTTTGATTCATCTGTTGTATTCATAAGACATTACATCTTTGGATTTCCATTTATTTCGGTCTTTACAAAATTCTCTTAATGGAAAAAATTCACTTCCCTGGAAGACTCCATAGGTGCCTAGAACATTTTTTTGCTGAAAAAGATAAAAAGTTGTGGGAAGATGAAATTATGAAGTTGCCTGAAAGATGGCAGAATGTAGTGGAACAGACTGTTGAAGATGGTATTCAATAAAAGTATTGGTGAAAATGAAAAATATGTCTTCTATTTTTACTTAAAAACGAAATGAACTTTTTTGGCCAATAATAAAGCTTGCTTCAAATTCTTCAACATTTGCCACTGTTCACTGCTGCCCCTACATTTGAAACAGTAGTACACTTTTATGTTATTATTCATGTTATTTATAAAGTTTTGTGTTTAACTTCGTTTTTCTGGTTTTCATTAAATCATACTTTTATATTTTGTAATAGATGTCTTTTCAGTCTTTGAATAGCTTGATCCATGTTTCAGTTAACTTCAAAGTATATATAGTTTAATCCATTACGAAGGTGAAGTAAAATAAAATTGAAAAAAGCATTGTTGTACCTTGTAATGGGTTGCAACTACATCAGTCCTACAATAAACGTTCTTTGATTATAAGATTTTTTTTTGTTTTGTTTTTTATCCTCTTTTTTATTATTTTATTCAACTCTACTTTCTGATGTATCTTCTGTTACTTTTATACCAATTTAGATTCTACAATTTAATTTTTTTTCTCTGAATTTCAGATTAACCAAAAGACAGCCAGATATCCAACTGAACATATATGCTTCTCTTGCAAATCGCTTTTCGTTATTTGTTAGACAGGTTGACTTTGCACTCGACTGGATGCAGCTTGAATCTGGCAAATCATTATACAGGTTTGCTTTAATTTGGTACTATATATATTGAAATAGTTGCAATTTTTTGTAAAAAAAAAAAATGAGATTCTTTTCTCAAATTACAGACTACAGTAAATGAAAAAAAAAAAAATACTTAAGAGGAATTTCATAGTACTGTTTTATTAAAAACAGTTGAACTAAATTTGAATCTGAATTTTGTTTCTTTACTGTTTTTTTTTTTTTTTTTTTTTTTTTTAACTATTATTTTAAAAAATCTTTTTTTTTAATTATTATTTTAAAAAATCTTTTTTTTTTCTATTAATATAATTATCAGATACAGGAAAGGTGAATTGGTTACATGGCAGAAATGAGAATAATTCCATAGCATTGGTTAAAGTGAGAATGAAATGGAAAGGGAAGACTTATCCGGATATTTAGACTTAGGGAAGATTGCATAGAAAGCCAGGTTCACTTGGTATGGACATGTTAATCAGAAGGATGAAGACTGCAGTCAAAGAATGATGTAAGAGATATGCAACAAGGGAAAAGAATAGAGAAAATCCAAGAAGATGCTGGATTAACAACTTAGAGATTATGAAACAGCTGAGACTAAGTGATGTAGTGATAGATATAAAACTATATGGAGTAGGCGTATCTCTGCATCAGTGACTCCACATAAGTGGGAATAATTGTTCTGAATTTAGGTGCTATATACAATTTAATACAGAACTCCATTCCAGAGACTGGAATGATTTATATACTGTGTAGTAATAAGAACCATCTCTACCTCAAGTAAAGTGACCTCTGTGAGTGATGGTCACAAAATACTGATGAAATGGTGAAAAAACAAATTGTATTTGCAATTAAAACAATTTCCATTGTAATAACATAGAGCTATTATTGTATGACTTCAAACAGTTCTCCTGTTTATGGAAGACAACAAGATCACACATTCTGTAACATGACTGAAATATATCGACAAAAGTGAAATAAAATAAATTAAAACCAAACCAATCATAATTAGGCAATAGAAAACACAGTATTTTCATAGAATTTCATTTTGATTAATCTCATACTGTCAACACTCTGTAAGTAGAATACCCAGCCTTTTTTTGTTGGCTGTCTTATTGCTTTCAAGCAGGGATCTTTCAACCATCGCCATTTTAACCAGACAAGCACAGTATGAGAAATTCTCCCACTGTTAATTTTTCAAATTGAAGAAGTTACATTGATGTTTTCAATACAACTTATTGCAACAATTTAAATTTAGTGGATAAAATAAAATTTTATTTTAATTGTTTAACATGTAGCAGTTGACTGTTTTTCAGCTTCCTCATAATTTTGCTAGTAACCTTTTTAAATCTTTTCTTCAATAATCTATGCCGAGTCTGAATATCTTTTGTGGATGAAATTATTAACCCAACATTAATTTTACTAACCTTAGTCTTTAAGATGGTATACTATAGACATTTAAAGGCTGTGATACTGAGTGATGGATGATCTCTGCCTTTGCTCTGAAATCTGTATGCTCACAGTTTCATTTTATATGTTCAATAATAGTTCACATTGATCCTCTGCCCTTCTCGTATTTGGACCTATCTTTAAAATCATTCATTTGGCAATACTAAACTCTAAAGCATTGTCATTGTCATAATGATGATATTTATTAATTACTAATCTTTAAAATGAATGTTATATTACGTATCATTGACTTACAAAGGAAATCTGCCATAATGGTTGCATATTGCCATTTCAAAAGAGATTTTATTGTGAGCAAGTCATCTTCCAATGTCATTATTTCATACCTGCATGTCTAAGACCTATACGCATATCATGCTATTTCCCCTTTTCCGTGAAACACCTTAGTCTTTTGCATATTTATAATCTAATATTAAAAACATGAATAATGATAAAAATTTTATTGACCCAGGCATTGGGGGAATTTAGTTTTTTTTTGGGGGGGGGGGGCAAAGTTGCCATAGGATATCATGTAAAATAACTTTGAAAAAAAACATATGCTTTTATATAAGCTAGATAATTCAAAAAAATTGACATATAAATCAATTTCACAATCAGTAGGAATCAGATATCTAGCTGTTTATCACAGGGTATGTTTGCTAGTAAGAAAAAGATACTAGATAACTCTAGCTAGCATTCAATATGGCTAGTTGTTGGTAAACAGTATCCCCTTGGATTATCTGATTCGTATAGCACCAGTATGCTCAGAGCAGAGATGTAGAGCACTGTAATTACTAATATCAGTAAGTTACAGTCCTGGCCTTACCAATCTAAGACAGGTTTCCTGAGCCATTGGCATTTCCAATGCAAGAAATGATTTGTTGCACCTCTCCTTTTATATTTTTTGGCTTGCCAAATATCATTGAGAGGGATATCTCTGTGCTAAATCACATACAGAGAGAAAAGATGTTCAAAAAGAACATAGATGTTTGAAAAGAAAAGAAGAGTGAAAGTGTGATATCAATTTTGACTTTCCCCTTCCTCACACAAAAAAAAAATAAAGGAAAGGAGTGAGGTGTTGTGGGTGTTATGTTATATAACAGTTTATTTTAAATTTTTTCTTCCACAAAAGCTTTTTTTTTTTTTAAAGTTTTGAGTCATGTGATCACATTATAGCCTCAATTTTGATATCACATGACTTATCTTATCAAGAGCTTTACAATGATATATAGGGTAACCAGACGTCCCAAATTTTAATATAGTGTCCCACATCAGTTTACATGTCCCAGAAAATGTCCCGGATTCTGAAAATAGTCCCAGATTTTGTAAATAACCAAGAAAGTCTGGTTTTAAAAGTAGTTTTCCAGTAGTGTTTCAATTTTTTTTTTTTTTTTGGTTGTCAAAGTCATTTTTTGGTCGTAAATATTGTTTGTCCAGGAATGACATCAGAAAAATCTGGTCACCCTTAATGATATATAAATTGACCTCATTTTATCTCTGGAGGTGACCTCAATGGAATTGGAAATAGTCCTTTCTAACAAACTTACTCCCTTAAACAGTTTCATCTTAAATGGATCTGTAACGATGTTTGATTAACAATGTATATTTACTTAAACTCATGTTTTTAATGTTTTTCTTAATTAGGCAAGGAGATTTCTCGGAATATACCTTCATTGTTTTAAGTGGACGGCTAAGATCAGTTTTACGATCAGATGATGGAAAGAAGCATATTCTGGGTGAATTTGGAAAAGGAGATTTAATTGGTTTGGTAGAGCCATTTCATTTTGCTAATAAAAATACAGAAATTATTGATTATTTAGCATGTGAAAGGCAAAATTAGATTTTTCTCAACATTGATAATAAATAAAATTGTGTGATATCTAATTTTATGCTTGATATAAAAATTCTGTCAATAAAATTTTAAAATAATGCAGATTTAACAAGAAAAGAAATAATGTCCAAATCTCGATTTTTAATTATTAAATTATATAAATGTGATCCATTGTCATTAAGTTAGCATTAGAAAAAAGTAGAATTTAATTTTTAATTGTGTGAGTAGTTTCAATAGTTTTAATACTGCTTGTGGTGAAATGCTGTTTATTAGTTCCTGTATTCAATTTAGTTATAAATTATAAGGAAAAAATAGGAAATCATGAAAATTCAAAAAACTATGAAAACCGGGAACATATTGTACATTAGCTAATGCCCAAAAACATTCTGCATGAAACACTGATTTCCTCCAACAGTCATCACATATTGAACCAAGGCAAAAATAAGATGTTATCAAATTTAGTAGTCAAAGTAGCCCAATATGGTGCATGGTCACCCCAACCACAGTGCAGACCTTACAGTAACTTTTCATTCTGTTAACGATGGTATCCAGGAGTTCAGTAGTTAACAATGACCATTGTTCTTTTAAAGCACTTCTAAGACACTCATGTTGGAGAGGGAAGTTGAGAGCAGTAATACATCACAGATATGCTTGATGGGATTAAGGTTAGGAGACCAGACAGGTCGTTACACACAAACAATGGTCTCCTCGGGAAGATATTGATCTACCAAACTTGTGTAGTGTGAACATGCATTATGTTGTAGGAGAAATGCACTGCATGTTGAACCTGTGTAAAGATAAAGATAGGGGATCACAATATTATCTTTATATCGTGTAGTATTGATGTTTCCTCTATGAAGCATAGATGGGTCTGTGCATCTACCTAATTAGATACAACTCCAAATCGTCACACTACCCACACCATAAGTGTCCCACAAATAAATATTGTGGAGATGATATACTCACCATATCAGAGTAAGCTTGAATCGCCGTACAAAAGAAATCTGGATTCTTCTGTAAATAATTTTGATCTCCATTGAGTTTTTAGTTCAAATAACATGAATCTTGGCCATTTCACTTCCTATTTTAGATAGGGGCACACAGAGTGCTGGTTGTTCAACGTAAAGAGCTACTTTGTAAATCCTTTTGCACATAGTGGAAGCATATATTAAGTGTTCCTAAGCAGATAGCATAAGCAGATTGCATCTGTGTCAGGATAGCAGTGCTATTCCTCCAGGCACATAATCAAAGGTAGCAGTCATCCAAGGAAGTTATAGCCCTAAGCCTTTCTTCACTATATCTTCAGAAAGCTGATTGTATATTTTGAAATTGATTCTACAGTCTATGGACCACAGAAGGTCTCAGATTCAGCCATTTTACTGTTTCCATCTGCCTTTGGTCTGCCTCTTGGTTTTTTTGACAGCTCTCCACCTAAGTTCATTTGCTAAATGATATCTGAAAGTCGTTACAAAACATCTGCTGTCACGAACTCTTTCACAATCCAAACATGTATTGATGAACATCTCCCAAACAGCCCCTTTTGTACTGCAACTCATTTGTATCGATTGATGACAGCTCCACTCATTTGGATACCCCAATTCTGCACTACGTTTCAGGTAATATATCCAAGTTTCATGCATTTCTAATTTATTTTTACCATATAATCATGAGTTTGCTGTTTTTTCCTTAATTACTGGAAACCAGCTGTATATTTAAAAAAATTTCCAGCATCTACCATTAAGTGAATTGAATAAATGTTCTTAAGATATTAGGAGCAGTCAAATGAAAGCGGTTCAGCACGCATAGAAGTCGAGGCACTCAAAATTTGGTAACATTGATGTTTACTGACAATAGTGACATCTGTTAAGAATGAGGGCAGTAGAGTGACAACTCTAACTTTGAGCACTGTTTGTTTGTTTATTGCACTGGAAGTAAGGTTAGCAATATGTGTAATCGTCCACCATCAGAAATGGAGGTGAGTAAAAAAGAACAGAGGTGTGTGGCTCGTTTTTTGACTGCTGAGGGTGTTGGTGGAGGAGAAATTCATCGTTGCATGTCTGTTATGTATGGTGAACACTGCATGTCATGTTCATGTGTGTTGGAGTTGCATAAGAGATTCCAAGAGAGATGCGTTTCACTGCAAGACAATTGATTTGAAACGGACAAGGATGTGCATGACTGGATAAGATTAGATTATGGATCCGTGAGCAGCCTCAAACCTTCTACAAGAATGGAATTGACCATCTTGTCTTTAATTGTATTAACAGTTTTGGAGATTCCTTTTTGAGGTAATAAATTTCCAATGTAAAGTTCCCATATTTCTTTTGCAGATTTAATTTGCTTTAGTATTAAATGTAGTTTTTTTTACATTTAAATTTGTGATGTTGGAAATAAATTTCCAATGACACTTTTTTGCGTCTGAACCATTTTCATTTGACTGCCTCTAATTAATAGTTAATTAGTGTCAACAGTGGTTTGATATTATTATTATTATTATTATTATTATTATAGGCAGAAATGATGGCTGAGACCCCTCGTTCCACTACTATGATTGCTGTTCGTGACACTCAAGTAGTTAAAGTTCCTGCAGATCTGTTAAAAACTATTAACATTCTTCGTCCTGGGGTAAATTTTATATTATCTCAGAATTGTAAAAGTTAAATTCACATTAATTGCAATCACTGTTATGCTCCAAATATTAGATATGGAGAAATTATTTTAATGAATTTCACAGACAATAAAATTTTACTTCCACCTTAAATTAAAAAAAATAATAATAATAGTATTATCCATTAGAAACATAAGATCATTCACTCCAAACAAAACAAAAAAAACTCAGATAAGTTTGTTGAAAAGCTATGGTTGGGATTTTGAATTCAAAGATTATTATCTCTTATCTTTAAAGATAGTTTTACAACAAACAGTAGCTAATAACACAATAAGACCTCTGTGGATTATTTCCAAGACATTTGTAAATTGAAAGTCATATATTAAGATATGATCACTGACGACAATACTTACTAGCAGTTGAGAATACAGAAGTACTTCCCACCAATCCTGTAGGCTTTACTTAATTTTGAATTAATTTATATCCCTTGAAACCATGAAGAGACAAATGAGTGTACAGGTGGTGATCTATAATTAATTGAAAATGACAATTTGAAATGTCTAAAAAAAATCAATTCAACAAAAAGTTCAATTTTGATCACAAATTCAGAATCTTGGAAAACCTTGAAAGGACCATGTTGTGAATTATGAGAGATTTAATTGAAAATTAAACATATGAATGTCAAGAAGACTATTTTTGTCAGTAGGAGAAAAAATTGTTGAGAACAATACAAAATCTTGCCTCACTTTCATGTAGAAATCCATGTAGAAGTGCACAATCATATTTTCAACACTTAAAACTGTAAATTTTATAAAATATTTGTTTTTAAGAACTTGGGAAAAGCCATAAGAAAGGCCATAACAAAAGCACCATTAGTTCTGAACCAAAACAAAGATTTGTAATTCTAATAATCCTACAGCATCGTAGCATTAAGTACTTTAAAATGCCTTGTCATACACTCACTGGTCCAAATAGCTGTTTGCATACCCAAATGAAATCCATGTAGAAGTAAAAAATCATATTTTCAACACATAAAAACTTTTTTTGCTTTTTTTTGCCAACGCCCGGGTTCTTAGAATTGAAACTATTGGCCTCAACAAGGGGCAAGAAATGTGAGCATTTAGCCGTTGCCCAGGCTATGCCATAGGAGGCAGCTCATGCTATACCTGCAGAAACAGACAAAACACAGAAGGAGAAAGTAACATCCATGCCGACGCTGGGATTCGAACCCAGATTTTGACACATCAGCCTCATGGCAGACTGCCGTCTAGACTGCTCGGCCATGCCAGAATGGCAACACATAAAACAGTAAATTTTATAAGAACTAAAACACACTTTTACAGTCCTATATTCACCCTTTGGAATTCTTTGTACAGTCCTTAGTGATTGTAGTCAGAGAAGATACATGATTAGAATAGATAGAGGCAAAAATAATATTCTTATTTTAACAAAAGATAAAAACACAAAAATACCTCATAACAACAACAATATAGTATAAAAAGCAACCCTCAAAGAATTTAGAATTTCCCAAAGAAATGTCAAAATAATAAATACAAATTACAAAAGAGCTCAATCCCATGCAGATTTTAAGTGGTAGTAGATGTACATAATATTACATACACCTAGTGATTCTAAACAATTGTTTCATCTTTTTCAAGTGTTTGTATAGTACCTACAAACTATATATATATCCTGAGTAACTTATTGGGGTGAGGTTAAGGAAACTGTGGAATTACAATAAATTGAGAAACTTATAAACTATTGACCTTTTAAATAAAAATAAGGAGCAAGGATAGACAAAAGGAAAAAATGTAGAAGTGATTTAAATCAGCAGTAGTATTTCATAATGAAAATTCAATGTTTCTATAATATAAATAAGCATGCACATTTTTACCTCTTTAAAAAAAGCCCATTTAAATGTAGCCTTTGAGGTGTTATGTTGATCATCAAACTTTGACCTTCCCTTTTTCTTTCTTGTAATAAAATCTGCTTAACTCTAAATTTTCTGATTTTTTTTTTTATAGACACTAATGTTAGTAATGAGAAGAATAGGAAGTGATTTGATTGGTAATTTTCGGACAGCTTCATCTACAGGTATTGGATACTTTCAGCTTCATAGTTTCATTGAAAAACTTGTATTTAACAAAACTGATTTTTTCATCAATATTGAAAATTAAAAAAATATAAAAAT